>CM037088.1:16346380-16792426 GCA_020916435.1 Oxytropis ochrocephala | reverse complement strand
CGGTATTACTTCGTTCAGTTGCGTATTGCTCTTTTTGAAATCATACACAATTGCTAGATGTTGTACAAATGCTCTGACAACCAGCAGTTTATTTGAAACAATTAACACCACAACACAAATAACACAACCTGACACAGAGGAAGGATTCTTGGTTGGTAGACAAAACCACGATTCTTTTCTTGTTGGTTTAATTTTATTTACTGTGATTGGCGCTATGGCGTCGGTGCTATAAGCGCTTCCACGATTAAAGCTCGGCTTCACTTGTCTGATTTTGAGTACGACCTGCGACATCAAAAATAGAAACAAAAACAACAAATATTAGAATAAAATCGAGTTTGCCTCGATGGCGCTTAGTTAGAGTCTCGGCGGACGGAATTCCAAAACCCAGTTGGGGTGGATAATAGAACGAAGAAAATATCATTCTTAAACTTTCTCTTTTTGGTAATCCCATGTATTTGGTATATGGAAGCAAGTGTTCCCAAGCATAACCAATAAGCATTTGGGATAGGAATTCTTCTCTCTTGAAAAAGTGAAGCTCATTTTCTGGAGAGTTCTTTTCTTCACTGCAAAGGTTGAATCTCAATTTTCACATGACTCTTCATACCTACGACACTTGGATTTTCTTTCTTGTCACTATTTTGAATTTTTGTTTTTCTCTGACTACACTATTTTTCTTTTTCTTCCACCATTTCCAAATGACCACATTCAAGTTCACACTCTACCTCTTTTCTTCCTTTTTGCTCAGCCATATCTTCAATACAACTCTTTTCTTAGCTCAAATCAACTGCCAACCTGACTCTCTTCTTTTAGATGCTCGAGAATTGTGTTAATGTGAGCTTCTGTATTCTTACATGAAACTTCCAAAGTTGTCATGATACATCTTCATATAATCAATGGAATGAGCTAAGAGTTCTTTGAAATTATCTTCATTTTGCTCATACCTCTTATTACAACTCTCTTCATATTATTGCATGACATGAGGAGTTGTCTCTATCCACTTTGATATCACTCGAGGAATTGAGCTAAGGATTCTTTCAATTCAAAGTTGTTCTCATCACGATCCTTCGGTTTGAAGTTTGAGAATATGAATGTGCTCACACACAACTTATTTTCCATGCTACCAAAATCCATATTTTGAAATTTTGTCATGGGCATGAAATTTGTCTCATGTGACCCGGCTTTACGTATTGAGCTACTGCATGGAAATCATAGTTGAAACATTGTTCTTGAGCATTCGAATTCATTCATTTCTTGCATAAAGTCAAAACTCCAATGGTCCCATGGCATAAAATTGGATTTTTCACAAAACAACAAACACAAATAGTAACACTAAAAACAACAAAGAGAACCATAGCACTGAAACATAAACCTGATGCAAATTAAAAAAAAATAAATTCTTTGAAAAAGCGAGCTACGCACACAAAGTAACTAAACTTACTAACTAAATAATAGAAATTAACTTTCACAATCCCGACAACGGCATTAAAAACTTAATCGAAAAGTAGTTGTGCAAGTGTACTGTCACTTAACCAAGTAATATAATGATAAGTAAGATCGTCTCGAGGAGTTGTTGAGTTTACTTCTATAATTAAATTGATAAAATTAGCTAATGAGTAAAACAATGGCACAATAACAAGTTGTAGAATGCGTTAATGTTATCAGCATTAAAGGTCTGAAAGCAAATACAGATAGATTATAAGTGAAATTTCGGAGTGAGTAGTTGGAATGCTCTTTTGCTTAGTAATTTCCAGTAGGCGCTATAGCGTCTCACGCTATAAGCGTCCAAGCCCATTTGTTGCAAATGATTTTGTGCTTTTAGGTCAACTAGCGCCATGGTTTTATTACAAGATGCCTATGTCCTGAGTTCACAAATAAGTTCACCTGACATAATAAAAAGAAACATGAGCTTTGCACTATAGTATTGCAGCTTACATGTACAGAGGAAGCAAAAATTGGTTAAATGTCTTTAAACAACTTTTTAGTTCATATCAATCTTTGCAGTTCGAATCATGGACCATGTGTATGCCATGAATATACCTATTTTACAGTGATCATTTTCTAAAACAAGTTTGAAAGAAGTAACACACAAAGATTGAAAGCATAAAAGCGTGAAAATATTATATCACAGCGATACTAAAGGTTCATTACAAAGCTCTAAGCATCCAGCCTGCAAGAAATCGGCTCATGATGAGCAACAAAAACACAAGAAATACAACATAAAAGTGTTACCCTAAAGCCATAAAAGCAAGAATCACCAAGAGGTAGAAGCCTCTCAAATGATGGCGGCTCGTCTGTAGCTATGGCGCTAGACGCTATAAGCGTCTACTCTAACACTCTGTGAAAATCTGCTCTTTATTGTGAGAAATGGAGCTTGAATGAAAATGGAGTTTAAGAGAGTTATTTCTAACTCTCTCTCTTGAACCGTACAAAAGAGGCTTGAAGATGAAGTTTTAAGACTTCAATATAAGAAAGCATATCTCTCAAAAAAGGTGAAAAGCCATCCACCAACTGTACCAACTACCATTACAAAATAGACCAAGTGTCATCAAGAAGCAAAAAGGTGGAGTGGGTGATCTTTGATGGAAACATCTCTAACTCTCTGATGATTTAACATCTTTCTTAAAATTCTTTTCAGTTTTCTCTCATCAATTTTGTAGTCAAGCGCTATGGCGTCTGCCTTCAGTCTTTCGCCTAATCTTTATGTAAATGCCCGACAAAACACGTTAAAAATAACAAGAAAGCACCAAAAATGCCAATTTGTCACATAATCGACTCCTAACCCTCTTTTACACTAAACAACATATATTTACTTAATTAAACAACAATATTACTTAAGAACTTGAATTAAGTTAAGTAATGAACATAAATAACTACGTATAAATATGAGTTATCAGCAGCGATCGTGAGGCAGACAACAATAACTCCAACCACTTAGGTTTTAGTCGATATCACGATCAAGAGAGAAACCTAAAGGAAATAAAAGTAAAAAAATTATTATTTGATTGAATAGAAAATGAAAAAGGAATGAAAAATGTATATTTGTAAAATGATAAATTAATATAACCTAGCAAGTAAAAATTAAAAGGGTAGATAAAAATTATAAAACAATCTCTAAAAGCAAGAAAATAATACTCAAAACAGAATAAATTTGAAAAAGCTATTAGAGAAAAAATTATATTATTCATTGAATTAAATTAAAAATAAAATAAAAACTATTTACTTTGTTTGAAACTTATGAGTTTGTCCTATATTATTCTATTGTGTTTGCTTAATAGAAAAATAAAATAAAAATATAGTAGAATATCTTTGTACATATAGAGGCAGCTGGCATGCGAAGGAAAAGTTAGGCTCCAATTTTCAAATGGCAAAATCATAAATAACGCAAACAAGAGTATGTGTCATTATACATCAAGTATGCCAAGTTTACTTTTTGTTTATCAACTAACTAGAAGTATACCGTCAAGCCAGAGCATCATAGTTTTTATAAATAGAAACTTGACAAATTGATCGCAAATTTAAAATATATTTTATTTTGACATTTTTTGGTCGAAATCACCAAATAGATTTTACCGAGTCCGTCGAAAAAAAATAGATTTTGCCAGTGAAGTAAAATTATATATTTAACATGTAATATTTTAAAATGCGTATACCGAATATAGAATATAAAATAATTATTTTGTGATATGTAACGTTCAGCCAATAAAAAATTAGCGAGTAATAAAGCTATAGCAACAACGTAGAATGTTTGGCGGTTGAAACTAAAAAAATTGACAATATCTAGTACTTTCACGGCTCAAGAAAAATTTAATTTATAAGAGATAAAGACATTAATGAAAACAAACATAAAAATGATTATATCAACCGACGTGTTACATTTTCCCTTAAGAAGTCAAAAATAATAAAATTGTATCAACAATTGTAATGTTAAAACTAAAAGAAGATAAAATAATATTTATAAATAGATAGTTGATAAATAGATAGTTGATAAATAGATATTTATAAAAAGATAAAATGATTATATAGAACAACGTGTTACATTTTCCCTTAAGAAGTCCAAAAATAATAAAATTGTATCAACAATTGTAATGTTAAAACTAAAAAAGATAAAATAATATTTATAAATAGATAGTTGATAAATAGATAGTGTAGGATTAGTGTTTTGATTAAATAATTAGTAGATAGATTAAAATAATGAAATATGAAGAGAGAGAATAAACGTGGAGAGAGAGAGGGTAGTGAACATTTTGACCTTAAAATTAATAAAGTGTCAACAGTATAAGATGCCTAAAATAATAATTTGTGTAGTCTATTTATTACTTGTATAAAAGAAGATTACTTGTATGAAAAATGATTACTTGTACAAAAGATAATAAAGTAGGAGCAAGAAAAAGTTTACAGTGAGAGAGAAAAGTAGAAAGAGAAATCCTAAAGGCAATTGCAGACAAAAATAAAGGGTGGATGGACACTCATCCAGCCTTTTAAGACTATAAAGAGAGAAGAAATAGAGGAGAGAGAAGTGATAAATGTAAAATCTGAAGGAGTGAGACAAAAGAGAGATAGAGAGAGAAGATCAAGAAGTGTTGGATGGGTGTAAAAAATTAAGAGATGTTAAAAAATCAGGACTCTTTAAAAAAAACCCATAACAGCTGCATATGTAAACATGTGAAGATATGTGGAACTCAAATAATGATTATTAATTCGTTACAAAGAGATGTAGAAAATTAGGTGTTTTATAAAGAAAATTAGGTAAATAACTTTAAATATGTCAAAAAAAAATTGATGTAGGTCAATATGTTTAAATAAATATAAAATATTAGCAATTTTATGATATTTTTTTATTCTTATATTTTTGGTGTGCAGTTTTAGAAACTTTCTAGATGTTAATCTTCGTGGGAAATTTGGTGGCCACAGTCTGCAAGCTTTTCAGGTCAGTGTGGTCTCTCACTCTAACAAGTTTTTCTGCTTGAAGATTGAGCAGGGCGTAGGTGGGATCGTTCTCACTTGGATCAATGCTTGTTGGTAGCAATTTTATGATTTAACACAAAGTACAAAATTTTATATAATAATAATAGTAATAAAAACATTATTTAAATTTACTTAAATATAATGATCTAGTAAGCCCTAAAATCTTTTAGATGGTTTGTAGTATGGTCTTTTTAATTAAAAAAGTTTTTAAAACCTTATTTATAAAAAAAATCGATCTGACTTTTAAGGCAGACGTAAGCCTTTGGTGGACAGGTATGATATATTCTCACCCTAAGCTGGAGTTCTGCTGTCCAATTTCTTTTTTTAGCAAATCAAATGTAGTGACTAGATTTATTAAGTTTTACTTTTTTTGACACAATAAGTTTTGCTTTTAGGGAGTTATTTATTTATTTATTTATTTTCTTTATAAATAGGATATCGTTTATGTCACGATTGTAGAAGGCCCGTATTTTCAGTCGAATAAGAGCGCGATGAATGAAAAACTTCTCTTAAGAGATTTAAGCTATAGCTGCGTATTGAAAGTGGATTGATCAAAATATTGGTTAAGATGGAAAAAGCTCATCACATCACAATCAAAGTGCTCTTGCGATCTTTTCTTTTTGTATGACAAAAAAATGGAAGAAATAAAATTATTACTCTTGACCATTTGTTTAGTGTGGATAGGATAACGCTTCAGTTTGGTCAAAAAAAAAAGGATAACGCTTCAGCACCGTTACACTACACGTGGCCGGGATCAAAATAATTCTTCTACAACGTACTGCATCTAAACATTGGTTCACATTTTCAACCACAATAAATCAGAAATGAATTGTCATGTTATTATATAAGTCAAACAAGTAAGTGTCAGTATTACTGTGAGATCTGGTTTGGAAAAACAAATGGCTCTCAAACAATGGCCACATGAACAAATATTGAAAGGAGTCTTTTCCTCTACCTTCTTTCTATCTCTTTTCTTCCTTGTCAGTGTTCTGATTCTGTTTAAGTTAGCAAGAAGACCCAAAACAAATCTGAATGAGCTTCCATCTCCTCCAAAATTACCAGTCATAGGTAATCTTCATCAACTAGGAACCCTTCCACATCGCTCTCTTCAGAGACCTATCACTCAAATATGGTGATATGATGCTATTACAGTTAGGTCAAAGACAAACTCCAACTCTAGTGGTTTCTTCTTCAGATGTGGTCATGGAAATCACAAAAACTCACGACATAGCTTTTTCAAACCCGACCCCAAAACACACCTGCAAAAATCTTACTCTATGGATGTACAGATGTTGGTTTTGGTACTTATGGAGAAAACTGGAGACAAAAAGAAAGATATGCGTCCATGAACTTTTGAGCATGAAAAGGTTCAATCATTTCATATCATAAGAGAAGAAGAAGTTGCGGAAATGGTGAATAAGCTACGAGGAAGCAAGTTTGAGTGATGCAAGTGTGAATATGAGTGAAATGCTTATTTCAACATCAAACGATATAGTGTGTAAATGTTCTTTCGGACGGACGAGGTGAAGTGAAAGATATGGCAAGAAGAAAGTTATGATTCATCTTACAACTTTCACAGTGAGAGATTATTTTCCTTTGTTGGGTTGGGTTGATGTTCTCACTGGAAAAATTAGGGAATTTAAAGCCACTTTTCAAGCATTGGATGCTTTGTTTGATGAGGTAATTGCAGAGCATTCAGGAAATGACAGATCCAAAAGAAAAGGAGGATTCGTGGATATTCTCCTTCAACTTCAAAAGGATGGCATGCCTGGTTTGAGCTCACCACAAATGACATCAAAGCACTTCTAACAGTCTCTTTTCTCTCCTCCTTCACTTTTTTCCACATTCTTAAACAATTAATATTGAAAATTTCTCTTGAGATTCTGTAAGGGCTAAATCTAAACCATTCAATACTTTTGTTTGGTAAAGTAATCAGTGGATTTCATTGATAATCAAATCAGTAATACATGCAAAAATATCATAGTATTCTTGATTAACTAACTTTTGTTACTTAATTTTATTTTAGTATCTAGTCTGTAGTGTTTTAGGGGATTTTATTATGGGCTCCCTGTTAATGTTTAGTTCTTTTCCTTTTCCTCTTTCTCTTTTTTTTTATTAAATTCTGGCAGGATGTCAGTTTGATTAAAAAACTGTGAATAATGCCACTCAGGGGCATGAGCAACTTTATTAGTATTCTACCTACACGAGTTGTTACTAAAAAATTAAATAAGTCAAAACCATTCAATACCTATACTTCCTTTTACATGTTAAAATTTTTGTCTTACTTTTTAATCAATTGTTAAAAATTTCACATGACAATAATGTCATTAGAAGAACTTATTTCCCAATTGCGATCCTTTGTTTTAGTAACAAATTAAAGATTACAAAAATTGTAGTACATCCTATGCTTCAATTGTATGTGTGAAAAAATATTACACACATATCTAATTATAACTCATTATGCATATATATACTTGTATACTATTTTATAGGATAATATAAAATATAACAAATTCATATAATATAAAATATAACAAATTGACATGAATGTGACGTATTAGATATATTTTATTTTTATTTTATTCCAATTTGCAAGTTATTGACTAATTTTTAAGAGAATAATTCACAATCTGCAGGACATGTTTGTGGGAGGGAACTAAACACTTCTGCATTTGTATTAGAATGTAGCCACCTACAATTTAGTTAGGCAATCAGGTCATGAGAAAGCGAAGTGAAGAAGTGAGAAAAGTTGTTGGTCATAAATCAAAAGTAGAAGAAAGCGATGTCAATCAAATGCATTATCTAAAAGTGGGTAATCAAAAGAAACTTTAAGGTTGCATCCACGCTATAAACATAGCACCTCATAGAAACAATATCTAGTGTTAAATTGAAAGGATACAATATTCTGCAAAAACAATGGTGTATATTAATGCATGGGCAATACAAAGAGACCCAAAAATTTGGGAAAATCACAGAAGAGTTCAAGCCGGAGAGATTTGAGAACAACCAAGTTGATTTTATAGGTCGAGGACTTTGAGTTTATCCCATTCGGTATTGGGAGAAGAGGTGTCTGGAATGACTTTTGGAATAGCTTCATTGAGTATGTTCTTGCTAACCTTCTTTATTGGTTCGATTGGAAACTACCTAAAACAAACTCACGGATGCATGACATAGACATGGCGAGATATTCGGACTTGTAACCTCAAAGAAAGTACCACTCTATCTAAAACCAATAACCTTTTCATTTTAATCAACTTCCTAAGTGATAATTGTTTTAAGTTATTTTTCATTTTGTAGGACTCTTTATGAAGAATTGTTCATCATGTATTTAGATTTTGGAAGATAATAAATGTATAGGCATGTGAGAGAGGTTGTGGATAGCATTCCTCTTGTGGTTATAATATTGTGTTTGTTCGTATGTCGAAAATACATTTTGATATATGAGAAATGATATTTGGATAAAAATCATGTATGTAAAATATATCAAAATACGAATACATATAGGATCTGAAAAGGAATACAGGTATAATATATTTAATGCGATCGTATATACGCTTCCATTGAGCGTATATACGATGGCGGATAAAGTGGAGTGCCAGTCAAGCAAATTCAATGCAAGTCAAAGAAGTGAATTTATGTCGAGAAGTATTTTGGGAATACCTAAAAGTGTGAGGAGTGGGAGGATGGGGTGGGGTATAAAAAAACACCCGTTTATTAAATATTAAATATAGCCTAGGATTAAGGTAAATGTTTGGCCAGATTCTATCGATACCCATACAGGCTAATCACATCCACCCAACTTTAGATTAAAATTTTAATGACAAATTGCATATATTCCTTTAATACATATTTCCACCTCTTTCTTCTCCTTTCTCTCTACATATCTCTCTTCTCTCACTCTCTGCCCAATAGGTGTCCATCAATATTTGTCTCATTGTTGCCCCGATGCCTTTGGTAAGTAAAATGAGTCAATGCTTTCCCAAAATTTTTGGTGTTCTTGTATAAACTTGTAAATCGGTTCACGCCGTCAAGATTCAAATGCATGCCCACATGAACCATGCTTACTAGCGACTTGTGAAACTAACACTTTGGGTTGCTCGTGAAATGAGTTTGCGAGCGTAGGCATGAACTAAAATCATATGCACCTCGATATTCAATTTTACATGATGCTAGTGAATTTAGTTCACGAGTACTAGTGTGAAGCCCGAGTCAATGTGTGCGGTGTTAATTGAACTCACATACTACACCAAAACACAACTATTATTATTACGTGGAATTAGTTCGGGAATAAATAGTGAACTCAATTCACGAAGGGAACATGTAGAAACCAAACCATCATCTTAACTTCGACTCACGGTGAAACCTAAGTTTGCATTGAGAGTGAAAGCGTACTCGAAGGCGTAACCATGAACTCAAACCATGAATCGAGTTCACTTTGCTATAAATCCTCGTGAATTCGATTCACGAGAGGCATTTACATCTTTTAGGAAAAAAATGAGCGAAAACAAAAAGAAGCGAAGCAAAACTCAAATGGAGAGGAAAATTAAATGAAGCCAAAACTTAACGTAAGTGAATGCATCTAAGCGAGCGAATGCTAAGGCATCTAAGCGAGAATAAGCGAAAATGAAATAAAGCGGATGAATGAAGGGCGGTGAGCGTTGCGGCGGGGCGAGAAAGGGAGAAAATAGAGGAGGGAGGTGAGGGTATGGGTGAGTGTAGAGAGGACAAGTGTTAGGGTTAGGAAGAAAATTTGATAGATGAGTGAGGGTAATTTGGTAAGTGGATAGAGAGGAGGTGTTAATAGCCTAATGGGAGTGTTCACAGACCTAACCTAAATACTTTAGTTTTTATAAGCAAATCTTGTTTATATCCAATTACAAAAGAAAGAAGTTTTCCAAGAAGATGAGGAGTAGAGAAGGTTGTTGGTGATGGTGGTGAAGAGTTCACGACAGATAAGTATTTACACAGTGATTTGGCCACATGTTTTAGATTCTAAGAACATATACTTGAGGTTTCTTTTTATTTAATTACCTTTTCTTGAAACCTTGATTTTGGAATATTTGGCTTGGGTATATTGAGACCACATTTCAGCTAAATATGCTTTGGGGTCATTTAATGTTCAGAAATTGGTTTTCTGTGAAAGAATAACTAACTTCGAATTCGTTCAAAATAATAATAATTAATTTCGAAGTTAATTTCAATCTTTAAAACAGCACTAGCTGGCAAAATCAAGAGTCAATTAATTCAAAGACTAATAGTAGTAACACTTTGCGTCAAAAAAAAAAAAAATAGTAGTAACACTTGGTTTATGAAACCAGAAAAAATGATATGCAGTTCTTATCATTATTGGAAACTTTGCTTTTTTGGATTTTGTATTTATGTGTCTTGGTTTTATACACATGTCATGAGACTAATCTAGCAGAAAAATAATTGAGGAGGCTTGGTAGGTAATTATTGCGACTATATTTGTTTTTTTCTCTATTTTGCTGCATGTAAACATTTTTGTCAGGAGGTTTTGTTTTATCTTGCTGTCCTAGTCTTTATTTAAATTTTTGTTCTCATTCAACCAAAAAATAATAATATTAATAATTTGTTCTCATGGTGTTCTTGGCATCATGATTTTATTACATTGTCAGGATTGGAGGGGAAGAAAGCAGTAATCTTACGATCAGCGCGCGTCATGCGAAGTCTTACCGATCACTGCGCGTCCTTGCACTGGGTGTGAAGCCGTGAGCGAATCTTCATTGGCATTAGTAATGCTTATACTCTACTCATGTGGTTTGAACAATAACTTAGATCAAATTTGAGACTATTTCATTTAGAGATTGAATAAAAACTTTTTATTTTACACTCTAGAATCTCAGCAGTGGTATTAGTGAATCTAATACCACTGCTTGAAAATCATGCTTCTAAACATGCTTATAGTTTTGCTTCTCTATTATATGCTTCTAGTATATTTAATCCATGTGATGATATAACAGGCAAAATAAAATGACTATTATTTTTATTTAAAACTTTTAAAATAATAGATAAAAACGAATCCATTGAAACAAGTAGTAATAAAAAAAATAACAGGAAGAAGAATAAGAACTTGGGATTATAACAAGAAAACAAAATTGTAGTGGGATTAATTTAAGAGGATTTATTCTGAAGAATACATGATGGGACTCCTCAGTTCTATTCTATTGCTCTCAATTCAATATTTTTTAAGTGGAAGTAATCCGAAAATGCTACTTCATTCATTTCTCTATATCTGATACCCAACTATATTTTGTGATCTTATGTAAATAATAAATATTAGAAGCTCCTATGTGATATAAATTACCATACAACAAATTATAGGTGTAGCAAATATTACCATGCTAGAAGAAGACCTAGCATTTATTTGTAACTGGGAATTGCTCACAATACAGCAGCATAGATTTCTGTCTGCATATCATCACACCGCCCGTCCACTGCTTTTGGGATGAAGAATCTGATCAACCAGCTTCTCTGGAAGCTTTTTAGTAACCTGTGCAAGTATCAAAAAGTTAATATAAATAAAGTACTCGGTCGGCGTTGACATTGATAGTGTGAAATTTATACCAAGAACTAACCTGGAAGTTCCTCATGTGCAAAATTGGTTCACATCCAACGTCTGCTACTGGATTTGCCATTTGGGGTCTGCAACTTAAATCGCTCTGCCTTGTATGGAGAAAGGGTGTTTTCTTCATCAGGTAGGTGATAGCACACTTTCAAGAGTGAGCTAAGAGAATTCATCTGAAAGGTTAAAGAAAACATCAGATGACAAGAGAAAGGGATAGAGCTATATATAGTGTTCAGCAGATTAAGTTGATTATAAACCATATCAAAATCAAAGACAAATTCTACCTTCATGTATGGACAAGATGCACAGCCACCGTGAATCGAACAACCCTCCCCGCTAGCTACTCCTGGTACAACAGGAAGTATGATATCACCTAGTGTAGGAGATTCAAGACTTGGGGTTGTTGTTGAGATTGATTCTGAAGAAACTGGAAAGACTATTTCAACAGAAATTTTTGCTCCTTGAGAAGAGAGGATTTTGCAGGTTTCAACAAACTTGAACTGCTGCCACGATTGAAGTCACCATCCCAGATTCTGTTCCTAAAACAAATTGGAGATGATCATCGATGTTTCTATCCAAAGATTCCTGAACCTTAAGGTTGATGAAATCCAAAATATTCTGAGTGGATCTACTACCCCCATTTCCCTTCTCTTTGCTTCCATTGCCAGTGAAAACATCTCTCCAGGTACCTCAAGATGGGCAGTAAGGAATGCATCACAATACATTTCTTTTATCTTCTCCACAACTTCATGGCCAAATAGATGATGAACAATGCATGATCCATCCTGGTGCCAAGTCAAAAGAGCATATAATCATGAAATGAACAATAGGAGCCATAGATTGCTAAAAGATAAAGACCTTACCTGATAATAGTAAAGTCGTGGTAGTAATGATCTAATAGTGTTTACATTGTGCTTGGGATGTATCGTAGAAACTTCTTCATCGGTCATTTTTGTCATCTGTATGAACAATTCTTTGATATTTGCACCCATGTAAGAATCGGGACCATACCATACGCTCAAATCTGGCACTTGGGCAAATGCCTGCATAAAAGGAGACAAATATATCATTTTAAGATGAATGAGCTTTGTTTGTGGTCATTACATGATGCAATTGTATGACCATTACAAAGACAAAGAGGATTATGAAAAGTTTGCATCCGACCGACCTGTAGAATAGTCTGGATAACATTTGATGAAGTACAGGTTATAGTTGGCACAAGCTCATGGGCAAATGCCTTTGTCTCCAACTTGGTGTTAATGTATATGACATGCAAAGATGTAGACCTAGAAGCTGCCTCAAGATACTCCATATAAGTAGAGGTAGCTGCCGCATCAAATGAAGAAGAACAGCCAATAGTCTCGTTTGACATCCTATAGACACCAACCTACAAATAATTATTCTAAGGAATTAAAATCTAAGAATTAACAAGTAGCACAGGTACTGAATGTTGCAAGTCAATTATACTGCAGCACATACATGCGACATATAATAATCTGTTTTGCCTAATCAAAAACACCCTTAACATTCTAAACTCAAGACAAGCGATGGCGAGAAGACAAACATTAGAATGAAAGACTTACATCATTGAAACCAGCTTGATCAAAGGATGGCATACGTTTTCTGACATAAAGTCGACACCTAGCACTGTTATGAATTGGCATCCCTCTTTTGCCATTTTGACAGCACTATCTGCCATAACCAGTGAATCAGATATATGGATATGAGGCCATTGCTTCTGAGCAGCAGTTAAAATGCCTTGGACTTCAGGATCCATGTAAAAATGTGCAACAATACCAATTTTCTTCTCCTTCAGCACATTGACTAATTCATTTTACTGTTAACTCGTTAGGGAATAGATATTTTGCCTGCATGAAAGCTTCAAAACAATTAGAAGTTTAATACTGTCAGGTCAAGATTCCATTAAATTATGGTATTGTTGGCTTGTCCATGATCCACTCATTATGATGTGAAGTAAACATTGTCTTAAAAAAAAAAAAACTACTTGCATAGATAAAGCAATCATGAAACAGACACAGTACAATTTAAGCTCCTCCAAGATAAAGACAAAAAGTGGAATTTTAAAACCCCAATTTGTGTGGACTGTGTATAATGTGTTACTATTTGCAACTTAACACTACCAAATTCTTTATCATCCTTCATTTATACAAGATCCTAGTCGTGGGTGTAGAGGTGTGCGAAAAAGAACTCGTTAAATTATGAGAAAATTCTCAAATTAGTCTCTAAACTATCACTCTCATAATTAGTCTGAAAACTATGAAATCTTACTAAATAGTCTTTAAGTTTAATTTACCTTCATCCATCAATTTAATTTCTAAAATTTATCGCTCAAGGACTAAACTAATAAACAAAGATAAACTTTAAGGACTAACTCATAAATTTGTATAGTTTAAAAACTAAATAGGTGACATATGAGTTTGCAATTGCATACATAGAGGTTTTAGACAACGTTGTTCTCGAGGTAAGGATCACTCTAAGCTTTTTGGAGGAAGCTTTCATACAGCTTTTGTGTCTATCTCTTTTCTTTCAATCTGTCTCTCTCATCTTATTTATCAATTTCATCAGTTTTATTTTTATATCTGAAAAGCGTTAAGTTAGGAAAATGCGAGAAGAGATTAAGTTAGAGGATCTAATTCTGTTGTTCTCAATAAGGAATAATATAATATTAAAGTAAAAAAGCACTACAAGGGAATGTCATAAGTATATCCATCTACAAAGTAAGCATCAATCAAATTCCAAAAATAATAATAATAATAATAATAATAATAATAATAATAATAAAGCATCAGATTCTTGCAAGTCGTAACAGAAAGGGCACCACCCAGATTCACTAAATTTTGGACGGTTGTCAATAGATTCTATAAACTATAATCACTCACAGTAACAAACAAAGCCTAAATTCGTTTATTAAAAAAGTAAAATAAATGATAATCTTTATTTTGTGAAAAATCTTTCTGAGAATTTTGTGAAAATATCTTTGTGAGGCCGTCTGAAAAATTTCTTTCTGATAAAAAAAATAAAAAAGTAAGTATATGAGAGATACGGTGTATCTATATCGGTATATTTGTAATATATAGCATTTTGTAAAATAAAGAGCAGAAAGACGGTGCTAACCTGAGCTTCAGCGTAGCTACCCTTAGGAATAACGCCATCAGCAGTAACAACCAAAGAAGGAAAAGGCTCAAACGGCAGTTTCCTTCTTTCTCAGCAACCAACTGCTTCGTCTTTTTGCAAAGTAACAAGAACATTATGCCACGTGTTAATCCTAGAACGACCTGTCCCGGCAATCCAACATTAAGAGCGACAAAATCATCGGTATTAACCTTCACAACCTCTTCCGGTTCCAACCCATCAAGAACCCAAACCAAACACGCACAAAACCCTTTCGTAATCTCCGAGTCACTGTCGGCCGTCAATCTCACCTTCCCTTCTCCGTCGATCTTCACATCAACCCAAACCCTTGCGGTACAACCCATAACCCGGTTCGAGTCGACTCGCGCTGACTCGTCAATCGGTAACATGAGTCCGCGTAGTGTAGTAATCGCTTAACACGGTCCACTGGCTCCGGCAGAGCGAAACTCATCGGCCAGATGGCGGAGCTTGGAGGAAAGGAAAGGTAGGTGGTTTCTGAAGGAGGGAAGGTAATTACAGAGGAGGAAAGAGGGTATTGGATTGAATGCATTTGAGAGATTTGAATAAAGGTAAGTGGGGTTTGAGGGTTGAATTGTGAAGGGTTTGGGTTTTAGAGTGGAATTTGGGTTGAGTGAGGTTGAAAATAGGGAAGTAGCGATTCTGGGAGTAACAGCCATGGCAGGCGGCAGAGGTATGGTGGTGGATGGTGGTAGTTGAATTGGAGCGAAAGTGGGAGGGGGACTTATAAGTTATAACATTATGACGAGGTTGAGAATAAAGAACATAATAATGAAGGGCCACAGGCCCACAGCCTCTAAAAATGCCGAGGATTCAATGCATGGGACTCACTAATCAGGAAAGTCCCACTCAGCTCCTCTTTTTCTATTCCCATATATTATTAAAGACTTTTTTTGGGTCAATTTTTTTAATAAACTAGTATAGTAGAGAGACTAATTCTTCAGCTCGGAGAGAGCTCTCTCTAAGATATTTAATATACGTATCAAATCTTTGGCGAATCTAAAGCATTAGTTAAATTGGAAGAAGTCTCTATCATGCAGGAGGATTAACTATTGGAGCTTTTTCTTATGATCTCGAGTGTTAAATCACGAATCAAAAATATGTGCAACACAAGAACTTATCAGGAGGTTCCCATTCTTGCGTCAAAAAGGAGGTTCCCATTCTAGTACTACTCTCGCTCAAACATCTCATCTAAGTTACGATGCATTAATGTTGATATGATCGCACTTTCCGAGGAGGTTGTGTTCACGACTAAATCGCCTAAGGGGGTGGTGTCTGGTGCAGTGGCATTGGCGTTATTAGGATCAAGAACAATGTCTAGGTTTAGATCAGCAGTATTGGGGACTACTGTAGGAGAACCAGTAGTTATATTTTCAAGTATTGGCTCAGGCATTGGTTCAGGGTCTTGTATGAGAGGATAGTCCGGAGTACTGAGGGCACTGGGTCAAGAAAAGACAGTGTTGTCAAAGGATCTGGTTCAATCTGAGTATGAGGTGTGTCAAAAGGGAAAGTTGTTCTTATGGAAAGTAACATGTCTGGAAATTATAATTTTTCTGATTGTGATATCATACATATTGTATCCTTTGTAGCCAAGGGGATGGCCCATGAACTCAGTGGGTATGGCTCTAGGTGAGAATTTTTTCCTTTGATGAAGAGCAACAACGACATAGGCGAGACAACCAAACACTCTGAAGTGTTCAAAAAGTAGGCAACTTGTTGTACAAAATTTCATATGGTGATTTATCTTTAAGAGCTTGGGTAGAGACCCTGTTGATCAGGAAAAACAACTGTGTTGTTTTAGATCTCGCATTTCAAATCCTCCTTCGTTTTTTTTCTTGTAATTTTTAATACATAATTACATTACATATAGGAATATAATCAAATGATTATTTTATTAATAATCACTTGATGCATTCTCCCAAAACATAATAGGGACTTTAGATTGGAATAGAGAGGCAGAGCCACATTTAAAATGTGTTGGTGCTTTCTCTCTACCATAGAGAGTGCCCTGCTCATGAAGGACTCGGCAAGTTTCAGCTCCTTAGCATTATCAGGCCTAAGTTGTTTAATTGTCTTGCCAAAATTTGTTTTGACAAGATCAAAGAAACCTTTGATTATCTGAGGAGCTTCGGACTTATGTTGCATAAGATACAACCAAGTGAATCTCGAACAATCATCAACAATTATTAGAAAATATTGCTTACCATCATGGGTAGGATGATGATATGTCCTCAGGTATCCACATGAACAAGATCAAAGGGTGTTGCAGAGTAATGAGTATTGGATACAAAGGAAAGACGTCTAAATTTTTAGAGTCTATGGTATTTAAAGTGTAATGAAAGTTTACTGCTGAAAAGTTTTAAAACTCTCTGATACATGACCTAAACGAGAATACCATAGAAAATGATCATGAGACTTAATGTTATCAAAATTACAAACAACTGGAACTGAAAACTTATTTGGGATGTGTGTTGTGCCACAAGTGAGCAGACAGCAACATCAGCGAGTCTGTGTTCAGTGTATAGCAGAAACAAATCAATGTGAAGATCACATCTGCCAATCGTCTGAATCATGTTTCCATACATTTGTGATATTTTCTTTAATGGTTGAACACAAATCAATCCCATGAGGAAAGACATTACAAACTCTTCTTTAATGGTGGATTCAACAAGAGGATTAACACCATCACAATTACATTTGTGTGAAGCCTGGAGTTCACCTAATTCCACCCAAATTCCCTTAAATCGAGTATCACAACTTCTGTAGAAAGGACCGGTGTTATCCATCTTATGTGTGCAGTCATCACGAAGCATGCGATAGGTGGAGATGAAGAACACAATGAAATCAGATAAATAGCGAAGAATCAACTGGTACCATATCAAACTATAGAGTTCTTGGTAGAAGAAGAAGAAGAAGAACTCCATTGGATAGTGAAATCAGTAAATGGATTTTATTGATTTTTAGAGAACAAATACAAGAGTATGGGCCGTTTGGATAAGCGAGCAATTGACGAACATAGCGTAAGTGTTTATTGGATAAGTGTTTATCGTTAAATTTGTTTATATAATAAATGATAAAATAATGTTAAAACTATTTTTACATAAGGTATAATTTGTTTTATAAATTATCTGCGATGAGAGCATGGAAATTGGTATCAACGACTTCTGAACAAGTCGTAAAGCGTTTAATAAAAGCTCATAAAAGCGATTTAAAGTAAGTCTTTATAACGATGAATAAGTACACATCGACTTATCTCAATCTTCTAACTAACATCTAACAAAGATATTAATCATCTAACAAACATGATTAACTTAATGTTTAGTTAACTAACTATAGTTAGCTCTAATACGTATATCTAATATTTTTGTCAAAAAATGTGTATATAAATTAAAATTGAGTTTTTTTAAAAAAATATGTTACCTATATCTTTTTTGATAGCATGTTACCTATATCTTCTCACCTATAACTTAAATTTAAATTTAAATTGAGTTAAAATCAACCTTTTATTTTAATTAAAAAAGATAATAACTGTAACCCACGATTGAAGGGAAACAAATAATGGTGGTGATGCGTTTGAGTTGAAATATATATGGGTGCGGTTGAAGAAAAGAAAAGTTATGGTTGTTTGGGTGAGTTGCGATATCAACGTGATCACCGTCTAGTTTGGGAGAACGTGTCAGTCCGTGTTTCTTTTGTGTCGTGAAAACTGGAAATCACAATTTTCGTCCTTTTAGAATTGCATTACATTATTCTTCCTTAAAAACGTTGATTCCCTCTGTTTCCACAGAGTTAGGAAGTAGGTAACTTCAGTCCTCCTTTCCTTCCAAACCAAACCAAACCTCCTTAGCTAATCACTTTGCTTCTCATTCTCACCATCGCCATTTCAATTTCACATTCTCATCATCACAACAAGTAAGAAACTATCCCCTCCTTTCTTGCATCTATTATATATTTATTTGTTTATTTGCCTCCCTCTCTGTTTTTCCTGTCATGTTATCAAATACTCATTCATGCTTGTTTCTGTGTGTGATTTCTGTATTATTATTATTATTTCATACCTCTGAATATTAATTCATTGTAGAATTTGGAAGAACTCGCTTTAAACGAAGTGATCTGCAAATCCCACAAAAAATGTGACATGATTAACATCTTATATGATTTGTAAATTAATAAAGTTGTTAAATTTATATATTCAAACATATTTCATTATTTAACTGAAACATATTTTCTTATCAATCGTACATCAAAAGTTCTATTTTGAATTGGGCTCAGGGCCGACCTGCGAGGGTCGGTGCGGTGACCTCAAGACTCTCTGAGCAGATCGCATGCAAAAAAGGTTTTGTAGGCGAGAGTTGAACTCACGCTTGCGGGAGAGTGTGAAGCCAACTCTTTCTGAACTGACCCTACCTTCCTCAAAAAGTCTTATTTTAGTGACACTATATATGTTGTATAGGAGTAGTGAATCAATTAATTTTGTATAATTCAAAACTGAGACACAAATGCACATAAATAGGGGATCAACAGTACTAGCTCAGATTGATTTGAAGATATTGTCTATCATATTTAAATCAAATCAATTCAAATAACTAATAGAGTTTCTTATCTGTTATCCAATAGGTGCTTTTGGAGTAGATACATTATGGGTACTGCTAATGGGCTAGAAAGTGCAAACGAGAAACAACCTCTCTTTTCATTTGGATTAATATCAGACGTCAATATAGTGATATTCCTGATGGTCGTTCATTTCTTGGTGTTCCAAGATACTATAGACACAGCATTCTTGTGTTACAAAGAGCAGTTAAAAAATGGAACACTCATCATCAGAATCATCATAAGTTTGTGATTAATTTTGGAGATATTGTTGATGGATTTTGTCAAAAAGATCAATCTCTTCAAACCGTAAAGAAACTCGTCGATGAATTCGACAAGTTCAACGGACGGTGTATCATTTAATTGGTAATCACTGCTTATATAATCTCCCTCGCAGTAAATTACTACCTTTATTGAAGATCAAGAGTTTCCAAGAACATGGTTATTATGACTTTTCGCCCGTGCGGAATATAGATTTGTAGTTCTTGATGGTTATGATATAAGTGCTATTGGTTGGCCTAAAGATCATCCAAGAACATTACAAGCAATGAAATTTCTCAAAGAGAAGAATCCAAATGAAGATAAGAATTGTCAACAGGCTTAGTTGGTCTTGAAAGAAGGTTTCTTATGTTCAATGGAGGTGTTAGTAAAGAACAAATGGAATGGTTAAATTGTGTTCTTAAAGAAGCAACAAAATTGAAACAAAAAGTTGTGGTTTGTTGTCATTTGCCTTTAGATCCTGGTGCATCATCTAAGGAAGCATTGTTGTGGAATTATGATGAAGTAATGAATTTAATACATAGATATAATTGTGTTAAGGTTTGTTTTTCTGGACATGATCATAAAGGTGGATATTCTATTGATTCACATGGAATACATCATAGAGTTCTTGAAGCTGCTTTGGAATGTCCTCATGGTACAGATGCATTTGGATATGTTGATGTTTATGATGATAGAATTGAACTTTATGGTACAGATAGAATGAAGAGTACTTACATGTATTTTAATCCTAAAGCAGATTTGTGATCTTGTTTTTGTGTTTGTCAGATAACTATTGGTTTGTTGATACTAGAGAATATTGTTTTTTTATGTTGATCTAAGTCATAGCCACATGGAATTTTCTACATAGTGAAAGTTGGAACTTGGAATGAGTCAACTGGAGTTGGGTAACTTACAATCTCATGAATCAACCACTTTTCCCTTGCTTGTGAAAATTCTGATTGCTTTTGTGAAACTAGTAGGTTGTTTTGCTCGAGATATATATTAATGAAACATTTTGATTTGATATAGTGACAAAGTGGGTACTTTATGCATTATTACTGCTTTTATTAGTATTTTTAAGTTTTTTTTTTTATCAAGCAGGGCATCAGAATTTATTTAAAGAAAAGGAAGGAAAAAATAGAAAAGAGTTGATGGGTGAAAGTAGGCAAAAACTCTTAGTAAAAGAGAATAAAGCAGCACAATAATAGGTAGCTCTTGGTGAGCCTTAAAACACTTAACCAATGAACTAAAATAAAACAGCTACTACCTTATAACAAAAGCTAGAAAGAGAGACAACAATGTCTAGGAACCAAAGAACTAGCCCACTCTGGCCAAAAACCGAGTATCCTAAAAAAGCTAAAACTAGCTAAAATAGGCTCAAAAGAGGCGAGGCAAATTTGTGTTTGAGCGGATATTATAGCTCTGAATTCTAGAATAATTTCTTTTTTTGATGAGATTTCTTCTTTTGGGAATTGGGCATCCACGATTTAGACCTAGCAAATTGAGCATTAGTTCAAGATATTTTTGTAGGTGAGCACTATCATACCCCTATAGTTTTGTTGGGTATAATATTTAACATTTGATCACTTAATGACATATTATTTTTCATATTTAATTATTTTAAAATAATTTTGCCTAAAGTGTATTGACACCTAATTAACAAAACTCAATAGTATCATAAAATTCTCTATTTTTTTGTACTCAAGCTGCAAAGTGATGGAGTTGCTTTCCACGTGACCTCTCAACCCTATTTGGTAAGTATAGTTTGACATTTTTATTATTGTTTTACTTTCATAGCATACCACTCATCTTAGTCACATATATTTAACTATTTTATATTTAGGGTTTTATTTTTCGTACCCCCCTCATCATCTACCACTTTATATTTCAAAAAATGCCAATAATATCTCTGCGTTTTAAAAAAAAAAAAAAAAATTAAAATTTTGAATTCTGCTCAAAATAAGGTAATTCGGTTCAAAAATTAAAATTTGAATTACCTCAAAAAGGTAATTCCGGTTCATAAATCATGAAAAATTTGAATTCTTATCTAAAAGGTAATTAGAAATTTAATTTAATTCATGAAAATAAGCACGTGAAGTAGGTGAGCAGAGCGACATGTCAAGAAGCGTCGGGCCAATCGGGGCCAGGATGATGCGTATATATCACGATTTGTTTTAATTTTTATTACTTAAAGGCTACTAAAAATAGTCAAAACTACTCTAAAAAATATAAAAACACCACTAAAAATCTAACAAAACCAAAATAAGGCTATACAAATTTTTAGATTTTTGGAGACTATGAAAAATTAAAAAAATCGTAAAAAATAATGCTTGATGGAATTTGGGATTTTGATGCAGTAGTCAGTAAGAAGTCCCTTTTAGGGAGTCTTGATTCTTGATTTTTAGCTTCTAATGCTAATGGGTAATGGTTTTCATTACGATCAGTATGTTGTCAAGCGGAGATTTTTAGCGCAAATTATTAGTTCGAAATAAAAAATTGTAATTTTGAGATTCGCATCGAAATAGGTAATTAGGTTCACAAATGTGAAGCCGGAATTACCTCATTCTAAGTAATTCAAATCTTCGAGAATTAGAGTAATTAGAAATTCAAATTTTTTTAACAAACCATGTAATTTTTGGGAAAAGTAGGGGTATTTTTGTAATTTAAGGATATTATGGGGGTGTGGTAGATGATGAGGAAATTACCAAAAATAAAACCCTTATATTTAATGTTTGTCATTTTCCCTCATATTATAAGTTTCAGTGGAGAATGGAGATCATACTCAAAATGTGATCATTGCTTAGAAGCAAGGTTAAGTATATTTAATATTTGGTGGAGATTATACTTGAAATTTGATCATTGCTTAGAAGTAAGGTTAGTCGAGTCTAAAGCTTACTAGGGTTAGAGATTAGGCTCGAGCGCTAGGCCTCAGGGTAAAAAAATCACTTAAAAGGTATTAATTATCTACTAATGAAATTCTCACATCAAGAATATATAGGTTTAGAATTTATTTATGAGATAAGTGTCTGTGAAGCCTTAGTCAGCTAATGCGAAATTTTATGAATAAACCTCCAATTTTGTTCATACATTATCTTTTCTTAAGAACAAGGGCTTTTTACACTATCACCCTCTCATAATTGTTTCATAAACTATATAAACATAAGAACAACAGTGTTATTTTCGTACGAAACAAAATATAAAAATAATCTGCTTAACACAACACACTGCACAATTGGTGAGAATTGTAAAAGGAAAATACACTATTTCTGCCTTTTCATTTCTCATATAATAAATAGTCACAAAACTATTTTGATTATACAGATTTGATTCTAAATTTAAGCTATCTGAACTTACCATGTAAGCGATTTTTAGATTATTTTGAATTTCGTTTTTAAGAATCGTAATAAATAAAATGACGTGTATTTATAAGTGATTATTTTTTAAAAAAGTGATTTTTAAAAAAAATAATTTATAACAAACAGTCTCTTCTTGTTGTCGTGCGAAGCAGAAATATACAAAATAATCTGCTTAACACAACACACTTCACGATTGGTGAGAATTGTAAAGGAAAATACACTATTTCTCCTTTTAGTTTCTATACTAATATATTTCATTTCTCATATAATAAATAGTCACAAAACTATTTTTAATTATACAAACTTGGTTGAAATTTAATTATACAGATTTGCAAATTGCAAAGATAATAATTAAGAAAGAAAAACAGGTAACTCGAGATTTATTGATGATTCAGAAAGAAAGCATTAAAATAAAAATCTGCCATGAAGTTTTTCCAGTGATCACTGACTGGATCATCACTTCTGTGTCTTTCCCTTCCTCTTTTCAAAATAAAAAGAACACAAAAGAGACACCACCGAGAAAGCACTGAAGCAAATTGAGACAATATCAAGTGTGACGTGGCGTCCACTGATTGCATGAACCTCAAACAAGTTAGTGGTCTTATTAGCATTCGTGGTTTGACCATAAGCCACTTCCTTGTCATTGGAGTCGAGCGCGTAGAGGCGCCATTACAAAGTAAATGGCTTGAGGAACATCTCGCTCAACAACCACTTCGAAAGTCTTGTTGGAAAGAATCATAAGGCATGGATATGATTTTGTGTTGACATGTTTTGTCCCTGTCGAGTTCGTCCTCAGTTTTCTCCAAGCACGGTCTTTTTGGCTGATTGGCGCGTAACATAGCTTGAACTTTATTGTTTTGTAGGATGAATCTGTTCCTGCTGGGAAGGTCTTGTTTAATGCCCATGTCCCTGAGATTTTGTCTTCTCCTGGTATCAGAACTGCATAGATATTTTTTCATACCAAAATCATCAAATTATTTCATAAAATAATAATATGTGGACACCAATCGTATGATGCCAGCATCATGATGGTAGTGCATTAGTGAGACCGTTTGATCTTGAGACCAGATCGGAGATGAGTTACCATTGGCAACCATCATCCCGCAGCAGAGAATCCAAATCCATAAAATGTTTATAGTGGTATCTGAATTAATTTGAATTCAAGGGGAAGGAACATAATAACATAAATCAAGTTTGTTGTATTGAAATAGCTTATTTCATGCTTAAAAAGAGATTCATCAAAATTATGAGAAAAAGTGATTTTCAAGGAAGATGTTGTTAGTATTTTTGCTTACCTTGTCCCTGCTTGAAGCAGTGACAACAAGGGTTCTTTTCAAGGAAGAAAGAAAAGATTTTCCATAGCAAATTTCTGTTAAACAACATAGAAGAAGTGAAGCTACAACAAACATGTGCTGCCATAGTTACTTTGGAAAACAGACAAAATGAGATTGAATGAAGTACTGAGATTCTGATTGAGGATGCAGTGATTCCAGATTCCTTAAATACAAAGCCCAATGACATAAAATATTGAAATGAATACAAATTTGAGATTTGACTTTGGGAGGAGGATGACAGACAGAGAGACAGACATTGTTATAGTATTATGATAAGTCAAAAGGCCCAAATGGCAAAATTAGTGTCTAAAAATGTTTGAAAGAGGATAAAAATATGAAAGTTGCAGTGTAGACACGGCCCTTAACATGTTGAAGGGACATCATCCTATCCAGAAAGAACCAACACCAGCAACAGTTGGCAGTTGATTCTACCGTTGGAATTAAAACTGTGACATAAAATATGCTCGCGCTACGTCGAATTTGTCGAAAAAAACGTCGCATAAAGCGTGACTTTCAAGTAAAAGCAACGCGGATGGCCAAAGCAATTAGCTCATCATCACGTGACTTTTTAAAAATCTTTGCCCATTCTGCGCTTTACAGCGCCTTGTCAATGTCCACCGTCATTTGAAAAGCGTTGTCGTATTCACGCGTTAACCAATCTGTGACTTTTTAAAGCAATGGGTGTCGCAGCCAGCGTTCTCACGTGCACGTGACTTAAAGCAGCCGAGTATATTCTGTATGGCTTGCACCTTCTCTCCATCTCACCAAACAACGATGATAGAAGAACTTGTATTCTCTCACTTAAAAAAATTAGTCGACCTCTTCACTCTCTCCTTCAAACACTCTTTTTCTCTTAACTTCTTCCTTGCAAATACATGTCTATTTCTCAAGGTGAGAGATTTTGAATCTCAGAGTTTGATTCCTCTTCTTCTTCTTACTCCTTGTGTCATTATTTTGTTGTTGATTTAATTTTTTTTTGGAAATATTTTGATGATTTGCTGATTGGATTTTGTTTTAGGGTTTTATTTTCCAATCTACACAAAGCTCAAAATCTCGGGTTTAGCTTCCTCTTCTTCTTTCTTCCTCCTTGTCATGTCATTATTTTGTTGTTGATTTAATTTTTTTACGGGGAAATATTTTGATGATTTGTTGGTTGGATTTTCGTTTAGGGTTTTATTTTCAATCCACAAGGCTCAAAATCTCAGGTTTGGTTCCTCTTCTTCTTAACTTTCTCCTTGTGTCATTATTTTGTTGTTGATTTAATTTTTTGAGTCAATTTCTTCCAAAAAAACTAGGTCCTTTTACATGGGTCAAAAAGACTAAAAAAAAATTGCTTTTCCCTTTTTCAATACCACCAATTATGGCGCTCATATATACTGTTTTTAGGTGAAAAAAATACTAATATGAGAGGAATAAGAAAATGTGAATAAAGAATCAATTGTGTGTTGTGTGGCTTTTCAATTCAATTCACTGACCAGTTTCAATACCTTTGTGTTACTTCTAAAAATTATATATAATGTATGATTTAGTTGAATTTATACTTTATTTTAGATTCTGCTTTGTTGATTTAGCAATCGATTTAGTATATTATTTGATTCACTTTGCTCTTTAAAATTCATATTCAAGGCATGGGTAGTTACTTGGAGTCACCTAACATGGCAAGATGAGGCTTTCATCTATCATAGGCATGCCGACTCGATTATTATGCATCTCGGTAAGGATATTTGTATTATTGTCATGATGATATTAATGATAAAGAGTTATTGCCAATAGATTGCTTAGATTGCAGAGACCAATGCTCTCAACTTTGGTTGATGTGTTCTTTAATTTGTACTCCACATGGTGAGGTGAATTCATAGGTGACAAATGAAATAAGCGAAAAGTAACACACCAATTCATTTATATAGTCTGAGTTTTGCATCAAATATCCACATAATATTTTGTCTATCCTCTGCTTTGGTTTTTATTTTATTTTTATAATAGCTTTTTCCTTCTTTGTTGTTAGAAAATTTCTTCAATTATGCTTTTAGGTTTTCCTTTGCATTTCATTTCTAGAGTTGTGTCATTTGCTTATTTTTATTAATGTTATCACCTTTTTCTTTTGCTAGCATAGAAGTCATGTACCCAAACAAACAAAGGGATTCTTGAATAAATTCTTCTATTCTAGCTTCCACCAACAAGCAATGGTTGTGTACATTTATATCTATGTGTAAGGTTACATATTAAATAGTTTTGTGATACATTGACTCCTATTTCACTTTAGGGTTCTCCCTTAATGTATAATTTTTTTACTTTTATCTTAAAATAGTTGTGTTTCTTCTTACTTGAATTACTAATGTACAAGATCACGATCATTGAGTTCAATGGGTGGAAAATTAAATTGTTCTTTGTTCATATCTGTACTCTTGATGTACAAGAATATGAAATATACATTTAATAGGAAAAATACAGAGTTCTCTATCATCAAGTTGTTGGTCCATTATTATGAGTATTTAGATGATATGTTCTTTGTATTTGGATAGATTTATCGTTAATTTATTTATATAGATAGATTTATCGTTAATTTATTTATATAGATAGATAGATTTGATTGGGTTGTATTGTATTGGTTGTATATGACCAGAGTAAATTGCAAATATAAAGGAAAATACGCTGATAACAGACAAAAAAATTAAATGATGAACTAGCAGCTTTTAGGAAGTCTTGCCTATAGTAGAACCAGTTTGAAGCGATGGGCGTAGCTTTTAATAGAAGTCTTTGCCTGTCGTCTTGCGCTTTTGAAGGCGATGGGTGGCCCGGCTTTTAGAGAGTGTTGCCTGTTGAGGGCGCGTTTGGGCAATGGGTAGCGTTTTTGAAGTCTTTGCCCTGTTTGAGGGGCCAGCGTTGAGACAATGGGCGACTCTTTTTAGTGAGTGTTGCCTATTTGAGCGCGTTGGGCAATGGTAGGCGCTTTTTAGGAGGCGTTAACCGTTGTTTGAGTGAATTAAGCGTGTGCGTTATGTAGTATTTCGAAGCTTAATTTGCCTATAGATAAAAAAACATCAGTTATTCGGTAATCTTTTGCAATTTTGCGTTACAAAAGGAACCTGATATAACAATATACTATATCGAAGTTAATCAATTAATACTATGACATAAAGTATGTCACGGTAATCAATAGTTCCTCTTATTTTTAAGAATAAATAAATAACAAAACTAGAAGGAGGGTAGGAACCTGTTATAACAAGTTATCTTGAAAATAATATCTATTGATTAACATTTTTGGAGGTCAACTATTATTGATTAACATGATGTAACACCAGATATTTGAAGATAACACCAAAAGGATAAATCTTTTACTTTATATAGACCAGTTGGCAAGCAGTTTCTCCAACCTACTAATACGTGAGCAAAAGATAAATTCTTGATTTAATTTTCTAAACTTGGAAATTTTGCACTTAGATCTCTAGAGTCTTTTCAACTGTGATGGATTCAATAAAAAAGAGTAAGCCTTCGACTTAATTTCTATCTACTCGTGCTTAATTTGATGTTAAATAAAGAGGCTATTTGGAATAATAACATTAAATTTGGCAAGTAGACTCTTTTACTTATAATAGGACAAGAATTGAGATTTTTTTGCATACAATTGTAACCGGAGAGTACATCTCTCTTAATACGATCAACTGGAAATAAATACGTTTTTATATAATCAATTAGGTGAAACAATCTGTGTGTGTCATGACAAGTAAATTTGAGATATATATAAAGCTTAAATCCTAAGCTTAATTGAAAATTATAACCAACAATTAGATATGTCAAATCTTTTTCTCTTTCGATTTTTTTAGTTTAAATGTAGTTATTTTTATATTTTTATTATAAATTAGATCAATTATGATCACTCACAGTTTTTAGTTCTACACAATTGTTAGTTATCTACATAGTCGAGTTGAGGAAGCAATTTTGTATTGGCCAAGGTTTGTTGCAAATCAAACTGGTCGATCCTCATATCTAATTTTATTACTAGAGCAGTGTTGGTCAATGACTCTCAATTTTATTAATTTTGTTTCTATGACTCTATATCTTTGATGGGGGTACTGATCAAAAAAGATCTTTGATGGGGAAAATAAAATAATATCTATGCATTATTAAGTTGCTAATCCTCCTTCCAAAGTGAACCGTAGATTCAAGTTTGCTCTATTTGTTTTGTCCCATATGTCTCGGAAAGGACAAGCAGGGTATATATATATATTGGGTATGCGGACGTAAGTAAGAGAGAACCGTACAGTTATAGAAAGCCAAGGCCTCGTATTTTTTATCATTGCACTAAACAAATATTAATTATGTTTATGATACTTAATTTGTTGTTGTGTAACAAAAATAGGAAAAAGAGAAGTCCCAAATCCTACACATGTAATTTTCTTCAAAATTAGTGTAATTTTTGCATATACTAAACTTAAAGAGTGGCCAAATCTTATTAAGTTATATTAAGAGGTTGTTTAAGATTATTAAAACAAGAAACAAATATAAAGAGAAACGATTTTGAAGAAAGATAAAATTTAATAAGATAGATGTATTTGTGCTTACAGTTATAGCAAAAATTTGTTTGATAAAACAATTAGAAAAGGAATTGTTTAAATCCACAAACATAAGAAATAAAATCTAAAAAAATAATAAAAAGAGGAAAAAAACGAATAAAATTTAAAATAAATAATAATAAAAATAAAAAAAAAAATTAAATAAATTTAATCAATTAAGAAATAAATAAAGTAGGTGGAAAAACAAAATTATTAATAGTGAAATTTTAAATAAACGTTAAATCATAATTCATAAAAAAAAAAACATTCAAATATCAAATATCATAAATACATAGATTAGAAATAATAGATAAAAGATATAATAATTTACAATAATTTAAAATATATATAGAGTTCCTTACTCCATAAAATAATATGTTCAAAACATTGTGAGTAAACCCCGAAATCTTGTTTATTGAGCAGTTAATGGCTTTATAGCACAACAACAAAATTAGTTGTTGAAGACATTGTCAAGAATATGAAATTTTAATAGCACAATAATTATTCTGTCAACAGTTCAGCATCACTTCAACATCCTCATACATAGGCAAGACCTTGGCACATACATGACATATTACCTATTCATTTCGCGCACAGGGTGCATGACTATCTTCCATTTATCTGTCATATTTATCGACTTTCTAGCACCACCTTCATCACACTTCCTTTTGAATTATCACACGCACAATTAATTCTTTTACTACACACCTCCTCTTTTTACAAACAACTTTGCATAAAATATAAAATACAAATTAAATATTAACAAAAAAATAATATTAAAGTACATAAAATAATTAAAAAGAAGAAGAAGAAGAATATACACAAAATTGGATAATTATTTTCTTCTTTCTCATTTAAATTTAATCTAAATCTGATTTTAACAAGGCCACAAATCTAATCTTGAAGAACAAAAATTAAATCATCTCTTGTATTAATTTAAATTAGATATTATATTCCAAAAAGAACAAAGAAAAACTTGAAGTTGAAATATTTTTAACCAAAGCAACAAATAAAACACAAATTGCACACAGTGATTCACACAATAAATTGACTTTTAAAGCAAATCTAAATCAAATATTTTCCACAAGACCAAGAGCTAAAGATAATGTATAGTAATGTATCATTATTATTTATAGTGTATAATAGCATCATTTGGAAAATTAGTTGAACTGAGAGAATAAATAGATTCTAGTGCAAAAATTTTTTGTATCTATTTATTTATAACTATAAAAAGCATGTAAGAATATGCTAAAAAATACTAATAAAACTACTGATAAATATAATAGATTTCACCATTTTTACACAAAATCACGCCTTATTTTTGGCTTATCTACATTTAGTGTTAACAATGGCAAGTGTACTGTCAAGTGTCAATGGGGCCAAATTACATGGTGTTTTCCAATGTTGCATGTAAAGTAAAAAAAGAATATACAAGCCTATAGTGAACTCAGTTAATTATATTTCATGTAAAACTGAAGTTATTGTGCACCAACATTCTTAAACCCGCCAAGAGTAACAGCAATAATAACAATAACAATAACAGTAGCGCACCCTCCTCCGTTGTCCGATTCTCTACCTCTATCTCCGCCGAGGAATCTTGTAGAATCTGCTCACCGGAGAACGATATCGTTCCACTTCCATTATGTTGCTGATGCTAAGGGAGAGGAAGCAACCGAAGATTATAGCCTCAACGGGTTCCTGAAAGAACAGAGGATATTGTTCCAGAAATTCTCCAAGGGAGAAATCCATGCAAATGTCAAAATCGTGCTTTCTGGATCTTCAAACAGTAAGTGAGAAAGTGAATTTTGGTTGGAGATAATGCGGAAGTGTTAATTGGTTAAAAGTGAAAATGATTAAATTTGCCATGCATGGTTAATGGGTCACAGCACAGGCAGAGAGAGAACGAAGATGGAAACGAGCGCACATTGGTGGTACCTGTGATGAATGTGAAATGCGCTTATATGTGGAAGCTCAAGCAAGCTGCATGGCTCTTTCACCATGCTGGTCTTGATGCCACTGCATTGCTTTTCACTGATGAGGTCAACTTTTTTTTTATTTTATATATGGTTGACTCGCTTACTTTAACTATTGGCATTTCACATTGTGTACAGTTAAAATATCTATGCATGGTTATGTTTTATCCACATTAAAGTATATTGTTTATGATTTGTTAGAAAAGTGAATAAATCTGGTGCTGGAGCTTGTTTACAGGTGGACATGGAAAGTCTTTTGGCGGCTGGGAAACTGAGCGTCCTCCTCGTGGTTGGACAAGATATCTTAAACATAACTCGTGAGGTTATTGTTGAATTGAATCTGAAATTTAATCTCTTTAATTATTATCTATTTAAGAAATTTGAAAGCCTATTAATTTATCCACTAATCAACTCAAAACTGGTTGAATTGTTTTTACACCTTGTTTTCTTCTGCAGGTTGGATCTCAGTGCACCATTCTTACCGATAATTACTGTGAAGATGCATATGATCTACTTCAGAACCCTGTGCTGAAAAAACTATTGGTAAAAATTTATTGTAATCTTAGTTTCTAGATTGCTATATGCTTATATATTATTTTTCAGCTTGCTGGTATTCTGTTAGACACACAGAATCTAAAACATCTGCACAGCATCGATGACAAGGGAAGCAGAGGCAGTCAGCTGCTATTGGTTGGCTCAGCTTGGCTCAGCTCAAATTACAGATATGATTTGTTTGATCAATGTAAGAAGGTTCATGTTTCTACACATATAAGTTGAGTTTTTGAGAATTTACTGATTATGTATGAAATTGTTTTGGTTCCTTGAAGTGATGCAAGACCAAGAAACAACTTCTTTTGTGGAAGCTTTGAACCATAACTATGGGAAGCCTACTGATGAAAGTAAGTATATAAGACACACTGGTGTAACTGAAAGTTAGTTCAGTTGAATATATACTGTTTGAGTATTTCATTTATTCTTTGTTTGTAATTATAGGTGGTGAGAGAAAAACAGTGAAGGAAATGTAGAGCACAAAAGTTCAGGAAAGAAAATCAAGTTCAAAAACAAACTCCATAGACATGAAAGGTATATTTTGAATAGTTGATTTGATAAATTAGGTTATAAAGTTCTGGTGAATTGCTAAACTGATATCTATCCTCAGTAAGTTTATTTTACTTTAGTTCCAACAACTATATACATACTATGTTGTAACAACAATACTTATCCTTGCAGTTAAACTTGCTATGCCACTTATGCAGCAATCTCTAGTCCAGCAAATGCACAAAAGGAAGCCTCTCGTGGGAAAAACAAGTTCTTCTTGGCAAGGGGTTTGGTTTTGGTTCAAAATGAACCAAAACAAAACAAATAACCAAATCAGAAGCCCTTCTTCAGAAATTTCACTTTTATTCCTTGATGCAAATTCTTGGAGATATATAACGCTACCGATTGTACATGTAAGTTGAAAACGTTATTGTCACTTTAGTAGTTAAATTATTGTTACATTTGTGATGAGGAATTATATATGGGCCGCTCAAACTAGCAGCTTAAGTATTAATATAATAATTAATAATATACTTGTATAATTTATGAAACTATAAAAAATAGATTAATCTTAAGGCAGCTAAGCAATAATGTTGACGCCATACTGTAATGTATCACTGATAATCCAACTACTAGAGAGAAAAAAAAGTACAATATGGATTAATTATATGCGTGAGGTGCACATACATTATACATATTGTAGTAATCTAATTTCTACATCATTACCAAACACCCTCCTCTCTTCCCGGGACACATTTTCCACCACATGCATCAACATTTTTGTAGGCAAAGCAAAAGCAAATACAGACATTCAGTTTAATTTAATATATCAACCTTGTGTGATCCAAAATTTAGATAACATATACATATACATATACATATACATACACCTTTGGTTGAACTTGAAAGTAACATTTATAGCTCACTTACCAAGATATATGAGATCAAGAAAAAGCATTTCCAATGTGTGCAGTGCAAGTGTAGATAGATAGATGGAAAATTATTGGGCATGTGTGTGATTGTGATGTGATACAATCTGTCTTGTCCATTTATGTTTATTTGCTCAACCCCAGCTGTAACTAACTAACTCCCAAACCATGTTTGGTCCCACTTGCTTCTTTTTCAATCTCAATCACAACCATCCTCACTCACCATTCCATTATTTTCCATAACTTGGTGACCCATCATCTCCTTTTGGATCTAGATCCTTTTATGGACCGTCAGATCTAAGAGAGAGTGGAGCCAGGACTACTGCGCAAAGGATCCACACACTTTCCTTTTCCAACCTTATTTTTGCCGGCGATGATGATGATGATTATGAATATGATGATATAACATGACATGATCCTTTAATTTCATTCAACCTTCCAAGCATAGAGAAACAAACAAAACTCTGATGATCCACTAACACTAAACCCTTCAACTGATTCACAACTCCTAGTTGTCTGAGTTGATAATGCTTCAGATAATGAGGAAGATAAAGATGACAATGTTGTATTTGAAGTTGATGATAAAATTGGCTTAAAAATAAACAAAGCATGTTTTAAACCAGGACTAAATAACCAATCATGAACATCCCAATAAACTTCTATTCTCATTTTACTTAAATGAACTGATTCATTACCTCTAAATTTCCATTGCAACTGCTTCACATGAATCACTAAATGCCCATCAATTCTTATCACCATCTCTGGCTGAACCCCATTCACAGAAGAAGAAGAAGAAGAAGAAGAAGAACTATTCTTGCATTCAATTGAGATCTCATGCCACCTACCTTTCTCATGAAACTTAGCTCTTGTAGAAAATTTCTTCTTCCCAAATATATGTTCCTTTTTGAAACCAAAATAGGATCAATAAGTGCTAGTCTACACCCTGTTCTTCTATAAACTTCTTTCTTTAAATCACCCAAAGAAGAACAACCTCTTCATCACAAACAACTGCTACATAGTAGTATTCTGAAGTTGGTTCTGTTTCTCCGTTGAATTTAGCACCTTTAAGATCCCAGAAAACATCAACTTCTTTACCATCTACTATGAACCTTTTGAACCTTGTTTCCTCCAAAAATACCATGGTTTTAGCTCAACTTTGCAGCTATAATGGGATTCTCCTTCTGGGCCTTCTACTGATACTGATAGTCCATGAAGTAACAAGTTTTACACCAAGTTATGGTGATTAAACGACAGTGATCAGCGACTTTTGTTCTGTACACTGACATGTAAACACTTTGACCTGAACGTGTTACTGCTCCATGATCATCACTAGCTTCTCTGATGAAGAAAAACATGCAGGAATACCAATTGAATCTTGCATCGTTGTTTTTGGTGAAGCAATAGAGGTTAGAGTAGTTGGTTAGGGAATATTTGAGATCAGAAGTTGAGCATGAATTGGTGAAGAGAGTGAGAGATGAAAGATGAGATATCTTAGTCACAAGGTTAATGAATGCTAGATGCTGTGAGAGACAGAGGTGTTCTTTGCATTAATTGGAATTAAAAGAATTTTATTTCCAAACTGGCATATGAGTGAGAGTGAGTGAATCCTTTTTATATTCTGCACATCAATCTCAGCGCGTAACTTGACACTATTCTTAGGAGAAAATTTAACGTTCTTGATTCAACAAAGTTTTAATTAAAGACACCAGCATTGAAGGGCTCTTGAGTTATTTTGCACCTCTGTTTACGATATTTCTTTTGTGGCTAAACTTATTATGTTTAAGATCATTCAGTATGTTAAGTAAAGTAAAGTAACCATCAAATTTGCAGGTGATGAATTTGAAAGATTAATCACGAGAGGAGAAAAGTGAAAGATGAAATAGCTAATAAAAGCTCGATATAGTAATTGCATTTGACCTTTGTGACTGTCCACATACAATTGGATAGCGTTCCAACTACTTCATGTACCAAACAATCAATTATCACTCAAAGAGGAAAAGATCTAATCTTATGTAAATTATTATTGTGAATAAAGATACTCAATTAAAAAGAAAAAAAGCATATATAGAGAAGTGAAGGTTAAGTTACACAAAACTATGTTTTTGTGTATATACCTATAAGTTAATTTTGATGGCCAAGATGAAAGTTGGTTACCTGCTTAGTGTGTCTTATGTAAATGTTTGTTTGTTTGCATATTAAGGTCCTAATTGTTGGTATATTGTGAGGAATTTTTTTGTCATTTAGTGTTATTTATACTGATATGTGTGTGTCAGAGTTTAAATTATACTCGTTCACCGTTCACTTCTTTTCCACATAAACACTTCATTTTTTTTTCACTTCTTTTCCACATAAACACTACTACATTTTGTTATTCTTTATTCACTCATCAGCTGATAATTTAATACCCTTATTCATTTTATTCATTCATTTTTATTATGTCCATTTTATTCATTCGTTTATGTCGCGTGACTTATATTTTTCGATAAGCACATGTGACTTATATTGTTTGTTCTTTTTAAATACAATTTGGTAGAAAACCATCATTATCGAATAAAAATGGGTTTATTAAAATGTTAGATTAAAAAATTGATTTCTAAATATCTTAACGATTAATTTATTATCTTGAATTTATAGTAAAATATTTATACTGCATATTTAACATTTTTATATTGATTATATAAATTTAATTATTAATTAAGTATGTTCTTTTATGTCGTTTACATTTTCTTAAATTTAGTTCAACCATTAATTTTCTAAAGCACTTTAGTAATGGCCATCACCCAGAGCTTATCTGCTATAAGTTATCTCTTATCAGCAGTAGCATTATTCAGCTATCATTATTATTTTTTCAAACAGAGGCGCAAAAATTACATTTTACTTTACTAAGGACATGGAAGGAATATTGTACAATTAATGAGGATAAAAATGACTTACAAAAGATGAAATCTTTATGAAGCTATAATTTCAACATTTTACTTGAGTAGCGTTTAACGCATTAGATCGAGAAAATTGGAAAACAAAAATCAAAGTGGGGAATACTAATCACAAAAAGCGAGGGGGTAAACTAGTGGCATATACTTTTTATGTTCCATGTGTGACAACCCCAGAAATTACATTTGAACACAAACCAAATAGATTTAACAGTAAGTTCTAGCTAACCTTGTGTCAAAAAAAAAATGTCTAGTTAACCTTATTTTACAAATATGAAACAGTTTTACTGTGTAATGAAAACAAAGTAAAAAACAACAGATAATAACAGTACTATAGTAGATATGGGCAATGTACTTACTGAAGATTCAGGAAGATATCTTTTCCTCTTACAGTAGTGTTGTTCCACCACCAGCAAACCACATGCCCACAATTTCTGAAACACTGTAAACTGTAAAGTAAAGATTGCCAACCACCCCTGGTCCACTAATTTTATGGGCCACAAGACCCATGGCTCGAATTCGTATGTCCAGGCTGGTTAGGTCAGGGCTCAGACACACATGCTTGGGCACACACACTGTCTTCAGTGTCTCAAAGTCTAGACACACACACACACCGTGATTCGTCTACCAAATTCATGATAAAGCTAAACAATCAAGCGAGTACAAGTTCATAAAATAAAAAGCCAATTATTTATCTAAAAGAAAGCAAAAGAAGTACTCTCTATTTTTAGCAAGCACGTTAGTTAGTCAATTTGAAACAATATCTTTACACAGGATACGGGAGGCATCGGCTAGGTTCTCCCAAATTCGATTCTTATAGTGAAACAAAGCTTGATGTTGGCCGTCTGACGAAACTTGATCTGCTTTAAGAGAGATTAGTTTTTGTTAAAAGTGTTATAACACTCCGTGTGTTAGTCGGTAATAGTCATAACAAAAACAAAATGATCATATTTTTTTCTTCTTTTCACATTTTCCCTATCGCTTTTGTTTCTTTGTTTCTTCTTTATAACATCTCTCAATTAATCAAGCTAATCAAAATCAGACGGGTATTGAACTAGTATAGACATATATATCACAAAAGAGAGGATGTAATTCACTGCAGTCGTATGCATTTAGTGTTATTTTAGGGGGGTGTTTTTGTCATTTCCACACTCATTATTATTTCCCTATTTTATCTCTCTTATTTTTTTTACACTAAATGCAGGACCAGCTGCAAGGGATCACTATCCAAATATAGAAGTAGAACACCTTTATCAACTGTATTACTATTACCATATTTTGTTCAAGTGGTTTTGGTGGGAGGGCAGAAAAACTATATATCCCAACAAAGATACTTTGTACCACCTCACTTGGCCTCGTGGACTCTGAGCTATATTTTGATCTGGTGGTTTGGCGCCAAACTATCTGATACAACCCCCAAGTCAAGTGAAGCTGCAAATAGTAATCAAGTTGAGGAGGAGGCCGAAACCGAACTGGCGCAAGAGCAGACCCGGACTCTGAGGCGAGCTATATTTTTATCTGGTGGTTTGGCGGCAAACTATATGATACAACCCCAAGTCAAGTTGAGGAGGAGACTGAAAGCAGATTGGCCCAACAGACCGCCAAAGCGCAGGTCCAATAAGGCATCATGGATGAAGAAGGATTTTGTGTGTTGATAGAAAGAATATTTATAGTTACTGTTGTGAGCCTTGTTGGCATGTTAATAGATTTAATGCATGCAATTATAAAGCATACATGCCTAACTAGGAGATCAATAAAATGAGATACGTAAAATAGATTTAAAACCAACTTCTAGAGTTTCCCTAAAAATTAGACTTAAATAGAGAGGTCTATAATGGCCTCAACATAACTAATGCTTATACTATACTATACTATACTATACTATACTACTACTACTTGCATCCTAAATTCATGCACCGCAATAAAACTCACTGCCTTTTGGACTAGTACCATAATTCATAAGCTACCAGTTAATGACTTGTGTGACTGTAAATTCTATGATCATGTTTCCTCAAATATCGTCGATAGTATCAACTTTTGAACAAAAGCTGCCCTCAGCCCTTGCTCTTGTTGATCCTCCTCCACAACTGCATCTGCTGCATCAGTCCCATAACTGCAGGAAAAAAAAAAAACACAAGCAAACCTTTCAGAATTGGATTTATGGAGAGACTTTCCATAAGCTTTTATTTTATCTCTTTTGTGAAACCAGCATAGAAGATTGCTGTGTAAGTTGAATGTAGATTATCAAGAACCCACCACTGAATAAGATTCAAGCATAAAATCTTGTAGATCAGTAGATAATTTAAAAATGTACAATGCAAATACAACAATTTGGCAACTAAGGTAACAGCACTAGCTACATGATTTCCCAGTGTAGGAAAGCATGGCTAACCACCAAAGAGAAGTCAACAACATGCTAATGATGCTTTAGTTTTGTAGGAAAGGAAGGGACCTATAAATGTAGGTCCATATCGATATCAAGCTTAACCAAAAGGAACTAAAAGAGAAGTAGGTTCAAGGATTGTTGCAGTCGGCTTTGATTCGACCTGGTGTGAGTTCTTTTCTAGCTGTGTATTATTAGTTAAAAGGGCGCATCATGGAGTGCATCGATTATAAGGCCACTCTCCTCGGAAAATATTCAATTCTTAAAGTAGATTAGTTATTGGATGAAATTTTTGTGGCCACTTACAGGCATAACCAGATTGAGGTGAAGGAGGAACTGGAAGACACTCCTAAGACTTTATTTTTGCGTTTAGTGGACATAATGAATTTCTAGTTATTCCTGTTGAACTCACTAATGCTCCAGCCACATTTCAGACAGCCATGGATGACTTATTTCAGTTATGTAAGGTTGTTTTCTCAAAGGAGTGCCCTGGCTCTAAGACGTATTTAAGTCAGTAATATTTCTACATATATAACATTTGCCTGGAATGGAAAACTTTATGTAGCGTATTCTGCATATACTTTTCTCAAGGTTTCTCTTGTTATACCAACTTACCACCACTACAAAACCTAGATGGTAAAAGAACCATACCTTTTTGCATCATGAATGTCTATATCGTTGTTTCTGGGGCTTGAGTTTTCATCAGGATGGATACTGTTACGATTAGGAATGGGTATGTTGCAGACAAATGGCGACAAAAAGCGGATCAGGTATGGATTCTTGTTTGTTTCCCCTGGCAGCTGATTTCTTGCCTGCTGAATTACCAGACCAGATACTGGATTTCTCAGACTTCCATCCCGACTTCAGATCAAATATCAATAAAATGAATTGAGTCAGACAAGACACAAATGCCCATAAAGTCAAAACATGTGCTAGACATTTGTAGTATGCCAACAATTTTGAGATAAGTAACACATACCTTTTGTGAGCTTGAATGTAGAAAGTTCTGTGATTGCATCCTTCCTAAATTTCCTTCACACACAGGACAAACCTGATGTAGGAAAATTGAAGCAGACATTTTAACCATAAACATGTTAGCACTTAGCAATAACTTCTGTAAAACTAAAAATATAAGGAGCAAAAGATTGTACCACATTTTTTTGGCCAGACCAATAATCCTCTTCCAAATCATTTGCAGAGCAGAGGACCTTGAATTTCAAAATCACAGAAAGGACATCGAAAATCAGATCCGTCGTCATTTTCTACATCTATGGAATGGATCACTGAATAATTATCTGTGGTTTAAAGGGGTCAGTGTTAGCAAGCTTTTGTATCCCAAGCACAATAATTTCATAGTGCGTGACAAAAAAATGTAGCGGCTGCATCTCATTTAGGAACAATAAATTAACTCTGGCGTGATATACAAATGCAATATACGAGCTACATAAAAACTACCAACAAAAGCGATAAGCCACGATATCGAGAGCTCACTACTGCTATTTAGAAAACTTCCAAGACACATGTCAGACTTTCGGACTACCCTTAAGCAAAAATGAAACTTTTCCGTATGATCATACATGTTATCTCTGTAGATGCAGCTCAGACATGCATGTGAAATTGATAGATCAGGATCTCAAGACAAACTCCTATAAGTTTGACTTGATTTATAAAACATGCACATTTTTAGCTTATGCTTCGATAGACCAATTGAAACAAATCATATATGTAAATTGCAATGAATAAATGTACTATAAACCATGTCAAGCCAATAAGAAACAATCAAGGACTCATACTAGGGACTCCAATGGTGGAATGGTGTCCGAAGAAGATGAATCTATGATAAATCTAGGGTAGATATTACAATTGAAATGAGAAAATATAAGAAAGAGGATTTAATTGTGTAATGATTTCATGAATGATTGGGTGGTTATATAGCCACATTACAATGAGTAGAGAGTATTCTATTTGGCTAGTACAACTTCTAGAAAGTGTACTACACAATTGAAAACAAGTACTAAAATGAGAAATGCAACAAATACTAAACACTAGTACATTTTAGGGAAATGGTAAATTCCAGATATTAACTTTTACCGTCACAGTTGGATCACGCATTACCGGCGCCATGTAATGGGATGTTAAGTCTATTGAACCTGAGGGATGATGCTGACTAAATAAATTCAACATGATCTAACTGCAGTGATGCAAAGGTCTTGAGTTTTATTCCTGTTGGTGGTCCTTCATTGGTAGGTCATTTATAATTGTAACTTTTAAGTACTACCTTAAGTCCTTGCTGTGGCAAGCCTTACCCAGAAAAAAAAGGGAAGAAAAATCAGGATCATTGTTTGATTTCTCATTATTGCAATGCTTGAACACTAACACACCAGACTTAGTGAAGTCATACTTCTGAATTCTTCATCAATGGGGAGAAGATGAGGGGTTTGTAATGCACTACTGAGTTTATGTACATTGAGAATGTTCGGGAGAACTTACGAAAACAACTTGTGTTTTTAGGATATCTCCATAAGTTTTCTATATATAGCACTGACACTACAGAATGAAGACGTGTAACAACAACACTTCAATTACTTGCATTTTCAAAATTATTATTGATATATATCTATATGTTTGTGCTTGTGTTTATAGATGATAGCTTACAAAAATAGCTTAAACTTATATGAAAGCACTTTTATTTTATCTTTTATAGAAATAACTTATACATAAAGTGCTTTTGCTAAAACTTTATGATCCCAAATCAGCAGGGAATTTGAATAACCGGTGGGGCTAATGAATACTAAAACTCAGAAAACCATAGCTGAGACAAACTTAGTAAAAAGAGAGAGAGGAAAAGGGTACTGAAAGAAAACAAGTAAACAAGAGAGGTAAACAGTAATAGCAAGAAGGAAAGAAGTACTACCAGAGTGAAGTCAGAGCAACTTGGGCAGCAGAAAGGTACTTTGCAGAAGGAATAGTGGCCCTGAAGTCAGAAGTCGAAGTCCATGATGTCGGATTCTTGAGATGAGCACGGTGCAGCGAACTGAAAGTGATGGTTTAGTTGGTGGAAGGGGAGGCTTGTGTGTTTCTCTGCTTGTGGCGGTGATGAAAGAGAAAAGAGTAAAAGGTGTGCTTTCTCAATTCTCAGCATGACAGCATCAGTCATCACCAGCTTTGTGGCATAGTGAAGATTCGCTGAGTCATGTTTGGTTCCAGACACTGGATGCTTTTCCGACACACAAAAGATCAACTTCATGGCTGACAGTTGGCCTTTTTTTTTTGACAAAAGCAGTTGGCCCTTTTTAAAGAGGATATACCTAATTTATTTTTCAATTTTTAAAAAATGTTGATTTTCGTCTCTGATTTTTTGAGTGTCAATTTAATTCCATAAATTTATAGATGTGTCAAATTAGTCGCTTACATCAATATTTGTTAGTAAATAGTGTCGATTTGGTTCTCGATTTATATAAACTTATTATCGATTTGATCTACGACTCATATATGATTTAGTATCGATTGGCTGGTTCGGAGATGAAGATTGGCGGCGCGGCGGCACAAAGGGAGATGTATTGGTGTTGGCGAAATACGGAGGAGAATAGTGGTGCGACATTTCTGTCGGGGAAGACATTGTTATGCTCATCTTGACGTGAGTTATCCTAACTCTTTTTAAATTGAACATGTTCTTTTTAATTTTTGGACTTTTTAAAGCTTCAGTTCATAAGGTGAAGTCTTTGAATTTTGGTGAACTAAATAGAGAAGGGATAGTTCTACTAGCATTTGGAGATGTTTGTGAAGTGTGATCAGCCATCAAAATTGGCTTATTCACTGCTCTTGATCTGTTCCTCAGTAGCATAAGTTAATTTTACCTGCAGAACAATTAGATTCAAAACAAGAAAGGTAAAAATAAAAGATTTTTGATTATGAATGATTCTAAACAAAACACTCTGATCTATCAAGATTGTTATGCTACAATATAACAGACAATACAAGCCATGGAAAAATAGCAATGAATGTTTCTTCCAGGTTTCTAACCTTCAATATTGATATAACTCAGGTATAAATTTGAATATTAGTTTCAATTCATTTTAAATTCATCATCTACTGTATTATATATCATTAAAATGTAACACAAATTTGTTTCTGGTTAATTTAACAGGAAGAGGCTTCAATTCAGTTCGTCCATTTAGATCATGATACTTTGGTTCTTCCATTAAAGCTCCATCATGGCTACACTGCAGGAGCTATAACAGCTTTTATGTAAGTTTTATTGATGAAATGGAAACTTAAACATTTATGTTTAAAGTGAAGGTGTTTGTGTAATTAATTACTAATGTGTTGATTAATTGCAGCTTCCTAACAATTCAACACATCCTGGTTTCCATGATGAAGTGGATATTGAGTTTCTAGGGACAACGTTTGGAGAGAGCCTTATAATTTGCAGACCAATGTTTCTATAAGAGGAAGTGGGGATGGGAAAATTATAGGCAAAGTTTCATTTTTGGTTTGATCCTACCAAAGACTTTCATCACTATTCACTATGCTATATTGTGGATTCCTAAGTTTGTTGGAAATAATGTAAGTCACTACTCATTTTCATATTATATTGTATAATGTTTGTATTTTAATAATTTACAAAGACTAATATTTGTATTTTGATAGAAAGCTGCAATTAATCAACACATTAGTAGATTTGATTTTTTTGTATCTTTAAAAAAAAAAGTTGTATTTCTGTGTTTGGAACTGTAATTGCCACTCAAATTATATGTGAACTCATTTTGTCATTTTATCTCAATTTTGTATTTTCTCATGGTTATTACTTATGGCTGCAGCATGACAATAGATGTTACAAGTTCAAGTTGGATTTAATGCAACAACTTGGTTTGTCTTTGCTAATAATTATGTGTAGAACATAAAGAGGATATAATATAGGTCTATTACTTTTATTATACATTTGATTGTGATTGTAGAAATGAATGGAAGTGTGGGGTGAGCAAAAGATGGGAAATGAGAGTTCAATGTCAACTGCATTCACTGGATTAGTCTCTTAATGTGTTTTTGTCTTTTTCCTATTTTTGTATGAATTTGGATTTGGATATGTTGTTTCATTCATTTCTTGGTATGAGTTTAACTTAAAGATGCTTACCTAATTAATCGAGTTTGCCCTCTTTGACAATCTTAGGTGAGACAATACATAAGCTTTGCATTGGTCAGGTGGTTTCGACTTTTGAGTGCTAAGGTATGTGTGTCTTTCTGATTTCCATATTGTTAAGCATTATACTAAGTGGACTTAGCTTTGCGCATGAGAAATCAAATCATCTTATTAGTAAATTTTTAAATACAAGTTTTATGCACTATTTTCATTTTATACGTTGAATTGCGGGATCCTTTTTAACACCATATCCATCTCATTTGCCTGAAGCTATTTAATTTTATATTTCAGGACACACACAATCAAGCTGGCATTGCATACACTGGTGGCTTAGTGGCCATTACCCAAGCTTCTTGACTCAAAAAATGGGTCTTTGCAGCATAATGCTACTTTTGCTCTTTATTTGGGTTGACATTGTTTATTAAAGTGTTTGTATTCCACTCTTTCTTAGTATGTAATCTTCATTTAAATATAAAGGATTAATTAATCAATAATAGCTCACCCCGTGCATCAAGTGAGTAAATCTTTAAAGTTTCTCAACATTAATTACAGTTCTTAGAGAGGATCAAAGTATGAGAGGCAGTGGCATATGCATACTTTTATTGTATATCTGGAATATTCAACTATAATCATTGGTCATAGTTGGTGGAATGTGCTTTCTTGATTAATGTTCTGCTGGTGTTTAAATATGCTTTCTAAGCTATTGACATTGCTTTTTATATTTCTATGTTGTTTTTCACTCTAGTTTGTTTTTATAGTTGCTGGTGTTTACCATATCTATAAAATAAAACTCATTAAGTGTATTTCTTTTCATTTTACAGCAGCTGTTTTTAATTAAACTGTGAATGTTGAAGGTGTTGGTCATGTATGAAAGTGTGGTTATTGGAAGAATTTAAACTGATTTTAAAATGAAAGGGGAAGAGGACTGATGGTGGAAGCAAATTGCGATTTCTTTCTATCTAAGAGATGTTATTGCTCACTGTTTTTTTAATATAGCCAATGCAAATATACATCTCATTCGTTAAAGGGGTTATTATAGTGGGTGTTTGCATTAGAATGTGACTGAGTTTTCAACAAGGCTTACATATGTATTTCATAGTGTTTCTAAGCATGTGAATAAGCATGGATGAGCAAAATGTAAGTATGATTTTGATAGTGTATCGAGACCCTAGCCTATGTATTTGGATGGAGGCTGGATTTGAAGATGCGCAACAAGATAGTGTCCAGGTAAATTGTTTTATAGTTTGAATTCTTATGATTTTATTCATTTCCTGTTTTTGAGAGGTTGTGAACAACTCTTTATCTGAATCAATTAACAAAGAAAAGATTGAGTTTGCGTCAGTTTGACCAAAATAATTTATTCTATTATTTGTTGTGTTTTTGGACTATGGAGTTGAATGATATAAATTGGTTTTACAATCTGTTTTGACTGTCAAAGGGTTCACTTGATGAAATGTTATCAAGATGATATGAAATTGATGGAGATCATGCATCTGGTGTCATTGGTATGGTCTCTTAAAATTCATGAACTTTAATTTGAGTTTGTAATTATTCTGTTGATCTTTATTTATATAAGCAACTTACTGATGAGCTTTTGAAGGATTTCATTTCATGAGTTTTCCTTTAGATTTCTACTATTGCTAACCCACCGTTTTGCTAATCGGCTCATTAAATTTCAAAGTGTTTCTTTCTTCATGATTTTGGCGTTGAAGAAAGTCCTAATAGTAACATTAAAACTTGCATACCACTGTCATTGTAGGAATCATAACATGTCTTAGTCAAATATTTATATGGTTGTTACTAACATTATGATTATAACTCTAGATTTTTCTCAAGTTTTAATTTAACTAGAAGAACCATCTGTACTATTTGTGATTCTTGTAAATGAGATTGAGGCATTACATGACATGTTTACGAAACTAAGCGGTTCAATAATTGATGATGGCCTCATTCATCTTTAGTATTAGTATTTATAGGTTATAGTTAAATTTATGCATTTTATTATTATTCCTTTTTATTCATCTTACAAAACTTATTGTGCTTAATGTTACCTCTTGAAGTTGAAGGAGATGGTATTGGCTACATTAGTGAATCGAGAATTCTGAGTTCTAGATGATGATGTTGAATTCATTGTAGAAAAGGTTCTTAATTAACCATGCAACCAAACATTTGTCCTCCTTCAATTTCTCTATTTTCCTCAATCTAATTAACTTTCATTCCTTATTTTCTTGGCTATAAAGATAATGAAGGAGGTTGACTCAAATGGAGATGGGAAGATTGAAAAGGAAGAATGGAGAAATTTTCTTTGAGAAAAATCCTTATCTGCTAAAGATCATGACTCTACCATATCTAAAGTGAGTCTCCATTTTATCAATGAAATTTCTCTTTTATTCTTCAAAAGTTTATTTACATAATAATCAAAACTCAAATGGTTATGTTTGTGGGGATATAAGCTGTGGCATTTCCCAACTTTATTTTGCATAGTGAGGTGGATGACTAGCTACAAATAATGTTGGTGATCAATGTGATTGCAGCTACATAATTAAATTACTCATTGTAATTGTCTATAATGTATTGAGAGCTTATCTATGTTTATTGTGAATGAAGCCTTGATTGCAAGTGGGGAGTTTATGGCCTCATTACCTCTTTATGGACCTTGAAGTTCTGGATTTAATATACTTGGTATCAAAATATGCATCAAATTACTAGGACATGCTCAGAAGGAAGTTGAACGAGAAATGGGGTGGTTGTTAGCACAGGAGGAACTAAAGAAGTTGGGTGAGGAGGTTTGGAGATTGCCTAATTGTCAAACTTCTTAAGACATTTTTAGATCTTTCTACTTTTGTTTGTTGTCTATGCACTATTTTATTATGTTGTCTATGCACTATTTTATTATTTAATTATGTTAATTTAGGTACATATTTTAAAATACATTACTAGGGTTCCCAGATCCATCGGAATGACGTTGAAAACTAGTTATTATAATACAACAACTAAATTTAGGTAATGAAAACCCATTAATTTGGTAAAAAAAAACCCATTAATTGAATGACCCAAGAGACTCATGCCAACAAACAAGACATATTTAAACACTTAAAGGCTAAACTGAATATAAGTAAGTTTGGGGGTCGTGTTTTGAAGCCAATTTTGAGGTGGGTTCCATAATCATTTTAGTGGGTTCCATAAGTATTGTGTGAGTAAGAAAATGAAGATATTCAATTTTCAAAAAAAAAAAACAAATTGCATGAGCCTTGAGTGGGTTTCCTATGATAAAATGTATTTTTTAATGCTACTATCTTTTAAATTTAAGGCAAAATTGATCCTAACCAACGAGTGTTTTGCGGTATTTTAGAGTTTAATAAAAATTAACTATTCAAATATCGAAGTTTCTTCCTTAATAATCAATTTCGAGAAAATAAAAATTAATTTTATGTAAAAATCGTAAAAGTGCGACATTAAGCGGCGTGTTTTGGGTACTTTAGGGTTCAAATTTTTGTTAACTATTTATATACCAAAATTCGTTCATTAATAATTGGTATGGTGAATAAAATTACTTCCATGAAAAATACGTAAAGTGTATTGCTTAATTTGTGTGTTTTAGGGTACTTTATGATTCGGGAAAAATTGTATTTGGTCAAATACACGAGTTCTTTCTCAATGACCAATTTGGTGAACAATAAAATTAGTTTAGCGACAAAAGATGTAAAGTGTGTATTTGAACATTTGTGTTTTTAGGTACTTTAGGGTTGAGAAAACTTTAACTATTCAAATAAGCGAAGTTAGTTCCTCAATAAGCTTGGTTTTGTGATTATAAAATTTATTAAAGTGACAAAATGTGTAAAGTGTAGCGTCGAGTAGTGTTTTTAGAGTACTTTAGGGTTCATAAAATTTTAGATTTTGAAACACGTGAAATGCGTTCCTCAATATGTCGAGTTGGTAGGAAACAAAATCGTGAGAAAATAAGTAAAGTGCATAGCTAAGCAGCGTCTTTTGAAGTACTTTATGTCTCAAAAATTTAAAATGTTCAAATATGTGAAGTTCATTACTTAATACTTAGGTTTAGTGAAAAAATATTTAATCTTTTGAGAAAATACTAAAGTGTGATCATAAGAAATGTGTTATAGGCTACTTTAAGGTTTAGAAAGAAACTTTTATCTGTTCAAATACGGAAATTTCGTTTTCAATACTTAGTTTTGGGTAAAAAAAGTGACAAAATGTATAAAGTCTGTATTGTGATATGTTTTGGAAGTGCTTTAAGGCTTGGGCGTTTTTAATTGTTTAAATATGCAATTTCTATCGCTTAATAATCGAAACACACAAAAGAAAAATTAATTTACGACAAAACATGTAAAGCTCAATAGTGTGTTTTAGATGCTTTAGGGTTTTGAAAAAGTTTTAAGTACCCATCACAAATCCTTTGTCTTTAGAAAACCTCCACGTGCTTGAGACGATCACAAATTCTCAATAGGAAAAAGGAGATGCTAAACACAGCGAAGAGAGTATTCATGGAATTCACGACGCCTTTACATAATTTTGTTTTTAATAAAAGAAAATAAAAAAAACGTGCTGGGTAGAAAACATGGTGGTCATGGTGTTGACTGACCAATCAAAACTATTCGCACTAAAAATTCTCTAGCTGCAACCAGCGTTATTCATAGGAAAATTGTGAAAATAAGATAGAAGTAATTATAGAGTTGAATTTAAAATAATTGAAAGATTCCAAATAATTATTTTCCCTCGGAAAAAATGAGGTGTCATTGAGCAAACACATCACAGAATATCTATTGTCCGATGTGGCTCCATTTTTATTTAAATATTAAAATAAAATTAAACATTAAACTACTCAAATTTTGGATTAGATCCTTCCTAACCCGTTTTAATTTGGCCCTTGGTATTTGGGTATGTAGTGCTCCGAAATTTGCCTTGTCTGGAGCAATGAAAGGGTTGAAGACAATTGCTGCTGCTGCTGCTAATCTCAGATTCCTCAACTCGCCGCCACTCGCCGTCCGAGTCATTGCAACTCAGTCTCTCGATCTCGTTGGAAACAAGGTCTCTCACTTCTATCCCTTTACTCCACCGCCATTTTTAGGTCACTTTCATAATGTACCCTTTCCCATTACTCACCAAAAACTATATTTTTCTTCGAAATCGAAATCCACTGTGGAGCTTATTTTAACCGATGATTGGTCCCAAGGGTTAGAGCATGAATTAGAAAAACGTGACTCATTATTGACCCATGAAACTGTTCTTTACATTTTGAAGCAATTGGAAACAAACCCAGTAAAAGCTTCTCTTTTTTTCAATTGGGTCAGTAAGAGAGAATGGTTTAGGGCTAGTTCTTCAATGTTTGACTTAATTCTTAGGATCTTAGCAAATAAAGAGACTATAGAGCAATTTTGGATTGCTCTAAGGATGATGGAGGGTAAAGGGTTCTGGCTTGATAGAGTGACGTATAGGTCAATTTCAGAGGGTTTTAGAAGGGCAAAGATGAACAAAGATTATGCTTGGCTCAATGCCTTCTTTAAGAGAATGCTTGGGGAAAATGCAAGACAAAGTGTTGTCAACAAGGTAATTGGTATCATTTCAGGATCTGAGTGGGGTGATGAGGTTATTAATGAATTGGTAAAGCTTAAAATTCAACTCTCTGATAGTTTTGTGACTAGGGTTTTGAAAGAGCTTCAAATTTATCCTTTAAAGGCTTATAAGTTCTTTCATTGGGTTGGGAAGCAATCTGGTTATCAACAAACTACAGTGACTTATAATGCAATCGCTTGCAGTACTTGCGAGGCCTGGCTGGATTGAGTATTTTGGAGTATCATCGGCGAGATGAAGAGTGTAGGTCATGAATTGGATATTGATACTTATATAAAGATATCAAGGCAGCTTGAAAAGAATCAGATGATGGAGGATGCTGTTAAGGTTTATGAGCTTATGATGGATGGTTCGTACAAGCCATCAACTCAGGATTGCAATATCCTTTTAAATAGCATTGCTGCCAGTGACTCGCCAAATTTGGATCTAGTTTTCAGGGTTGCCAAGAAATATCAATCTGCAGGGGATACTGTTTCCAAGGAAATCTATGATGGAATCCATAGGGCTTTGTCAAGTGCAGGGAAATTCGATGAAGCTGAAAATATTGTTAAGATTATGAGATATGCTGGCTATGAGCCGGATAACATCACCTACAGTCAAGTGGTTTTTGGACTTTGTAAGATGAAGAGGTTTGAAGAAGCATATAAGGTGCTGGAGGGGATGGAATCTGGTGGCTGCATCCCTGATAGCAACACTTGGACCATCTTGATCCAAGGGTGTTGTACTGCCAATGAAGTAGATAAGGCATTGCTTTATTTAGGTAAGATGATTGAAAAGGGATGCAATGCAGATGCTGCTGCAATGGGTGCTGTGGTTGACAGTTTTCTTAGTGAGGAAAAAATAGTGGATGCACACAAGTTGCTTATGGAGATGATTAGCGATTGTCGTGCATCTCCATCGCAACATACGTACGAGAAATTGATTGCAAGCCTGTTAGGAATCAACAAATTTGAGGAGGCACTTGACCTTTTTGTTTGGCGAGAAACACAAGCCCCCTCCATTCAATAAACCTATGTTGTTTGTGCGGTATGTTTCAAAGTCTGGGACTGTGGAGGATGCTGTGAAATACTTAAATGCATGGAGAAAGGGAAGTCCGCGGTCCCATTCAGCCTACCTTCATGTTTTAAATCTTTCATTGAAGAAGGTAGAGTCTCTGAGGCCAAATGTATTTTGTGCAAGTGTCCTTCCCGTATAAGGAACCACAAAAGAATCCGTCAATTTTTGCTTGGTGGATTGCGTGGCTGCTAGTAGAGTCTCTGAGGCCAAAGGTCTAGTATGCATCTCATAGTTTTCCAAATAACTACAATCATGCCAATGAATAACGGTTCGATTTATATGTTCGAACTGTTTCAAAAGCCAAAGGTTGATCATTTGTAAAGTATCATTGTAAGCTATTGACGTGTGGTATGCCCTGACCTTTGGTTGAGGCAACCTCATTTCAATCTAGACTACTAATTGATCAGGCTTTTAGGTGGGTTTGGTTTATCGATTTATGCCAATGGACAGAGCTTGGGTCATACGAACTTGTAACTTCATCATTAGCAATTTTTTACAAGTTTTACTCATTACAAAATTACAATTACAGCTTCTATGTTTGATGAATTCTGTTTGTTGGGGATGGGGAATTTTGAAGTAGGAGAGGAGTGCTGTTTTGGCTTCCAAAATTGGTTCATTATGTCTCTTGCTGCATCATGGTTCATCATCTCACTGTTAAATTGAAGTGTGTTGATTACTCACTTTAGAATCAAAGTGATGTTACAATGTTTCAATTAACCACTGTTTTGTTTTGACTAGGTAGTGTTGTGAAAGATGTCAGAATTATTGATAGAACTAGACGATATTTTACATACTCCTTGTCTTAAAATTTCACTTCATAGTTTTCAGAAGGGGAAAAGGAAATGAGAGCTAATATAACAATAACAAAAATACACGGTTCCAGCTTTTAATTGGTTTTCTGGTATAATCATATGATTTGTGGTGTTGTATGCTAGCAGCATCTTGGTTCCAATGACAAAGAGAGACAATGAGGTGAATATGGAAGTTTACAGCATCTTACACCTTAGGGAATTGCCCACTTTCACTATAACGGATGCACAGTTATAGAACCAAACCAATGCCTTGACCAAAAGAAGAAAAAGAACCAAACCAAATGCTATGAAGAAAAAACCTTGCAGCCAAGAACATATGTTATGATTGCATCTATATAATTACATCACCTTCGCAGCAACAACAAAAATGTTGTTTATGGGACTTTGATTGTCGATTCAATCCCCAATGTTGAGCGTTGGATTTTTTTTTGCGTGTGTGACACTTATCGGTTTAACCATCAGAAAAAGAAAAAGAAAGTCATGCTAAATTTCACTTCATCAAAATAAAATGGGTTTTTGTACCCCCCCACCTGTCCCTTAAACCCCCACCCAAATTGAAATCCCAAAATGCCCTTTGTCATCTATTTTTTTTTTTAAAAAGAGCCACGACCAATCGTATATACTTCTTAGAGGCATATATACGATGTGTTAAGCGCACATCATATATATATCCCCAATTGACATATATACGATCGCCTTAAATTTTGTTTTTTTAAATTTGTAAAAAAATTTAACGCTCATGATTTAACGTTCAAAGTTGATCAGCGGTGTAGATTGCGCCAAAATCAGCGGTTGATAATCTTTTACCTCATCTATAAATACTCACTCCCACCATCACTATTTTCACACCAAAAATTCAAATACTCACTTCTACAAGTGAAGATGATGCGAGCCGCTAATGTCATACTACGAGCCTTCTTCCTCACTCTTGTTCATTCTAATATGGGGTTTGTTGATCATCGAGGTATCATCTTGAAAGATGATGGTATAAGTTTCGATGGGAGAGATGTTGTTTTCGTGTAGAGTTAAAACCACGATATATCATTTTTCGCTCTTAGCGAAACTACTGCGGATGGTTCAACAGAGAGAGCGGCGAACATGAGATAATTCGTATCGTTTATCGGGAGCCCGAAACTACCATGGATGTCAACGGCGAGGATGGCGTCAGGAGACATGATGTCCATTCATATTACAATTAAATGGAGGAGTTACACATTCATGCATGCGTCGAAACCGGAAGGGCCGTCATTTGAGATCGCCGTCGATTAACTCCACCGACTCGATAGTTTATATTGTATTTTCATTTTATCTGTCTATTTTATTCAAGTTGTTTATGTTTTATCGCTTGTGTAACTTTGTTTTTGAATCAATGAAATCAAAAATTAATGGAAACTCGTAAAATAAATAAAACATCAGAAAAAGTTAATAATAAAGTGCCAATATAATATCAAATACATCAAAAAAAACATAAAAATCACTAACGGCGTACCCTCGACCTCGTCCCCGTCGTGCAAGCTCTCGACCACGTCATCGGTCTTTGCCATCCCCACTGACCTATGGAGTGTCCGTCTGGCGGGTTGCCATGCGCGATGTCATATCATCACGAATCCCCCTCTGCAAGCCCTCGCGACCTCCCTAATCCGGTCATGATCGTCGTAGCGTATCTCGGGGAGGTGTCAGTGAGCTCAAGTGATGGTGGAGCGGTAATAGTCGAGGATAGAAGCCGGACGTACCTGCTCTAAGTAGTTCCGTCTGATCACGATCGGGCGTGAAAGCGGCGAGTAGTGCGCATGATGTCCTCCACGGATGCCATGAAGTGGGCGATCACGAGGCTCTGCGATCGGTATGACTCGGACGGCCAGCGATCGAGAGGTCGCGCGGGATGATCTGCGTGTACCCAAAGCTCATCGCGAGCACTATCGGGCATGTAAGGAACTCACGAAGTCACCCGGTGATGAAGCCTCTGTAGAGGAGATGCGCTCGAAAGGTCTACCGTACTGTCCTCTCGAATGGTCGCCGTGAGGACATCCTGCGGCCTCGGCTCATCAAGCATCCTCCTGTAGTGGATGAGCTTGGTGGTCGAACTTCTTCTTCCGTGGCGCCAACAAGTGCTGTAAACACCTCTATTTAATATTAATTAAACTAATAAAAATCGAGTTTTTCAAAATTTGTCCACGCACCTCAAAGAGGGTGATACATTTCATCAAAACATCGTCAAAACATAATTAAAAATTCAAAGCGCATCTAGTGCGTGAAATGCATAACATAGCCACGTGGTTAAATCCTCAAAACACTGTTTAATGTTTCTGATAATCCAAAAATAGTTCAAGCAATGGAAAAATAAAATGGAGTTCCACACACTCAATACATAGTTTAATTCGGTTTAATCCATGACATAAGATAATAAATACTAAAACCCAAATCCCGGTGTTACTAGATCGGGTGACACATAATCCCGATGGAGCCTAGACATCCTCACTCAATTATCACTGCATGTCGCCACGAGAGCGGGCAACATAAAATGCTAGGGTGAGTCTCTTTACATAAATAATAACAAGTAAGATAAGCATTATAAGCGAGAAAAAGCATCTAGCGGTGATAACCGCTTCACAATCAAGACATTTACCATTTCAAGTATATTACTAGAATAACAATCACAACTTAATTAAGTATCAACGGGCATTCCATGAATGTATGAGTTTATGCATGTATGCAATATGCATGTGGATCCATCACCTTATTTGTTTGCCCGATAGGTATTTCTACCGCTTTGGCGAAGCCTCTTTAGCTTTTAGTAGAAGCCTCTTCGCTTTATGCATATGCTTTATGCGACACATGACAATGCAACATACACAATCAATTACCACCACATTCATTGTCACATCACTCAAAACATCACCCACAACGCATGACTCGTCACTTTTGGCGAAGCCTCTCGCTTATTAACCCGCCGCTTTGGCGAAGCCCGCATCATTTATTAATTCAACACTTCATCATTAACTCACACTTGTTTGTCGCTTCACCACACAATCTATTGATTAATTTAAATCTCACTCATGGACTAAAACCCACCTAAGGACCATTTGACCCCTGACAGTTTAATTTAGTACCCGAGGGTTATTCAACACATCGTGATTAATTTAGTGTTTAGGGACTTATGTTGACTATTAGGATTAATTAGACTACTAAGGGATTATTTTGTCACTGAGGATTAATTTAATTCTTAGGGACTATTTAGTCACGCCAAGATTAAATTAATTCTTAGGGACTAAACCATCTCTTAGGCGCATTTGGGACACTAGGCGCGAGGCGCAGCCACTTTGGCGCCCCAACTTGTGACACACACACACGCTGGCAGCACACACTGCACACACCGGGCGCAAGTTCCCGGTGAGCTGGCGCCTCCCCCTGCACGCGCGAAAGCGGACCACCGCGGCGCCCAGCGGCGCCAAATCTCCCAGCCAATCGCGCCTGTTAGTGTCACTGCCACTGCGACACACACACACACACCTAATCCACGAGCGCAAATTCCTCGGGGTGGCGCCCCCCTGCCAGAAACATCGGTAGAAGGCCTGACCCTGAGCGATGGCGGGCGCCAATTTGCCTAGCAAATGGCGCCCTCTCTCCCCTGGCCGTGACAAACAACAACATTCAGCCCCCAGGCGCCATTTGCCTAGGCATTTGGCGCCCCCATCAAATACCCCTCCCCAAACACTTGACCCAATTTTCTCTCCAACAATTTATTTCTCACACAACCACACACATAAGGACATTAAATCCATTTCATTAAATTATCATATACACACACCTCTCTTCATGGCCACATTTTTCTCAAACATATAGCATGCATAATTCACAACATACATTTTTCCATCAACAAGCAATGTGATACCAACAATAGCAATTAATTCACACATCAACCAACATACAATCACATTAATTTCACACAACAATCATTCCACAGAGCTATTTTACCTATAAAACATATCCTACAAGTTATCATAGATGTAATGGAGAGTCCACAACCTTGTTTAAGTTCAAACCTCCAAGCCAGCGCCAAGAACCACAAGAATGGAGTATTTTCCACCCTCCCTAGCTCTGGAAAATCGTGGCCTTCTACTCCTTGGGTAAAAGCGCAACAATCAACAACATAGGAGGAATGAGACACTAAAACTTAAGGAAATGGAACAAGGAGAAGAAATGGTGGAGATTGGGACCAAAACTTACTTACTAGCACAAGATTCTTCAAGGAAAGCTTCTTCCTTTTCTCTCCACTCTTCTTGTTGTTTGTCTCCTCCTCCTCTCTATTCCCTTTGATGCTTTTCCTTCCAAATGAGGTTATGTGACTTTGTGTAGGGTTTTGGGGTTTTTAGGCAATTGGGCTTGGGTCATTAAGTGACTTGGGCCCTTATTTGCACTGCTCTTTTTACTTATTCATATACTCCTGAAAATAAAATAAAATGAACTCTAACTCAATTATTCCACTTAATTAAATTAGACCCCTCTTTGATAAAATAAACCCAACTTAATTAATTAATTTAATTAAATGTTGCAAGCCTTAAATAACTTAATTAGATAAATAATTAAATTATTTTGGGCGATTCTGGTCTCTCACTTTTGGGATATGGCCAAGGCGACCTCTCCGCCATCAGGAAATACCACGTAATCCAAGCTGAAATGCAAAAATAAACAACATATTTAATTCACAGAGAATTTACCAAAAGTCGGTCGCGATTTAACAAAAATACAAGAAGTTAAAATGTGTACGAAATGGTGGCATACCACTCCTCCTGCTGCTGCGTAGTCCTCGAAGCGCGGTGTTCAAGGACTCATACATGGCGGCTAGTGCACTGCACCCCATGCATAGCCTCAAGAACATGCGCTCTCGGATCGTCCGGGTAGACCGACCCACTTAGCCTCGGCCCATCTCTCCGGTCTTCGTAGTGAAGATCATGTAGGTCGGAAAGCGAAGCGGATAAGCCCTCACAAAGCCAGCGATGATGTCACCCCTCCTCCATATTGCGCTCATACACTGCTCCGACCATTTGAAGGCATGTCCACGGACCCCACGGGTGTTGTTAGCGGCCTCGACCCGTGACACACACCCGGATATGTCTCGTAAGTGTGTGGCAAACTCGAGCTCACGGTGATGGCGGGAGGTGTGGCATAGTCCACTGGATGGGAAGGTGCGTGACGACGAGATGTCATCGAGTGATCGTCATCTCACTGAATGGCAAGTGAAATGGCGAAGTATCGAGTGTCGTCTCTCGATAAAAAAGCGGCAATGACTCATGGTCTCTTGTGGCGTGGCGATCTGGAGAAGTGGGGCCAATCTGGAGTCACGACCACGGTGGCTTGTTGAAGTAGGTCGAGGGTAATGAAGATGGAGTCTAGTATGGACTTTGTTGCCATGAGCCCGTACTTTGACAACATGCTGATACTCTGAAATAAAAATAAACAAATAATGTAAGCAAAAAGTGCGGACTATGTGACTTAAATAAATTATTTAAGCAAAAATGCAAAACTTAAGGGTCGTGAGTATAGAAGCTGCTGGACATGATCTGCCAAGTCGGTGAAAAGAGAGGGTGAGGCTCCTCACGGGGCTCCTCACGATCTTCTTTGAGGCACCTCGTGATACTCGGACATAGGTGAGTGCAGTAATAAGCATCGACACTGAGAGCTGCTGCGATGCTCGGGAGGTGGGGATGGTAATGAAGAGGTTGAGGATCGTGCGAGGATCTTGTGGATGATATCGAGGAGTAAGTGGGAATGATATTGAAGCAGGCCTCCTGCATGCGATCCTCTCTGCTGCGTCTGCTGCGGAGTAATCCCCGAGATAGAAAGCTCCAGTAGTGATACTCGGTGGCTCGGTGATCTCGGTGGCTCGGTGTGCTGTCTCTGTCTCTCATTTGAAGCATGGGTGATTATGCCTCAAGTCCTCGTGCTCGGAGGCGATGAATGACTCCCTATCTCTGCGATCGGAGAGACCTCGCGTCTCCTACATACTCTCTAGGACAACTATGGCGAAGAAAAAAAAATTAGTAAAAAAAAAAAAAAAATTCTCATTGTATTTACATGAAAGCAGTGTATATATCGATGCTTACTTTTCTTACCGTCGTATATATAAGTCTGTGGCGTATTCTGAGTGGATGAATTTACAATTTAATCGTATATATACGCTGAATAGTATATACGGTGAGTAAATTTTTGCTCGTCGTATATAAAAGTGTGGTGGGGTATATACGATTTGGTGGATTTACGGTGATCGTATATATATCTCTCAGGCGTATATATGCAGTGAAGGTGGTCAACGTATGTATGACCAATTATGTGAAAAAATGGTGATTTTGTAAACAGACAGGGGTATTTTGGTATTTTCACATGGTGGGTGGGGGGTTTTAGAGGAATGGGTGGGGTCCAAAAAAAAAACCCAAATAAAATTAAGCAACTGTTTTATGATTACATCTATATGAATGGATCGGGCACAAACACAATCAGAAGAAAGTAATCCATCCGGTTAGTAAGTCGGGTTATATCAAACCGAAGGAGTCCAAACTTTACGTTTGTTTGTTTGTTTGTTTGTTTGCGTTGCGCAGCAATTTCCTCTTCGATGAAGGCAATAGCGGCTTCTGCGATGAACCGCGCGAAGGCAATATCATCTTCCTTCAGAATCCTCAACTCATCACTCGCCACTCGGAACCAGGTTTCTTCTCATCTCTCTCCCTTTACTCCCCTTCCCCTTTCTCCTCCCACTCATCAGAAACTTCATTTTTCTACCAAACCCAACTCCATTGCGGAACTTATTTTAACCAACGATTGGTCTCAAGACTTAGAACACGAGTTAGTTAAATGTTCCCCATCTTTGACCCATGAAACTGTTATTTACGTTTTGAAGCGAATAGATAAAAACCCTGAAAAAGCTTATTCTTTTTTCAATTGGGTTCTTGAGAAAGAATGGTTTAGGGCAAGTTCTTCAGTTTTCACCTTAATTATTAGGGTTTTAGCTAGTAAGAAAACGATGAAGCAATTTTGGTTTACTTTAAGGAAGATGAAGGAGAAAGGGTTTTATCTTGATGACGAGACATTTTTGACTATTTCAATTGGCTTTAAAAACGCAAAGTTGGACTCTGATGCTGTGGCTCTTAAGTATTTCTTTGACGGGATGTTTGAGGAAAATGCAATGGAAAGTGTTGTCAACAAGGTGGTTGATATCATTTTAGGGTCTGAGTGGGATGATAAGGTTGAGAATGAGCTTGCAAAGCTTAAAATTCAACTGTCTAATAATTTTGTAATTAGGGTTTTGAAAGTGCTTTCGAATCGTCCTTTGGAGGCTTATAAGTTCTTTAATTGGGTTGGAAACCAATCTGGTTATCAACAAAATACAGTGACTTACAATGCAATTGCTAGAGTTCTTGCGAGGATGGACTCAATTGAGGAGTTTTGGAGTATTATTGAGGAGATAAAGAGTGTCGGTTATGAATTGGATATCGATACTTACATAAAGATATCAAGGCAGCTTGAGAGACTAAGATGGTGGAGGATCTTTGTCGGGCTCTTTGAGCTTATGATGGATAGTTCATATAAGCCATCAGTTCAGCATTGCATTTTCCTTTTAAAGAGCATCTCTGTAAGTGATAAGCCAAATTTAGATTTGGTTTTTCGGGTAGCTAATAAATTCGAGGCAACAGGGCGTACTCTTCCCAAGGCAATGTATGATTGTATCCACGGGTCTTTGACTAGTGCTGGGAAATTTGATGAAGCTGAAAAGATTGTTATGACCATGAAAAATGCTGGCTATGAACCGGATAACATTACCTACAGTAAACTTGTTTTTGGACTCTGTAAGATGAGGAGGTTTGAAGAAGCATATGAGGTGCTGGAGGATGGAATCTCGTGGCTGCATCCTGATAGCAACACTTGGTCTGTTTTGATCCAAGGACATTCTGCTTCCAATGAAGTAGATAAGGCATTGTTTTATTTAGGTAAAATGATTAAGAAGGGCTGCAATGCAGATGCTGCTGCAATTGGTGCTGTGGTTGACAGTTTACTTAGTGAGAAAAAAATAGGCGACATACGCAAATTGCTTATGGAGATGGTTAGTGATTGTCGTGCATCTCCATCATAACATACATACGATAAATTGATTGAAAGACTGTTAGGAATCAAGAAGTTTGAGGAGGCACTTGACCTTTTTGTTTGGCGAGGAAAGCATTCAATAAACCTATGTTGTTTGTGCAGTATGTTTCAAAGTTTGGGACTGTGGAGGATGCTGCGAAATACCTCAAGGCATGGAGAAAGGGAAGTCCATGAGTCCCATTCAGCCTACCTTCATGTTTTTGAATCTTTCATTGAAGAAGGTAGAGTTTCTGAGGCCAAAGATCTATTGTGCAAGTGTCCTCCCCGTATAAGGAACCGTAAAAGAATCCGTGAATTTTTTGCTTCTGTGGAGAATTGCATGGCTGCTAGTAAAGTTCTGAGGCCAAAGATCTAGTATGCATCTCATAATTTTCCATATAACTACAATCATGCCAATGAAAAAGCGGTTCAGCTTATATGTTCGAACTGTATCAAAAGCCAAAGGTCTTGGTTTGATTCATCCTTTGGGTCTTTCAAAAGTTGATCATTTGTAAGTATCTTTGTAAGCTATTGACTTGTGGTATGCCCTTCCCGACCTTTGATTCAGGCAACCTCCTTTCAATCTAGACTACTAATAAGTTCCCAAATGATTTCATTCCCCAACCCCTCTTATATAAGTTCACTCATCTGGGGAGGAAGCCCAATGGTGCTTGCATGATAGCACTAGAGACAAAACTTCCTTTTGTGCGATTTGAGCTTCATCTTCCGCTTTTCCTCCACTCTATCGTTCGTCCTTCTTTGGCTTTGTCTTTCCCCATCACCATCTTTCCAAGTAAATACTGTTGCTATCAGTTTTCTATTGTTGATTCTGAGGTGTATAAAGGTCAAACAAATGTATTTGACTCATGAAGATGGGTTGGCTACACGTTGGCCTCAAATAGAATAGGTGGTTGTATCGTTTAAGTACACATTTTTGTTTATTGTTGGTACTTTGGAATCATACTAGTTCCGCTATTGATATATAACTTTGCTTATAAAAAAAGAGCTGGTTACTAGTTAAATAGGATGATTTCTTGTTCTTTCTTTTGATGTCTAAGTCTCAAGCCTTTTAGACCATTTTTTGATTGTTATTGTTTAGGTATAGCTTAAAAGGAATGGAACCTTTAAACACAAACCCTGAACCTTTGATTGCTATACTGACAGTAGTTGGAGATAAGGGGGAGAGTGATAAGAATGTTGTTGAGGGAGAAGGTCGTAGTGAATGAAGACTTGGAATGAATAATATCATCAACCTTCCACTTCAGTGTTTGGTGTGAGGTGATCATTCTTATTGTGAATTGAAGACTTGTAAACTTAGGAATCAATAATTGCTGTTGGGGGTTGGAGGAGGACTAGTTGTTGGAGGTCAATCTCAATCTCAAACCCAAACTCAATCTATTGTTGCTGAGATGAAATTGCTGAAGGAAATGCAGCAACATTCTGGTCTGTTTCCATTTTTTCTTTCTTTTTTACTATCACAATTATTATATTATATGGCATGCTTGTGTTGGCTCTCTTGTATCTTTACCTCAGCTGGGGGGGTCTTGTCTATTACTTCCTTCAAGGACACAGTGAACAGGTAATTATTTTCTTAATTTTTGCTAAGTTTCTTTCTACCCTGCAACATTTTTTGGTTGATTGGTTAAAGCACGTGTGCCTTTATAAATGTGGTGCTCATTAGCTTTTTACCTCCCTCGCCTATTTAAGTGTTCATTCATTATATTCAAACTCACTCACACAAATCCTTTTATTTGTTCTTTGCTTTTTGCTTTTTGCTTTTTGCTTTGGCTCAGTGGACCTCCTCACCTCCAACATCCAAGGACTATTTGCAGCATGTATCATTCTTTCATTGGCCAATGATGGGATGGAATGCATGCAGATATTATGGTCACTCCAACATTGAATGCAGATACTCCAAGAATTTAGTATAGGCAGAACTATTTTTGTTGTTTGTATAATTAATTGATTTTGTTGCTTTGGCTCAGTGGACCTCCTCACCTCCAACATCCAAGGACTATTTGCAGCATGTATCATTCTTTCATTGGCCAATGATGGGATGGAATGCATGCAGATATTATGGTCACTCCAACATTGAATGCAGATACTCCAAGAATTTAGTATAGGCAGAACTATTTTTGTTGTTTGTATAATTAATTGATTTTGTATTTAAATTGGATTAATATCACACATAATTTTTTTGTTGGGAAGAAATGAAATGGACCTCTCTTATAATTTGTTGAATTTTCTTTTGTTTTTATTCTCTATCATAGCGGTTTTGAAATGTTTTGTTTAAGGCAACAGTTTTATATTAAGAAACCGTTTTCCATTGTTGCCATTGGTTGCAACGGTTTTATACTGTTGCCATAGAATAGTAAAAAAAAAACGTTGTCTGTGTCTCAGTAGCAACGGTTTTTTTGTTGGTGTTGCCTTTGCTAGGAAAAACCGTTGCCTAAAGAATAGACGTCACTTGCAAAAACCACTGGTTTTGAAACCATTGCCGAAAGAAAAGAAAACAGTTTATTCGCTTTAGGGAATGGTTTTCAAACATTGTCCTAGGATCAAAATGTTGTAGTGGGGGGAAATATATGCATGAGGTGTTGTGCTCATATTTTGAATTTAGTTGTTAATGATGGTATAAAGGAACACAATTCTTTTGTTGAAAGCATTAGAAATGTAGTACATTATGTTAAATCTTACAAACGGCGTAAGAAATTTAAAGAATGTGTTGCTAATGAAATGATTAAATCCCGAGGTCTTGTGTGTCTAGATGTTCCAACTAGGTGAAGTTCTACTTACATTATGTTGAAACATGGTGAGAAGTTTGAAAAAGCATTTGATAGAGACTTCAAGATCAAGAATCAGATTTTCAGAAATGGTATCGTGATGATGATAAAGGAAAAAGGAGGGTCCACCTGTAGATTCTTATTGAGACCATGCAAGTATATTAATTCAGTTTTTGAAAATTTTCTACAATGTGACCTTAAGTTTCTGTAGTTTCTTACATGTGACTGCAAACAAATGCTTTCATCAAATTGCATCAGTACAGTGTCCGAGTTGATCTCAATGAGTAGTGATCAATCTAAACTCTTACGCTTAATGGCATCTTCCATGAGATCCAAGTTTGACGAATATTGGGAAAGGTTGAAAAAATTAATCCCTTATTATTTGTTGCTGTTGTGTTGGATCCTCGATCGGGGTTTAAACTTGACTATATTACTTGGATTATCTACTGCTAGATTGCTTGTTGTGACACTTGCTATGACTTGGCTTTTAAATTAGTTGCTGCTACTCCCAGTGTTTACCTTCTTTCTTTATTAATGTATTCTTTTAAGTTATCTTTCTTTAATCATATCTGTGACCTCTTGTTCATACCATTACAAAATAATAAGCTTATTTTCATTTTATGTAGTTATGTAATCTCGTTGACAGAGTCTTTTCTTTCTCTTTCTCAGCATCCTACTAAATCCGTATTTCATTTTGTCTTGTATTTAAAATTGCCTGTCTATGCTAATTATTAGTAGTGTTGCAGGTAGTAGACTTGATTGCTTGAGGATCTTTGTAAGCACAAAAATGGACTTGAGACATACGCAGAAAGAGAGATGCTTGGCTAGAAGCTGTTTTGAAGAATGTTTGAGAAGAAAATCTGCTTATTTTGGATTTGTGTCCCATCATTAGAAATATTTTACTAGTTGTACTTTTCTGTTTTTGTCTTGAACTACTATGTTTAGCAAGTACTTGGTACTTATATTTTTCATCTGTTAGTTGTATGGTTGAGAACTTGTGTTAAAACTCAAAAGTGATTTGATGTTCAAACTTCTGTTAAAACTCAATAGCAATATGATGTTGATCCACAACTTATCGGGTTTATACGGGTTTAGGAATGGGTTAGGGTCTCTAAAATGGCCTAATCACAATTTGGGACGAGGTTAGGGTTAGTTATAATTCGTCCTTACATGTCTCACGCTCACCCCTAGCTCATCATTTTTTTCTTTGCTAAATTGAAGTGTGTTGCGATGATTATGCGAATTGATTACTCATTCTAGTGTTGTGAAAGATGTCAAAATTATTAACAAAAACTAGATGATATTTTACATACTCTTTAATTTGCCTTAAAATTTCACTTCATAGTTCCCTTCAAATTAAAAAGGGGAGAAGGAAATGGGAGCTAATATACTTGATAATCAAATACACAGTTTCACTTTTGACCCAGTCGATCTCCAGTTTTACCTCATCTTGTAAATCAAAAATAAGAGAGAGATAACAAGGATTAAGCAAGATGTAGTGAAGTGAGTATGAAGCGTATTCAAGTATCTTTCACAATGGCTTCTACGACATTTTCTTGATCGCTATGCATCCTTTGGTGCGATAGCTTTCGCGTATGAATTGCATCTAGGTGTTGTTCTAGGCATTATTTGTGATTTTTAAAATTAATTGTTTTGAATTTTTTTGTCAAAATATGTTTGTGTACTATACTATATGCACATCATATCTTGTTTGTGCATAGTAGGATTCTCCCTACAAGAGATAGCGAATACAAATTATTAAATTATAAGCATTAGAAAAAATTCATTAATTCAATCCCACACATTTTCAAATAAGGAGGAAGTGAAGCCGCCTCCAACTAAAATAAGCAAACTAAAGAATCGAGTTAGTTTTTTTCCTAATTGCAATTGGTTATCTAGATATTGTGATTGTGTGTTTTGCCCATTTAAGTTTTGATTGTGTGAATTGGGTAATAATGGTATTATAATTGTCCAATTTTTGTCCCCCCAAATTACAATTGTGCGAATTGGGTTATTCAGGTTTTGTGATCGAGTGATTTTGGCCCTGTAAGTTCCACTCGGACATAGAATCACACAATTGTGATACTTAAAGGACAGTTTTGCATTCAAAACCCGAGTGACCAAAATAATATAATTGTAATACCTAAATGTCCCATTTTCGTAAGTGTTCAAATAGTTCAAAGATTTCTCACTATCTTAAGTAAAATAACATATATAAAATTATTTTAGATATCAAAATAAACATATTCTTTTATAGGCAATGTTCGTCGTTAATTGTTAGAGGGTGGAGGAAATGTCAGTTTCTAGGGTTCGAAATTCAAAAACCTCATTCTTATACTCTTGGTATTTATTGCATTTCATGAATAACTATCTATTTTTTGAAAAAAATAGATAGGCTCGATGTGGCTAAAATCTTGAAGAATATAAAAGAGATTCAAATACCTACTTGAGTTTAATTAAACATTATATGATTGCATCTATACAATTACATCACCCCACGCTAAAATTTGATTTATCAAAATAAAATTAAACAAATATAAAAACATATTTTATGGTTACATTTGATAGTCTACCAATCATGCAGAATCATAATCAACAAAATGTAATTCATAATCCGTTGGTTTAGTGGAGTATTACATGATTTATAGCCAGAGGTTGCGTGTTCAAATTCTAACTAATTTCCTTAGACTTAAATATAGTTCTATTAGTAAGTGTTTAAAGAGCCGAATGTTTTTCTTGTATTGAACTTGGCGTCATCGCCTCACCCTTTTTTTTGGGTAAACTAAGGTATTCCCTACGCCTGCCATGAATGTAGAGAAACTAATCTCTGCGAGTGCGAGATCTATTTAAGGGTTGGCCTCTCTCCAAGCGTATATTTTTATCTGCACCGATCGAGAGATCGAGCAGCCCATAAAATGTTTAAGGAGCTTAAAATTTATTTTATGAAAAAAAAAATGTAATCCTGTTAGAAAGCCGGTACCAAAGGACTGGATCCATACCCCTAAAACCTAGTAGTTAAACCCTCCCAAACCAAACCAAACTTTACGTTTGTTTGTTTGTTTGTGTTGCGCAGAAATTTTGCTTCTTCCGAACAGAACGAACTGATGATGAAGGCAATAGCCGCTTCTGCGATGAACCGCACGAAGGCAATATCAGCTTCTCTCAGAATCCTCAACTCATCACTCGCTACTCAGAACCAGGTTTCTCGCTACTCTCTCTTTACTCCACTTCCCCTTTCTCCTCCCTTTCATCATTCCCGTTTTCCCAGTATTCACCAAAAACTTCTTTTTTCTACCAAACCCAATTCCATTGCTGAACTTATTTTAACCAACGATTGGTCTCAAGACTTAGAGCACGAGTTAGTTAAATGTTCCCCATCTTTGACTCATGAAACTGTTATTTACGTTTTGAAGCGAATAGATAAAAACCCTGAAAAAGCTTATTCTTTTTTCAATTGGGTTCTTGAGAAAGAATGGTTTAGGGCAAGTTCTTCAGTTTTTAGTTTAATTATTAGGGTTTTAGCTAATAAGAAAACGATGAAGCAATTTTGGATTACTTTAAGGAAGATGAAGGAGAAAGGGTTTTATCTTGATGAAGAGACATTTTTGACTATTTCAATTGGCTTTAAAAGGCAAAGTTGGACTCTGATGCTGTCGCTCTTAAGCATTTTTTGAAGGATGCTTCGAGAAAATGCTATGGAAAGTGTTGTTACTAAGGTGGTAGATATCATTTTAGGGTCTGAGTGGGATGATAAGGTTGAGAGTGAACTGACAAAGGTTCAAATTCAACTGTCTGATAATTTTGTAATTAGGGTTTTGAAACTGCTTAGGAGTCATCCTTTGAAGGCTTATAAGTTCTTTAATTGGGTTGGAAACCAATCTGGTTATCAACAAAATACTGTGACTTACAATGCAGTTTCTAGAGTTCTTGCAAGGATGGACTCAATTGGAGAGTTTTGGAGTATTATTGATGAGATGAAGAGTGTCGGTCATGAATTGGATATCGATACTTACATAAAGATATCGAGGCAGCTTCAAAAGACTAAAATGGTGGAGGATGCTGTCAGGCTCTATGAGCTTATGATGGATAGTTCATATAAGCCATCAGTTCAGGATTGCATTTTCCTTTTAAAGAGCATCTCTGCAAGTGATAAGCCAAATTTAGATTTGGTTTTTCGAGTAGCTAATAAATTCGAGGCAACAGGACATACTCTTCCCAAGGCAATGTATGATGGTATCCACAGGTCTTTGACAAGTGCTGGGAAATTTGATGAAGCTGAAAAGATTGTTAAGACAATGAGAAATGCTGGCTATGAGCCTGATAACATCACCTACAGTCAGCTTGTTTTTGGACTCTGTAAGATGAGGAGGTTTGAAGAAGCTTATGAAGTGCTGGAAGAGATGGAATCTTGTGGGTGCAACCACGATATCAAGACTTGGACCATCTTGATCCAAGGGCATTGTGATGCCGGGAAGTAGATCGAGGCATTACTTTGTTTTGCTAAGATGCTTGAAAAAGGTTCAGCGCAGATGCTGATTTGTTGGATGTTCTAGTTGAGGGTTTTCTTACTCAAAAGAGAATGGATGGTGCATACAAATTGCTTCTGGAGATAACCAGTAAATGTCGAATATCTCCATGGCAAGCTACATACAAGAAAATGATTGAAAAACTATTAGGAGATAGAAAGTTTGAGGAGGCACTTAACCTTCTTCGTTTGATGAAGAACCACAACTACCCTCCGCACCATGAACCCTTCGTCTCGTTTATTTCAAAGTTTGGGACCGTGGAGGATGCTGCAGAATTCCTGAAGGTTTTGAGTATCAAAAATTTCCCATCCTATATTGTTTACTTTCAAGTTTTTGAATCCTTATTTAAAGAAGGTAGACTTTCAGAGGCCAAAGATCTGTTGTACAAGTGTCCTCACCATATACGGAAGCATAGTAAAATCTGTGAGCTTTTTGGTTCACCTGAGAGTCAGACGGCTGCTACTTGATCCTCAATTTTTTTCTCAGTATGTATCTCTTCTTTCTTCTTACTAATAACTTTTATCAAGCTGTTAGGTGGATTTGGTATTTTCCCTTTGGAAAACCATTGGGACACAAGATATGATGCAAGTTTAAGCTTCATTCTTGAAATTGTAAGAAATTTTCCATGTATGGCGCTAGTAATGTTATCATTGATAAGCATTGAACAAAAAAGCTTTAGCTTCGTGCATTTTTTTTTTTATTTCACCCTATTTAGAATTTAGCATAATTGGAAAAAATGCCTTAAAAAAAGTATACAATTTGTGTTAAGACTAATTAGTTGTCTTGCTAAAAGAAGTGTGACATACTCATGGCTTCAATTTGGACTTTAGGCGCACCCCTCTTAGCTTTATTTGATAAAATACATAGTACAAAATGTAAAAAAAATATAAAATCATTGGTAAAAAATGGTATAGGGCAATGAGATAGGATCTTTTATTAAAGTGTTAAATCTGAAATAAGTTGAGACAAATATATTGTAAGACAATGGGAATGACTAGGCAATAAGAAGCACTGTTTCACCATAAAATTGCATGTTTATGAACAAGTTCAATTTTTTACTAGTGCTGAAATCATTTTTGGTTTCATCCTTGTTGTTTTTACTTTTCTGGTTTCTACTCAGCTCATTTTTCTCTTGGGTTTCTCCTCACTCTAGTAGATCTTTTTACGGCTCATCTTTTCTCTTTCGCTAATCTTTTCTTTTCTCTTTGAAATTTTATTATCTTGTTAACTAATCTTCTTAAATATTAATTGGTTTCACCCTTTCATTCGCCTTAAGCAAATAAATGAATTGCTCTGTTGGTCTCAAGCAGGTAGTTAAGCAAATAAATGGATTTTATTGTCCTGTTAATTAATATTCTTGAAAAAATGGTAAATTTTACCTTGAATTTCTAAAACACCCATTATTTTAGAACAAAATTAAAAACAACAAAGTTTAAAAACAAAGGGAGTGCACCTTACAAGTAAGGTAAAATGATGAAGAATTGTGAAAACTAGCCTTACACTGTGTTTGGTTTCAAAAGGAAAGTGGAAGGAAAGATAGATGAAGGAAAGAAAGAGGGTGGAAAGTGAGAGGATTTTGTGGTTGTTTGGTTTAAGGAAAATTGAGAGGAAAGAAAGTGGAAAGTGAGAGGATTTTCCATGTGGGACCCACCAGACACTTTCTTTCCTTCTCTTTTTGTTAGAGTTCCAAATAATGGAAAGTGTATCTTTCCACCCTCATCCCCCTTCCTCACTTTCTTTCCTCTAAAACAAACACAGCATTAGTCCTTGTGCGATGCACATGGTTGGTCAAATTTGGATTCTCCTAAATTATCGAGTAATAATTATATGTAAAAATTAAAAAATAAAACAATGAAAATCAAAATTCATACATAATAGTAAGTTAAACTATAGATAGCGTACGGAGTTAATAAAGCTAAATCCAGAGATAAATCAATACATGTGTTTGTACCCGTTATTTGGTTTCTCATAAAAAATGAAAATATATGTAAACAATTAACACGTGTATTCAATTAATGTGTGTTAAAAGAAAACATTCAATGATGCATTTGGGAGAGTTAAAAAAATTAAAAGAAAACACATAGGATTAAAGAAAACATCTGATATTCCTCCGTCTACGTCAACTACTATTGATCAACGTTGGTTACGATATCCTCAAAAAGTGTGGGTTGAGTGGAACAAAAGTAACTCTATAAGACAATTTATACTAACAATTTATGGAATTACCTTAATTAAGTTACAAAACATTGACCGTGTTACCCTTTTTTTTAAACTTTAGATTGACTCCATTACAAAAATACATAAGAAGATGTTAGGAAGCTTATGTGGCCATTACGATGTTCACATGTCTCTGTTTTTTCGCTGACGAGATATTTTAATATATTATTTATCTTCAAACTCAAAAAACTATTAAAACCTAGAAACCAAAATATGGATATGTATTTAGGCTCTGTTTGATAGAAAGTAACAGATAGCAGGTAAACTAGCGGGTAGTAGATGAACTAACGGATAACAAATCATGTATTTGGTAAAACTGACGATTAAATCAGCTAATAAATCTAAAATGACATAAAAGAACATATTTAGTTAATGATTAAATTATTCAATCATGACAAAATATTTAATGAGTATATGAGCGAATTTAAGAAAATAAGGGTAAAAATGAGAAGAAAAACGTGAGACGTTATACGTTAGCGTTTGAAAAAACGCTAAATGCAACACAAAAAATTCTAAACACTAGTGCTCACCAAACACATATACTCATCATCTGCAAGTCCAATAATTCTCTGCGCTAGCGGATAAGACTTTTCAAACAAAGTCTTAATCATGACTGGTGCATTACTACATTTGTGTGTTTAGTGTACATATGGCTTTTGCTCCATGTCAGCATAATAACAGTCATATAGTTTTTAACGGAGTTGGATGAAAAGTGAAAAAAATACCATTTGCATTAACGTTTTGTAACTTCAAGGACTAATTTTGGGAAAAAAAACTTAAAAAAGAATTAACCTGATATGATAAAACAACTTAAAGGACACTGAGAATATTTTAGCCAGTTATTTTTTAATGTTATATTATTATTGTTGTGGCTAATACAGTTGTAGTTACTAGTCAATGAGTTTATTTTGACTCTAAAAGCAACAAGCTTGATGAGTAGTGGCCGCCTAACAAGGTGTGCGACTAGAGTTCTTTCTCGTGATTAACCGCAACAAGCCACACGCGTTCAACCACCTAAGAACCTGCCCATCGACGCAACCCGCACCCAATAAACGCGACGTCCTGTAATGGTCGGAGATAGTCTTTTGGTCTATGGGTCTTTGACCCCTCAGTGTCCCAGGGAAAGAAGCGCGAATAATCTGGAGTTCGACCGGGATGTAAGTAAAGTCTAACTCCAACTTGTTCCATCTGAAGATCGAACCCGATCAAATCCGGAGATGGTCTATATAATGCTTACTCTGATTTTGTTGGGTTGATTTTTTTCACCTCAAAACCAACCGTTGATCGGGCATTCTAAACTTTGGTTCTAACCGATTGTCATATTCACTTATTTTGGCCCTTTTTCCTTTATTTAGAGTTGCCAAGTCACCACTTATGTTACAATCTCTACAGCTCGTAGTCGCAAAAATTAGGAGAACAAAAGACAAAACACTTTCCCATCAACTAGGGAATTAATATAAGTTCGATGTGCCTAAGCTTATCCCTTTTCTCACGACAGTTGTGAGGTTGTGATTTCATTGAAAGTAACAAGACCAAGAACCCCATGAAGACAAAGCATTTTCATGTTTTCACGGGGCACCATGAGGAAGAAGATAGAAGAGCATGAACAACAACATAACAAAGACATAGAAGTGTTGAAAGCGGTAGCACAAGCATGGTACAGCCACTCTGGCAGTTGTAGGCCTATGAGTGAATTTGATGCACGTCCAAGAAATTTCAAAGGGAAGCCTTCAAGATTTAAGCTCGAAACATTGAACAAATCATCATCATCGACTACAACTACAAGCCCTGCTGCTGCTGCTGCTGCTGCTGCCACGTATTGTTGGGACTTTCAGCAATCACTTTGGGATCCTTATGAGCTGGTTACAATGTCCAGAAGGATAGAAACTGGGTTAGCTTTTGATAACCCTTTTGATGAGTTTTTTGGTTCCCCTTTAATTCAACCAAGGCGTAAACCACGGGAGAGTAAGAATAGCCTTAGGAATCTGTTCAATAATATGTCTTCTAGACGATTTAATTTCCCTAAACTTCCACATGAAAAAAAATGATACATGACTTTCTTCTGTTGTTTCTAGAGCCTGCTGCTTAATTATTTTTCTCATATATTTTTTCAATAGGCGCCTTGATATTCCGACTGTTGTTTCGGGGTCTAATAGAATTCACTTTGATTTTGTTATGTTTGAAGGATTTGTTAGGATGTTGATACTCACAAGCCCCAACAGGTAAATTTCAAAATAAATAATAAACCATCACATGGTAATTAAAATTAAAATTTAAAATATGTTGCAGATATAATAATGCTGTATATTCTTTCTTCGTGAGCATTGGGGATTCTTTCCTGTGCACTTTTGAAATGTGGGAATGGTAATCCTCTCCTAGTCCTCGGAGCACAGCATTGCTCTTTTTGTTTAGTGTTCACAGGATGAAGCACAAGTTGCAATTTAAAGGCAGAATACCAAACACACGTTGTTTTATACTCAAATTTATAGTGTGAATCTCATCTAATTTCATGCCATATTCATTCCTCAACATTTTTGGGAAGGGAATCTAATTCCGTGGCTGGGAGAAAGGGTGGGAAGAGGCATACTAGGAAATTGGAGTTAATGCAACAAAGTTGTAATATATCAAAGAAAAAGAAAACATTACAGGGCTACATTTCGCATTGGGTGGTGAAGATCTGTGTAAACTGGCATGTCATATTTTTTGCATTTAGCACTAAACCAGAGACTCAAACTCCGTAGAGCATCATGTTCCCTACGTTATTTCTTGGAATGAATTAAGATACTACTATGAATATGATTTCCTTGATTTCTACTTTGCCTTGTATCTAGGACGTGGCTCTTGAGATACTCTTAATCATGGAACTCTCAGCTAAATGAAAATGTTGATGCCTATATCCCAAGACTCTTGAAGCATGTGAGCTCCCTAGAGGATGAGGAGGATTGAATTTGTCTCGCTACCTACTACCTAGTACGCATAACTAATGACAACCAGAACGTTACATAATCTAAAACTATACATACATTCGAATCAAACATGAAATAAGTGCCAGAACCAGAACGTTGAAGCAATAGTACTAGCGTATATGGAAAGCGAAGTCTCGAGTCATACATATAAATATATAAAATAGTTGAGTCATGAAATCGATCAAATTGTTCAATTGCGATTGACATAGCGCCACAGCACAATACAGGACCGATATAGGAAATTCGGATAATTATACTCTAGCGAATATTTATCATTCTCACAGATTATTTCGCTAACTTACATATAGGTAAGAACAGCAGACATTTTAACTATACCTACTACTCTCCGTTGATTAAATCCATGACAACACCTTTAATGCTTCCATTGTTTTTCATCAGCAGCCTCTTGTTCACCTCTCTGTCACGAAAACCCTGCATTCACACGCCCATCATTAAACATTACTGCATCCAGACTACCAACAAGCAAAACATTTGATTATAAAAATTAAAATGAAATGACATGAAGTTACATGCAACATCATCGGACAAATGAAAAATAAAAAAACAGTCCAGAAAACAAATTACCATCTCATCCAACTCTTCAAGGATAGGATCCCACTCACAAACACCACAGAGATCATCTACCGACTGTTCAAGATTGTACTCATTCATTCTCAAAATTTCTTTGTTCAAATCAACCTGCTTAAAACCCATCTGCTCAAGCTCATTAAGGAGAGCCTCTTCTACAGTATTACTTCCACCCATCCCTGGTGATGATGATAGTGCATCCATGGTTGAGGTTTGCTGATTGGAGGGGACAGCTGGGTAAGTGCTAGAGAAATCAATAACAGGGTATGAAACAGATGATTGTGCCACAGAAGTTGCAGGTGCTGCACTGGTGAAATCAATAACGGGGTATGAAACAGATGAAGAAGTTGCAGCGGGTGAGACAGCAGGACCAACAAATGTAGCTTCATTTGTAGGAAATCCACTTCCCAGTTCCTGCTTTGGTTCCTCATGAAGCATTTGATTCACAGGTTCAGGAGGAGCATTAGGATTTATGGGTTGATGAAAAGTATCATCCTCAATAGGTTGAACATTGATATCTATAATCTGAGGCCCTTTAGAGCCATTGACATCAAAGGAATGTTCAAGTTCAGACCATGAGAGCTATCATAAAATGAGTCCTTGAGAGAGGCACCAACCTTCAAGTTTGATAATGAAAGAGGGCAAGAATATTAATAAACCACTAAGAATAACATCGAGAGTCTCTATGCCAATACACAGGAAAAAAAGAAGTCTGAGATGCCAGCATTTTTACCCGTATAAGGACCCAAACACGCTGGCCATATTTATGTCCCGATGGAGTTGCCATCCTCCAATATGATATGTATCTTCCAGGTAACTGGGGAGCTCTAAAATCAACTGCAATGTCAAGCTCCTTCTCCACGGGTAAACCGTCCTCAGGAACCTGGGATGTTTAATCAGAATATCAGACAGAGTATTCACAAGTATAATAAACATACTATATATTCCATAACAGGCAAAACAAACCTAGAGAAAAGCCAACTAAATTAATAAAAATAAAAAAAAAAGATTAACCATGAGTAATTGCAAACCTCTAGATCAACAGAAACAGAGTCACTAAATTGGTCTCCTCCAATACAAACAAGTTGAGCTCCCTTGGGCCATACTAAAGTGCCATTGTTGCGCATCCGCCAGATCTTTGTGAATGCAGTAGATGGAGCCATCATTGTTTCATCTGCGACATTCACATCTAAAATGAACTGACTATCTAGCTTTGGCTTTGCATGCTTCCAAGAAGCACCTGGTTTAAGAGTATGTGGCGGCACCATTGGCTGCCTCTGCACCATAAACAAAAGGTACATGTATGTGTTAAGTCACAAAAGAAAAAGGAAAAAGAAAGAAAATAAAATAATAATAATAATAATAATCATATAAAAATGGTATTTAAAGAGGTTACATGTTTCATTGCACGCTCAGATAGTAATCCCGGGGCCCAAACAGATTCAGGGCGGTTCATTCTGATATAATCAATCAGATTACCAGTTTCATTGAAGCAAATGCTGCAGAGGTCGTAATTTTCTTTCCTGCATAATGGACAAGAAAAAAAATAAATTCCAGGAAAACCACCGAAAGCTTTTCACAATGTCCAAATAAAATGAAGCACTTACACTTTGGATTTGAAACGAGGTCCTATTATTGGATAGACTCCACAGCCATCACAACGGACACCCCTGTGAAAGATGCCATTCATTGCCTCAGTGTGACTGTGGCTCCTTTTAAATGGAGGAATACCAATATTTCCTAGAGGTGGCATTGAATGAAGACTGTGTGACCCAGAAAATGGACAGTCAATTGCAGTAACAGAACCAAAACTTAATGCACGAGTCTTGGTTGGTCCAGAATTTGTGGACGTCTGACATCTTTCAAGAACCTTAGCATCATAAGTCACTTTACCCTTGTTATCACTGCTGGGGACTGCCGATGAAAGTGGTGCCCAATTAACTTTCATGGGTGAATAGGAATCACATGGAGGGATATTCGATGAAAGTGGTGCCCAATTTACATTTGTAGGTGAACAGGAATCATATGGAGGGGTATTGAGATCTACAGGGATAACTCCGACATTTTGGGGCTCAAGCTGTGGTATGGCACCAGAGGATGTCACTACACCTCTAACTGTGTTTCCAGCCTCCACCTTCCAATTGACATTGGAATCTGAGTTCAGAAATGGAGACTGCACACCTCTTGCTTCAGAGGTGACAGGTTCTTTGGGAACATCATTTTTTGAGCTTGAACCAGCTGCAACATGAGGCTGGCAATGAGAATTCAGAGCAGATTGTCCCATTTTGGAAATTGAATCAGTGGGATTAGGAAGCACATGACTTGATGATGCACCTTTTGAAAGTGATAAATTAGAAAGAGCCTCGTTGAACCGTTCAAGACTGGGAGATCTTAAGCGGTTGGCCCTTCCCCTAGACCTAGCATAGTCATTAAAAGCTGAACCCGCACATCGAGGCTGTGGACCTGCCGCTTCAGTATTGACAGATTCTTCAGGAGCACCATCTTTTGAGTTTGTACCATCTTTGACATGAGGCTGAGATTGAGAAGCTAAAATGGATTCTCCAATTTTGGAAATTGAATCAGCAAGACTTGCTAGCACTGGACTTGAAGATGCAACCTTCATAAGTGATGAATAAAGAGCCTCTCTTAATGGCTCTGGCAGAGCAGACAAAGCATCAGCCTCGGCGACATTACTGCTGAAAAATGGGATTGAGACCGGAGACCTTAGAGGGGTGGCACTTCCACTAGAGCCATCAGCATCTGATTTACCACCACAATCATTGATCATCTGTACATCAATTCTCAAGAATTTCAATTGCTGCCTCATCGCATCATGCAAATCATTATCATCCACAAGATTCACCAAGTCTCCATCTTCATCAACATATCTCAGAATTAAATTTGCATCAGCAGGGAAATTGAAAATAGAACATATCTTAGCCCTCAACTCAACCAGGTTAAGATCAAGTCGATTATTCCCATCCACAAAAGCACTGAAGCGCCTGAGGGTATCTCCATATTTTGCCTGTACATTGAAGCAAGCCAGTGAGAAAATACATACATGATCATAGAACCACTCATTATCTATCAGCAAAGTCTTGCACAATAATTGTTGATAAATTTGAGGAAATGAGGATAGGTCTCCAGTAATCACATTGATGTCATAAGAACCCACTGGGTCCGTCATACATCAATCCAACATATACCAATAATAAACTAACATGGAACCAAGTGCTATTTTCATTCATGACATAAGGTATAAGGTACTCCTAAGCAAAATAGAAACAGAACAACTCAAGCCAATGTTAGAAGTAAATTGATTTTCACGAAATCCGCGCTAAAAAATGCTTTCAGATCCAAAATAACAAACATACATGCAGAAACACGACATGTATCATTGCGATTCCACTATTTGATTTCCATTCGTATTTCCAAAGTTCGCTGCTTATGAAGCGGTATACAATTACAGTCCCGCGTTCCGATCATCAAATCAATACAACTAAAGGCGAATTTGAAAAGAAATGCACACCGATTCTCATTCAATGCAAATATAACAAAGTCGACCACGAATTGAAAACAACAAAATCACTATCAGACTTAAAACACCAAATCAGATGCAAGAAACGTCATGAACAAAGAACGAATTATTTTATTCCCCATGCAATACCTAATTTACTAAAATCAGTGCATGAAGCAACAAAAATAATAAGAATAAAAATAGAAATCAAATCAACGCAGAGTAATCAAACAAAAAATAGAGGAAAAGAAAGGGAAATTGAGAAGGGAACCTTGATCACGAGAGTAGAGTCCATGGTAGGTGTCGAGGAACGAGTAATAATTAGAAGAGAGCGAGGATAAAACTGAAACCCTAACCCTAACGGAGCGAAACTTGTATTGCGGATCAGAAATCAGAAATTTGGAAAGAGCAATAAGCTTTAGCGTATCCGTAAGCCGCTATACACGCTCAATTAAGCGGGGAGTGACATATATACTGCTCTGCTGCTCCCCGGTGGCTTTGGGAACAAGAAATTTTCTTTTTTGATCTTTTATTAATTTTTTTCTAGATTGAAATAACTTTATGGCTAAGTTAATTGTGGGACATGCCAAGAGATATTATCCGTTCATGATATTTCGGTATTTCCTGATTATTATATAGTGTGAACGCCGGGTGGGAAAATTATATGATCATGCAACCGAATGGGTCATTCTTCTTTTTTTTTTGAAGCAATGGGTCATCCTTCCTAGTAAAACGTATTGTGTTATGAAATTGAACAAAATATATAACTGTTCTTAACTATTTCCTGGAGTAGGATATAGTAAGAACACAAAATATAGAGAATAAGATAAGAGACTATAAGAATGAGTAAGATCTCTGTAATCTAGAGTATGGTTGTCCTTTGATTAGCCTCTGAGGGTAATATATATAATACAATGGTGATTATTAGTATTCATTACACATTATGGTCGTTGTAGCCATTACAAGACATAAGGCGCAGTTACAAGATTCTCATTAATGTTTGTCTGCAGTTATGGATAGGCCGAGCCGAACATTGTAGGTGGCTGAGCTGAACATTGTAGTTGGTCGAGCCGAACATTGTAGTTAGCCGAATGGATAGGCCAAACCGATGATGTAGGTGGCCGAACCGATGACCGAATGAGGATTGTGGACCGACCATCCGAGGAATGTGGGTCGACCGCAGGAGAGTTTCTGTTGTGTTCTTCTTCCTTCGAATGCAGTATGTCCGCCCGAGCCTTCTAGATACCGGTCAGTTCGGTTGTGAACATAGTCCTTCGAGCGGCGAGCACGAAGTGTGAAGTCGTTCTAAATATTAAAATAGGCTCGGCTGTGTTTGAGCAATTATGTTTTTTTCAAATCCTTCAAGTATTGCACGAGTCCTTCGCTTGTCAAGTCCTTCGGCTATCGAGCCCTTTAGTTCCATGATTGGTAGTCCCTCATATGCTGTTGTTACTTTATAGTTTGTGATTGACGACATGTTTCTAACTGCTTGACTTTTTGGCTTTGATCTCATCGTCTTAGTTTCTTCCTTATTGTCCTTCTATAGTTAAGTCTACAAAACAAAAATAGTTAGAAATTAACAAAACACGAGATGATCGGTTTCACCAGTCTTTCATGTGTTTGTTTTGAATCGTCTTTCGAGTATTTGTTTTGAACCATCCTGGGGTCGTTTTGCGTATCCTCACTAGACAGCCAAATTGGTTTGCCTCTTTTGGGTCGGGTGATTCATTTGTAGGCTTTTCCGAGCGCAGGTCGCACTGTTGGTTTCGTCATGGTCGCAAGCTGTGCTCGGTGAGTAACGAGGGTAAGTTTTGGTAGCATGAATTTGGTGAGCGAGGCTGGCAGCAGTGCTCGGTCTTCCCTTGATTTTTGGTTGGCCGATGGTCTTCTTGATTCTTCACGTCATTATGGAGCTCTGACTGTTGGAATGCTAACGAGTTGTTTCACAAGTAAAGCTTCTATTAGATCGGATGTAGCAACATTTTTCCAATCATCAAGTGGTGCAATTCGGCAATTTCCATTGGTGCATTGTCATAGTTGGTAGTCACGTCCAGATTGGGGAATGATGTCGACAGAGACTTGGATTCTTTAACTTAATCTGTAAATCTTCAACTTAAAGTTTAGTAATGACGAGCCTTCGTTAATTTCTTTTCTTCAATCCATTGTACCTTTGAAAGAGGCATTCCTTCGGAAAGCACCTCATTTTTGTACCCTCTTCATTGGACCCAATCTGGTTTATTTTTACTTCCGCCATAGCTTTCTCTATGGTTGTGCCATTTTTTGTTCTTGGGAGGAATTTTCTTTGATCTTGCCTATTTTAGGCCTCCATTAAGTTTTGGTTTGTCCTCTGTATCACATCCTGCAAATTTCAAGTTCCTTGCAAGCAAATTATTAGCTATCCATAATATCCCCCCAGCAAGTAGCACAGGTACAAAATTCAAGTGAGATAAATTATGTTTTCCAATACTGAATAATTTTAATAAGCCTTTGATAACTCTATTTTATATAGAGTTATTCATATGTTTAAACTTAGTAAATTGCTCTCTTTCAAGTAAAGATAATGAGTTTATATAGTATTTTGTGTGATATATGATAACTTGAGTGATTGACATGGTTATAGTTGTTAATAGGCCATTTTGGAGATATTGTGGTATGTTTGATGTTTTTGTTCAGTGTAGTCTACAGATGCTCCTGCATTGGTCCTGCACTAAATCTGCATCACTTGGAGAGAGAGAGCAGCTAGCCACTTGCACATCCACTTGCTCATCCACTTGCATGCTGACCTCCTGCTTGGTCCCCTAAAGCAAGACCACTTTATATTTCGGCGCCTATCATTCCCACATAGCCTTGAGCATAGCTTTGAAGAGTCATCAACATAGGGACACATGTTCATATCTCATTGGACCTCCATATACACTTGATCAAAGATCTCAACTTGGGAAACAATTTCTGAAAAGTAACTACAGCTCAATCCTCTCAAGATTACTTCAACATGAAAGAAGGAAGCACCTCTCTTGAAGACTATAAAAGGACCTCACATCTTCATTTGGAAATATATCACAATCCATAAGTTAGATTCAAATTTCAATATACATAGTTAGTTTCTATTTTGTAAGAGGGAAATGAAGGAATTGACAAACCATCCTTACTTCGATTTCATAGTGTTTACATAGTGCTAAGGAGTAATGCTAGTGCATTGCTAGGAGACTTCATACAAAGAGCTTCAACTCGTGTAATTTCTCTCTTGTTGTCTCTCTTTTGTGATTTCAATTATATAAACATGTTCTATTCAGTTTATATTTACCTTGCAATGTCTATGTTGAGCTAAATCTCTCTTAGTTGGAATGTTCTAACCATTTAATAAGTTTTTAAGTAAGTATGATGCATGTATGTAATGTGTGCACTTTAGTTCTTGCTTGATAATATTTTCAACACTTATTTTGAGATTGGTCACTTAGAATAAGTAGATTTGTAAGAGCAGACATGACTTACAATTAAGAACTCAAGAACTAATATGGGTGAGTGTTTTACATAAAGGAAACTTTGTGAAAACCATGCTAATTAAGTCCTAGACATAGGATAGTATAGTCCATAGGGTGATATTGTGGGTACTTTAAAAGGCAAGAGTGAACTTATTTAGCATGCATAGACATAGGAAGCTTGTAATGAAACTCTGAAGAAAGTGACTGAAAGGCACATAGCTAATGCAACAGCATTCAGTGCAACTGCATCACATACTGCATCAAACACTTAAAGGTAAATTACTTGGTGAAGACATTCCAACTAGCTTTTCTCATTTGCATTATAAACACTTGTACTTTGCTTTCTAATCTAACTTAGTTGTGATCACATCAACTCCACTATAAATTGTTTTTTTTGACCAAACACTATAAATTGTTATTTGGTTACTTTTGCACTATATTACTTGTATTGAATTTAAAAGAGAGTTCATCAATCCATGTGGGTTCGACCTGTTCTAAACACTGTATTACTTGTTAAGGACTGTGTATACTTGCACATGCTTTCCTCACATCAGCCTTGTTATACCCCAATTTTGTCCGTTTTCTTTTTGTTGTTTTAGTTGTTTAATTTATTAATATATAGTCCAAAAGTGTAGAAAAAAGCTAATTTAATTTTTATTACAATTTATGAGTGTCCAAAAGGTTCCAATCTCTAAAATACAAAAAAAACAATAATAAAAAATACAAAAAATAAAAAAACAAAAATTAAATAAAAGGAGCGGCATCAGTAATCTCTGGGGTCTGTTCTTGCTCTCCAAGACTGCTCAGCAGATCTGCAAAAGCCCAGTCAGAAAACAGTCAAATAACAATTAATGCTAAACCTAATTTCTACCTATAAATAAACAGTTAACCTAGAGTCTAGAGACAAAAAAAAGGAGGGCAGAGAACACTGCAAGAATCACCTAAACAAGGATTAGGGTTTAAAGTCAGAATCCTAATCCACTAAACACACACTTTTGATTTTCTGAGGTAGCAGACACAGTAGCAAGCACAGGCAGTCACAGAACGATCAAAAGGAGACAGAGGCTGGAAGTTTAGGTCGGTTTCCTCGTTTCCATTTTTTTTTTACTGTTGGTCTTATAAAGTTTAATTCAGGATTCAGGGTAGGATATTGTAAAGAAATGTAGTTGTGATTGTTAATAATCCGAAACCGATACTAAGACAGTGTGTATGAACATACAAAAATCAAACGGCTTGAAACTAAATCACTGATCTTTTTTTTTGTTTAATCATTAACAGATCCCTTTTTTAGAAAGATTAATAACAACATATACAAGCATTAGTTTTATGATGAAATCTATGTTGACAGATAATTAAAATAGGTAGAGAAATAGGAGGATACAGAAGATAGAATCAAGATTTGGAATCATCCCACAGAAATCGGCTCCTGGAAATAGACTTTGGAGTTCTTAAAACAAAAACCAAATATAGATTATTTGGTAATAGGTTGGTTTACAAATTAATGGTTCAGGATTACTTAAAAATCAATAGAGTTTAGAACTAAAAATCAACAACAGAAGCTTGCTCGCCGGAGTTCCGGTCATCTTCTCCGGCGAGAGCTCCGGCGAGCCACCACGAAAGATCCCCCACAGTAAGCTTCCACCCTCAAAAAACGAAACCCACGAGCTTCACCATTGAAACCGAGCCAGTATCGCAAAAACCACCTCCTCTGGCCGTCGAGACCACCGGTGAAACCTCCCCCACCACCGTCACCGAGAACGACGCCGGCCCAAGGACGGCCGGGCGTCGCCGTTCTTCACCCTCTCTGATACCACTCCCTCCGTAAAACCTCTCTCCGGCCGGTCCGCTTTCCCTTCCCCCGAAACCGGCGAAAATCTTGCCATAAATCTCTCTCTCTACTGTTGAAGTTGGGTGCATAGTGTGATTGATGGAAGGAAGGGTGGAAGGTAGCCTTTTTAGGGTTTTAGTTTTAGTTGGGCCTTATATAGCATCCTTTTATTTTTTTATTTTTTTAATGTTCAGATTGTTTAGTGACACCCCTCTTATTCACGCACGCACTCTCTCCTCACTTAAGCCTGGGCCGCATCTTTGGGCTCTCCCAGAATCTGAACTGGCTGTCCTTTTTACACCCCTTATTAATTATACGACACCCTGCTATTAGTAAAACCCAAATTTGCAATCTGCACCCCCTATTTCACCTTTTAATTCTTTTCCAATAATAATATAAATAATTTTTCTCGCGAAATTAAATAAACGGCTAAGTCGGTTGTACAACCGGGTTAGTCACTATTTTAGGGCCAATGAGTACATGCAGATTCGGTAACCCTGCAAACTTCATTAAAAACAAAAAAGACTATTTTTCTCTAAAAATAAACGGCTAAGTCGGTTGTACAACCGGGTTAGTCAGCGTTCTAGAACTAATGGGGTACATGCAGATTCGGGAGTTCTAGAATACCTATTCTAAAATCAACCCATCTCACAACTCTTTCAAAAATTCAAAAATCATTTTCAAAAAAGTAGGGACTAAGCTAGGTTTATGACGGGTTAGTCAGCCTCTAGAATCGATGAGTATGCATATTCAAGGAATCCTAGGACCCTACACTAAAAAAAAAAACACCAACCCATAAACTTTTTTTGGGAAGAACTACGTAGCTTTGATTCCTCCATTGCATCCGGAGGCACGTAGGAGCAAGATTCACCACTTGTCAAGCACTAAAAAACAATAACCTAAATAAGTCTTTTTTTACAAATAAAAGGGTAATTATTAAATAAATCTTAAATTAATTAGACAATAGGATGTCGTGGGGTGCTAATACCGTCCCCACACATAACGACTCCCGAACCCTAACAACGCCTTATCTTAAACCTAAAAGGGATTTTCCGAATTTGCCCTTAAACTAAAATTTGGTGGCGGCTTCCTAAGAACCTTTCAAGAATCCTTTCCGGATTTTTCTGGTCGCTCTGTTGGCGACTTCATCTGGGACTTATCTTTTAGAGAGTCAAAACCTAGTCTAATTATTTAGGATTAATTTAATTTTTACCCTTCCTTTATTTATTTATTTTATTTTTCGCATCTTATACTTTTATGTGATTTATGAAACCTAGGATAGAGAGCGATATTTGTATATGTGTTTGTTTGTGCATTTCATGACTTTTGGGTTGTTTTTAAACCGCTCCTACACACACTTCACAATTACATTCGCACACACATGTGAGAAAGGTCCTCTACCGGACTTGAGTGTACCCTAAGTTAGAACGAGATTGTGTAATGATGGCTGCGGGGACGCACGCGTCTCGTTGGGTGGTCATGAAAATCTCACCTAGAGTTTGATTCCTTTTAAGGATGCTATCCTTCTAATAGCTTGCCTATTGTTGGGAGTCTGTATTCTTGACTGGAGTCCTTGGCTCTAGGAACCTTGTGTTAGGATTCTTTAGAACTACCCTTGTGAGGCTCACTATAAAAGAAACCTTAGACCCACTCAGTAAGATACCTTTCTAGGGTCACAAAGGAGCTTCATAACCTTGCATTCAAACAAATATTTATGCATACTGTCTTTTATCAAAAAAAATCAAAAACCAAAAATCATTATTTACTACTTTTTAGAAAATATACCACATGCATTTTTTTTTTTCTTTTGCGCTAAAAAAATACAGAAATAAACATCTCTTGTTGCATGCACTTTTATGATCGTCAGAGAATTAAAATCTTTACCTTGGAGAGAAGAAGTGTGCACGTGAAGTCAAAATTAAATTTTGTACTTTACTCTCCAATGAAAAGTTTATAATTCCCGACGCGATAATCATACATTATCATTTCATTCACATACATTATCATTACATTCGCATTTCACATATATTCATTCGCATTTCATGCACACTCATTCATTTGCATAATTATATCATGCATTACAAAAAAAATCAGCATAATATTAGGAAAATTCGATGAGAGGTGAGACATTCTTGTGAAATAAATCATTCTTTTGGAAAGAGTTTAGTCATACTGCCGTTGCAAGCTCAAGGTGTTCCAAGTCACTCGCTTTTTCAAATTTTTAGCTTGCTCACATTTTTTAACCAAACGTTGCATCTCTTCCATCCCATGATAAATGACCGAAATGTCCATCAAAAATTTCTATCATGTTTTAACTAATGTTAACTCTCTACGAAGCATTTGTGTAGTGACTTGTGTAACATGTGTGTTTATTTTGTTTGAGTCGATTAGCGCCCTACCTTACCATCATCCCCCGTCAAGGTCTAATCCCACCCCGACCACCCATGAAGTACATACTCCCCACATCAGTACATAGTTGACGTTTCTGGTTGGTTCCCCTAGTGAAATAACACTTTAGGCCCTCCATAATGCGGCAAATGTGTGATCTCTAAAATACCTTGTCAACATTGTATTCTCTTGGTGCAAGTCCTTTACAAAAAAATAAATCAAAAGGCCAAGTTAGGTTGAAAACTCGTAAGAGCGGCCTAAGCAAAAATTAGGGCATATATAAAAAATATATATAAAGAAAAGAGAGCAAATATTTTGTAAATAAGTAAATTGTTGTCCTTAAGTTAATTTTTGAGAAAACGAGCAATCATGATTTGAAATGAAGTTTGACCATCTTCCCATACCCTCGAAAAAACCCGTGCTACCCACCTTAAGCCAAAATCTAAAAACCTTCCAATCACCCTAGACAAGGATCAATTCCACATCAAAAATGGTGTATCATTTTTATCAAGTCACTCAGCTCGAAAGAAAGAAAAAGAAAAAAATCAAAATAAAAAAAGGAAGTGAAATCAAAAGAGGATCGAAAAACCACGAAAAAGCAAAAGTGGTACAATTATGAGCTGATACTTCTTGCCATTAAATGCATAAGAGATCCTTGTCTGAAATAAACCCTCAAACACTTCCCTCGTCCTCAATATCCTATCCTTCATAAACCTTTGGCCAAGTCACATCCCTAAACAGATCCATTCTACCATGAGGCACATAAGAGGTTCTTATCGCAATAAAACCTCAAACACCTCATTGAGCCTAATAAACCCTTCCTTCATAAACCATTAACCATCAACCACATTACAACCCCAAAAATCCATTCCGATCAATGACCGATTGCTTTTGTTTTCTCAAAGTTTTTAATCTTAGGACAAATAAGTTTATTTATTTACAATATGTTTGCTAGAAAAATATATTTCAAAAAAAAAAAAAAAAAAAAAAAAAAAAGGGCTTGCACCCAGAGATTCATTCAAGTTCCGTTGATATAAACACAAGGCTTAGTTATCACCAAGTGCAGTTTTCATCATAGCAAACTCAAGACTATCATAGTGTGAGAGTCATTCAAAAGATAACCAAAAGTTTATACTAGGATCGTCACCTATATCCTAAGGCGGGGCATCCCTTTCACCATCTATTTGAACTTGGGGAATTTGTACAGTGTCATACCACATCCAGCCTATAGTCATACCAGACAAATTCCAAAAACCCAAACTCCGTCACCTTTTCCAATCTCACTAAAGCCAACCATTCGAAATACTATTCCAAGTGGGGCAACCCTGTCACCCTTCACTCCACCTACAAATGGGGACATTCACCATACACCCATCTCATCCCTCTTGTTATATCCACATCAACAAAACCATACCAGGGCAATTTCTCAACTCATTACCCTATATGTTGCTACTCTAGTCGGAGGCAATCTCGTCCTTACCATAAATGGGGCAACACCAAACTCTACATGGGTTGAGACAATATCTATTGCTTTCCACCTTTCATTCCAAAGCCAATGCATTCCCCATTCATCATTTTCTACACCTCTAGCTTGTTAGCACTAGACAGGGGCAAGTTATTCACTCACAATCACCAAATCTAAATTGGGGCAATCTCGTATTTCTTGGCTTGGAAAAACCTACCTTTCATTGACGAAGACCAGTCATTCATCCTTTCATGCGTCGCATTCGTCCATACCCTTGAACCAAGTTAACTGACTGATTCATCTATGTTTGCACTACTATACATGTTTTCTTAACAATGCTTCAGAGAGATAGAACACAAGTTGATAATGTGATACTGAAAATCCACTTAGTTAACTTTGTGGACCTAAATTTCGGTCATCATGGGGCATCATAATGGAAGAGAAAAAGAAGTGAGCTTGCAAGTACTTGTTCACATCAATGTCTTTAAATAATAACCTTGAGATTGCCGAAGATTGAATCAAATCTAATCGTTCCAAAGAATTATCAATATTCATCTCTCGCATCCAAAGTCTCACATCTCATCATCACAAGAAGTGTTTCTACACTCAATCAGTCATTTCATGTCATCACACCATGCACCACAACATTTGCATTCAAACATTTCATTTGCATCATATTAACATTCATACTTCATGCATCTATCAGATAAATAAATAAATAAATAAAGCAAGCAAAAAAAAAAACAAAAAGAGAAAGGAATCACCTATTTCATCCATCACCCCACCAAAAAACACCTGTTGCATGTGCATGTATTATTAGCATTGTATATCCATTACATGATGTATTGCTTCTAAATCGACTTCAAGTGTCGGTACCTATATTTTGTTCCTCTAAGATCAAAGCTCTAAGCGTTGATCACGTATCGTATCACAGATCACCAAGCTAATCCCGGACGAGAGTGGTCCTTCGTGAGCACCACGCTCCTTCGATGCCCTAAGTGGCCCAGTCGCAAACGTCGTAGTCGAGCCCGACGGACCTTCCGGACCCGCGTGGTCCTTCGGACTAGCGTGTCACCTAAGACATGGTGGGCGTCCTCTATTGGTCAACATATCGATTCCGGATCGATCTTGACCCCCGCCGCTCGAATCTAAAGGCCCTCGATCGCTTTACTAGTACCAGTAGCTAGTAGCGCTCCTTCGGACCACGATGGTCCTCTATTAAGGCCTAGCGACCTTCTAGACCCCGAGTGGTCATTGAGCCTTAGTGCTCCTCGAGATCCCGGCGATCCTTCATTTTGTTCTCGGTTACGCGCCAGTGTGTTAATCGCTCCTGTATATTCCTAAACCCTCTGTTTCACCCCTAAACGAACAAAATTGACGTCTATTCTATCTTTATTTCTATTTCTACTACGAAAATTTGAATACATCTCACATTTTCTAGTAAAATATAAATAAAGAGGGGCAGCTGTTATACCCCAATTTTGTCCGTTTCCTTTTTGTTGTTTTAGTTGTTTAATTTATTAATATATAGTCCAAAAGTGTAGAAAAAAGCTAATTTAATTTTTATTACAATTTATGAGTGTCCAAAAGGTTCCAATCTCTAAAATACAAAAAAAACAATAATAAAAAAATACAAAAAATAAAAAAACGAAAATTAAATAAAAGGAGCGGCATCAGTAATCTCAGAAGTGCATTTCTTGCTCTCCAAGACTCGCTTTCAACAGATTCTGCAAAAGCCCGATCGAGAAAAACAGTCAAATAACAATTAATGCTAAACCTAATTTCTACCTATAAATAAACAGTTAACCTAGAGTCTAGAGACAAAAAAAAGGAGGGCAGAGAACACTGCAAGAATCACCTAAACAAGGATTAGGGTTCAAAGTCAGAATCCTAATCCACTAAACACACACTTTTGATTTTCTGAGGTAGCAGCACACGTGAGCAAGCACTGAGCGATCCGCGAAACGATCAAAAGGAGACAGAGGCTGGAAGTTTAGGTCGGTTTCCTCGTTTCCATTTTTTTTTTACTGTTGGTCTTATAAAGTTTAATTCAGGATTCAGGGTAGGATATTGTAAAGAAATGTAGTTGTGATTGTTAATAATCCGAAACCGATACTAAGACAGTGTGTATGAACATACAAAAATCAAACGGCTTCAGAAACTAAATCTGCGTACTGGTTTTTTTGTTTAATCATGAACAGATCCCTTTTTTAGAAAGATTAATAACAACATATACAAGCATTAGTTTTATGATGAAATCTATGTTGACAGATAATTAAAATAGGTAGAGAAATAGGAGGATACAGAAGATAGAATCAAGATTTGGAATCATCCCACAGAAATCGGCTCCTGGAAATAGACTTTGGAGTTCTTAAAACAAAAACCAAATATAGATTATTTGGTAATAGGTTGGTTTACAAATTAATGGTTCAGGATTACTTAAAAATCAATAGAGTTTAGAACTAAAAATCAACAACAGAAGCTTGCTCGCCGGAGTTCCGGTCATCTTCTCCGGCGAGAGCTCCGGCGAGCCACCACGAAAGATCCCCACAAGAAGCTTCCACCTCAAAAAGCGAAACCCACGAGCTTCACCATTGAAACCGAGGCGATGATCGCAAAAACCACCTCCTCTGGACGTCGAGACCACCGGTGAAACCTCCCCCACCACCGTCACCGAGAACGACGCCGGCCCAAGGACGCCCGGGCGTCGCCGTTCTTCACCCTCTCTGATACCACTCCCTCCGTAAAACCTCTCTCCGGCCGGTCCGCTTTCCCTTCCCCCGAAACCGGCGAAAATCTTGCCATAAATCTCTCTCTCTCTACGCTGGAAGTTGGTTGCGGCGCAGCTGATGGAAGGAAGGGCTGGAAGGTAGCCTTTTTTAGGGTTTTAGTTTTAGTTGGGCCTTATATAGCATCCTTTTATTTTTTATTTTTTTAATGTTCAGATTGTTAGTGACACCCCTCTTATTCACGCACGCACCCCTCCCTCACTTAAGCCCAGTTTCGCATACTGGGCTCTCCCAGATGCGAACTGGGCTGTCCTTTTTACACCCCTTATTAATTATACGACACCCTGCTATTAGTAAAACCCAAATTTGCAATCTGCACCCCCTATTTCACCTTTTAATTCTTTTCCAATAATAATATAAATAATTTTTCTCACGAAATTAAATAAACGGCTAAAATCGGTTGTACAACAAGGTTAGTCACTATTTTAGGCCAATGAGTGCATGCAGTTCGGTAACCCCGCAAACTTCATTAAAAACAAAAAGACTATTTTTCTCTAAAAATAAACGGCTAAGTCGGTTAGACAACCGGGTTAGTCGCGTTCTAGAACTAATGGGTCAGCATGCTGATTCGGGAGTTCTAGAATACCTATTCTAAAATCAACCCATCTCACAACTCTTTTCAAAAATTCAAAAATCATTTTCAAAAAGTAGGGACTAAGCCAGGTTGTACAATCGGGTTAGTCGTCTAGAATCGATGAGTGCATAGTTCAAGGAATCCTAGGACCCCTACACTAAAAAACACCAACCCATAAACTTTTTTCAGGAAGAACTACGTAGCTTTGATTCCTCCATTGCATCTGGAGGTACGTAGGAGCAAGATTCAGCCCTTGTCAAGCACTAAAAAACAATAACCTAAATAAGTCTTTTTTTACAAATAAAAGGGTAATTATTAAATAAATCTTAAATTAATTAGACAATAGGATGTCGTGGGGTGCTAATACCTTCCCCACACATAACGACTCCCGAACCCTAACAACGCCTTATCTTAAACCTAAAAGGGATTTTCCGAATTTGCCCTTAAACTAAAATTTGGTGGCAGCTTCCTAAGAACCTTTCGAAGAATCCTTTCCCGGATTTTTCGGTCGCTACAAGCCTTCAAGTCATGAGCAAACTAACAAAAAGTTTATTTGATGGATTATTCGGTGTCTTGAAAATTAACAAACAGTCATTCGCTTAAAAATACTTTCTTCAAATCGATGCGTAAAGAAACTATCCCTGAGCCATGTAACTTTGCGTAAACAAAGGAACTGCTACAGAGGTTATACTTCATATTTGGTTAATCTTGCTGCTAAGTAAAAGGACATGGTCGGGGAAATGAAAGTTAATTAAAGATCTAGACACATCAAAAGTTTTTCACAATCATATGAGTTACTCACATTGAAAGGGAAAGGATACTTTTAAACCTTTAAACTCGCGAATTTGATGATTTACTCATGTGCACAGAGACTTGGCAACGTCGTTTGGCAAGGAAGCTTGATGTAGAAGCTCGGCGACATCGGTTCGGTAATAGACCATTGGTTCATCAAGGAAACCGGCCGGTCTTCCTTCGAATTTTGATGGTCGATTCCCTTTTTGTTGGGGAGACCAGTTACGGTTCATTAAATGCCTAATCGGGGTGATGATCTTTCTTTTCGACTTCATCCGATCTCGTTTGTTTGTGCACTTAGGATGATGTAACCAATTTTCAGATATTTGATCCATAGTAAGCTTTATTTTGACCAATGAATGTGGAGATGCGTTTGTCCTGTTGATGTGCTTGAATCCCTCTCCATTCTTCACATTTTCATTCCCTTTTTTTTTTCTTCTCAGCTTCGCAAGTTGTCTAGTTCCGCACAAGTTTTGTCCACAACGGTAATGGATTCACTGTTCTGCCACGTCATCATCCTCGGCCAATGTCCTCCGCAGTGTCACTCTCTTCGGCAAGTGTTCTTAAGTTGAAGTACGTTGTGGCGTTCACTTGTTCACTGAGAATCATTTTATACATGTAGTGCACCATCAACAATTAATATAATACCTCATTTGAAAAGTCGAATGATGAGGGATGCTTCAAAAGATTTTAGCACCCAAAAAGATTACTAGATGTAGGCACGCAACAATGACATTTACTCAAATTAGCCCTATGTATACTTAAATGATTGTCGGGCAATCATTGATAGGAATGGAGATGGTAATCGACCATGGGCTTAAGCACCTAAATGAGCGTGAGAGTGGGCGTAAACAGAATTGTAATATTTAATAACTAAGATATTCAATTAAGCACAATAATGCATTATTCTAATTATTTTTGATCCAAGGTTCGTTGATAATTTTGCCATCCTCAATAGACCTGTCTTATGCATTACTATAAAATCATGTATAGACAAGACATGGAAAGAAAGCATCTGATAAGTAAAACAATGCGAACGAGCGGTGGCATTAGGCAAGCGTTTGTAGGTAGTGCTCGACAATGGCATTCCGCAGTGGTGTTGCATCAACGAGTCTGGTCTAGGTTATCAGAGAGTAACTTGTACGGTGATCCTATTTGGTCCCCCTTTGATTTCTGGCCTCCTTTATTTTTTGGTCGGGTGATGGTCTTCTTCATACGCAACACTCGGTGAGTGCCGAGGGCGAGTTTGGTGACACCAGTCTGACAAGTTCAACAGATGCGCTTAGAGAGTTATCTCCTTCACTTTTACTCCGCCGGTCTCTCTGATTGTCTTATTCTCATGTGCTGCAAATTGCTTTGATTCTGATCAGCAATCGGAATCTACTCGGTGTTAACCCGCTCCTTGTTGCGAATTTTTAAACCTCTGAACGAAAAATTCTTAGCCTGATGAATTAGCATGACCGAGTGATCATAACACCATCGGTGCTTCTTGAACAAATTCAGACTTGTCAGCGTGGTCCATCTCATAATGGATTTATTAGCTATTTAGATAGCCCGATTACCACATGTTTGTGAACCGACTCCTTTTTTAAACGATTGGCTCTTCATTTCACTGGGGTAGTTGGCTGAAGGTCGGCTTCATTTTTCATTCGACCGATCTTCCTTTCAGTGGTATCTGAAACTTCAACAACACTCACAAGATACCAAAAACTAAATTTGTTCAAAAGATGGGGAACAATGATGAATTAATAACCACATTCAAGCATAACGTGTCTATGACTGCTAATTAGTATTAACTTTTCAGTATATGCCTAAATAGAATAGAATTTATGTACTTTAATCATTCAAAAAGTCATGACTGAAATATTATAATTAAGCACAATAATATACTGTTCTAATATTTCTAAAATTGTTTGGTTGTTAATCCTTTGTTTGATAGTTTCTGAGATACACATTTGGACACAAAACGGAGACAATTCAAACCATCATAGTTACTACCGAAGTTAAATATATAAATTTTGGAGAACAAGTGTAATATCATATTGTTGAATGCATCATTAGATAAGCCGAATGAAAGATAGCATTTGAATAAGTAAAAGAAAAGATTGATCAGTGCAAGAAAACTTTAATAATAACTGCTGTGATTTTAATTTTAAACTTATCTTGATCGAGAGAGAGTGCATTACAGGCCACCTTGTGCAAGAGGAGTTACTCACCCCTACCGAACCGGAGAGGTACTGAGCCGATTCTCCCTGGCTGCGCTAGTTCACTATCGTCGACCTTTACTTAGAATCAGAGTTCTATCTTTGGATTTCCTTGAGTTGCATGCCGCAGTGAAACAATATAGCTATCCTAAAAGGAGCGTGGATAATGCCATGCCATTTTCTTGGATGCGAGGATTCTCCAAAGGCATGTTCTTTACTTTGTCAATCGGTATCCAATGGAAGTCTTCTTTGGTGGTGACATTCAGAGAAAAGTACGGGCTTTCCCTTTCGGACGAGTGGTTCCAAGGTGGTGTGTGAGGAGAAAGATGAATATGGAACTTGATTTGTTGTCGCTATTATCGAATAAGTTGATATAACATCAATACCATAGTGATAACCGGCGAGATCCAAGTTACGTATAGGATCTCTATGGTTTCTGGTTTTCTGAATTGTGTGTGGCCATGGAAGAATTTTACTGTGGCCCCACGGTGGGCGCCAATGTTCCTAACTATTTCCTGGAGTAGGATATAGCAAGATCACAAAATATAGAGAATAAGATAAGAGAATATAAGAATGAGTAAGATCTCTGTAATCCAGAGAATGGTTGTCCTTTGATTAGCCTCTGAGGGCAATATATATAATACAATGGTGATTATTAGTATTCATTACACATTATGACCGTTGTAGCCGTTACAAGACATAAGGAGCATTTACAGGATTCTCATTAATGTTTGTCTGCAGTTATGGATAGGCCGAGCCGAACATTGTAGTTGGCCGAGCCGAACATTGTAGTTGGTCGAGCCGAACATTGTAGTTAGTCGAGCCGAACATTGTAGTTAGCCGAACGGATAGGCCAAATCGATGATGTAGGTGGCCGAACCGATGACCGAATGAGGATTGTGGACCGACCATCCGAGGAATGTGGGCCGACCGCAGGAGAGTTTCTGTTGTGTTCTTCTTCCTTCGAATGCAGTATGTCCGGCTGAGCCTTCTAGATACCAGTCAGTCCGGTTGTGAACAATAACCATTATAATGTAGAGGAAGAAGAAATTGACAAAGAGAATGAGAGAAAAGAGAGTATTTATATTCTACTCTTGAAGGTTTGATTTACAATGTCATAAGACATTGTAAATCATACCTTCAAGAGAATTAAGGCCTAACATTATGTGCCTTTAACATATGTAAATTCACTTGGGCTTCATAGTCACTTGAGCTTCATAGTCGGTATTATATGCCTTTAACATTATGTGCCTTTAACATATGTAAATTCACTTGAGCTTCATAGAAATTATATCTTAGAAAAGAGAGTATTTTATTCACTTGAGCTTCATACTCGGTATTATCTTCAGAACATTTTCATTGAATTGTTGGAATTTGAACATGATATGGGGAAGTGATAACCATGGATTGCTATATAGATCATGATGATGCCTTAATGTCGCCATATGTAAATAATCACATATTTCAGATCTGACTTGATCTGGATCAGAAAAATATCTCCTCTCTGCATGATTAATTTGGTGAACTTATATTCATAAAGTAATTGCTTCAATTCTCGCAAAAATATAAAACACACACACACACACACACACACACACACATACACACACTTTGTTCTAATGCATTTTGGTCAGTAATAAATTCTATCTCACTAATAAGCATCAAATAATACTATCAATTCATATGATAATTAGTAATATGTGCGCACTAATTTAAAGTCTTCGAGACCGAGATATTTGATATCTTCTTGAGACACACGTCATGTACTCAATATAGCTATAATTTATCATGATTCAATTAGTTAATTGGTTGATCTGCAGGTCGAGACAAAACTTTGTTTCACATAGATATTTTTTAAGATATTTCTATACCTTTAATTCTTCTAGGGTTTTCTATGTGGAGATCAATCTAAGGTTCAACCTCTCAATTCATCAAATATAATTTGAAGTCATTCGTCTAGAATTCTTTCTTTGAGCAAGCTATAATTTTTGAAATCTCTTCAGGAGTTCCAATAATAGTAAATTCGTTTCTAGATATTTTCATTAAACTATATGGACAAATGACGTTATGCATTGAGACGATTATACTTCATGCGTTCAAATTATATTATCTCATGAAGAGACTAATTAAATTTGAGTAATCATCTCGAGAGTCTGAACAATATGTCTTGGAAAATTAAATCTTTGGGAATCTTCATATAATTAGCACTATCAAGTGAGTCATACAAATAAACAGACATCCATCATATGTAAATTGAGTCTTACTAGACTAAATAAGTATTAAAAATTACTTTCATCCACTACATGTGAATTTAAATTCAAAAATCGGCGTTAGGTTTGTGCGAATACTCATGAACAAGCCTAACTAGTTTTACATCTTCAGGTGTACAGGCTACAAGTCGAAAAACTTATTGCTTTGCAAAGAGAGCTTAATTTCAAAAATTATTAATCAAGGTATATAAAATTTGGCTGACATGTATATGACATCATCCGCTGACATATTATTTTGAGCTGATTATATGCACTGCACAATATACGTGGACTATTCATGGTTGAGTATAATAGAGATAACTCCAACTTACAGGAAACCAAGATAAAAGGGGAAAAAACATTTGTATACATTGTGAATATGTCCAAAAATATTAAGATTCAAAATTTGGGCAATAGTTATAATATATATTATTTGTGGTGCTGGAATTCAATTTGGCCAAGACATTAATGATTCCAAATTTTACGTATTTTTCTTATAACAATTATAAAGAGTTTCCAAAAATATTGTGAAGGCTTTTATTTTTCTCACCCCCCTCCTTCCCTATCTCACCCCATATTTCAAAAAATGCCAATAATACTTCTGCGTTTTAAAAAAAAAAAATTTAAAATTTTCGGAATTACCTCAAAATAAGGTAATTCCGGTTCAAAAAAAAATTAAACTTTCGGAATTACCTATAAAAAAGGTAATTCCGGTTCATAAAAAATAAAAAATTTCTGAATAACCTCTAAAAAAGGTAATTCCGAAATTTTTAATTTTTTTTTATTTTTAAAAGTTTATATTTTGGTCTTAAGATTTAAACGCGTTTTATTGGAAATATGATAGGAACGATTTACGATTTAATAACAATACGTCAAAATATATAAAATGACCAACATAAAATAGGAGTACAAATACAACTATGGGTCCAAAATGTCTAAAAACGATGAAAATAAGCACGTGAAGTAGGTGAGCGGCGATATCTCAAGGCATCCCGCCAATCCGGGACAGGCGGTGCGTATATATACGATTTGTTTTAATTTTTATTACTAAAAGGCTACTAAAAATAGTCAAAACTACTCTAAAAAAATATAAAAACACCACTAAAAATCTAACAAAACCAAAATAAGGCTATACAAATTTTTTTAGATTTTTGGAGACTATGAAAAATTAAAAAAATCGTAAAAAATAAGTAAACGATGGAATTTAGGATTTTGAGGCCGTTGTCCCGCAAAGAAGTTCATTCTAAGGGAGTTTTGATTCTTGATTTTTCGCTTCTAAATGTTGTGGTTTCATTACGATCGAGTATGTTGTAAGTAAAATTAAAATAAGAATTAAAAAACCGATTTTTAGCCTAAATTATTCGTTCGAAATAAAAAAATTGTAATTTTGAATTACCATCGAAATAGGTAATTAGGTGCTCATTAATGAACCAGGAATTCTCATTTCGAGTAGTAATTCGAAAATCTTTTCTAATTAGAGGTAATTCCGAAATTTTTTTTTTAACAAACCATGTAATTTTTGGGAAAAAAGTAAGGGTATTTTTGTCCATTTGAGATATTATGGGGGTGAAATAGGGAAGGAGGGGGGTGAGAAAAATAAAACCCTATTGTGAATTCGATTTGATTAAACAGGACATTAATGACGCTGCAAATTTGCCGGGATCACGTCTCATTTCGTTTGCACGTATTGTTTAATGTAGTATCAAAACGGCAATTCTGATATTGAATTTGAAAATTATAGCAAGACCAATTCGAAATTTGAACATGTACGTCGAATTATTGCCATAAGAAAAATTTATCACCTAAAACTGGAATTTTGTTTTAGGCCCTTGGATCGGCCATGAACGCAAGTAATGATATTGATGCTTCCTTTAAATAGTTCTTCAACACTTGCACAAATTGAGTATTCAGAATCAGTAGGACCAACCGAAAAACTTCATAAAAGAAAAACTGCATTACATCTTCAATTTATATTTATCTTTTGAAGCTTTTAAACATGATTGGATGTTGTCAGAAAAAAAAACATTTCACTACAAAAAGTCAGAACAGGGGCCTATAACTTGTTCATGGTCTTTTCCCCAAATAAATTTCTAAGAATTTATTGAAGATAAAATCCATAGATAAATAAATAAAAGAATCAGAAGTTAACACAGATATTTACTTCACCGGCTACTTGGGTTATATCAATTATTACTTCATTATTATCGGTAGGTTGCGAACAAGCTGAAGACGGCGGCGCAAGAGAGAGCGAAAAGTCCCTTCTGTGATCTGAAGATGACACCAACCAAATACCATGCCACATCAACACTTATTCGCTTACCTTGATGAACCAAAACCCTACGACGGTTGCCTGCAAAAGTGAGAAGAACCAAGACTGTGATCCATGTCACCATGGTGACTCGGAAAGCCAAGATCATCGCCCATGTCACAACGGTGACCCAAATAAGGGGTATAGCTATCTTCGCTAATAAATGGAAACCTTCAACTTCAACTTTCCGATCACGTAATAGGCTCGCAGAATAGGAGACGGCTAAGGCGACCAACAACGTAGTAGTGATTATGGTAATTCTTCTGGTCATAGTTTGTAAGGAAGAAACTAATGACGAGAAATCAGAAAACGGTGTTTTTATACATGTGATGACTTTGACTTGGTGTATGCTTGAGTTGACCACTATTATATTACAGCAGCCATGTGCGGTGAGCGGCTAGCAGTGGCTTTAGAGTTAGTAATATACTAATTCCTAGTGTACCCTAGTTGTGTTATACTATATTGAAGGGTTGAGGAGGGTCTGTGAAAGGAAATATACCTAAAGCGGCCAATCTCTCTCGAATATATATTTTTCCAGCCCAACATCAGCTTATAAGCATTACAATGATTGATATTTGATAAAATAAACTATGAGTAGGGGTGCGATTAAGGAATAAATCGCTGTAAATCAGAATTTAAATGAGCCATAAATCATTATGAATCGGGAATTATTTTGTCTTTGTAATTATATTTATTACCTTTCTTAATTTAGACTAGACAAATCAAAAATTCATTTGATCTCCATTAATTGTAATTATTAATCGTAATTACCTGGAAATTTCTTTTTCTTTTTGGTACAAAATTACCTGGAAATTTCTAATCTCTATTTATCAAAACAATAACAAAGAGAAAGATATCAAGTCAAAAGTCATATGACTAGGGTATTTTGTAATCAGGAAATACCTAAGAAACAGATGATTAAGTGTAATCTTAGGATTATTTAGTTTTGCTTTCTGAGCCAACTTAAGGATGTTTTAATCCATACCTATATATATTAGTAGCACCGAAAAACAGAGTGGTAAGGAAAAATTGGTTAAAATAGTGTTGCAGATTATGAAGGATTAAGAATAGTTTCTTAAATAAACGAATCTTGTTTTACAGTTTCTTAAGCAATTGGGATGCTATTACGTAGATTTTTGTTATGACCGAGCATAGTTTGTTTTATTTCTCAGCTTACGCGTTCGTTTGGAACCACGACAACAATTGTGCGGACATGGGTCGTGATCACTTTAATGCTAGCTTTTGCTTGGACCTGAGTTTAGGACCCATTCCACCTAGAAAATAACAGTTGTTATTGCCAATTGGCAATCCTTTTGAAGTGTGGTTTTATTAGGCATGAGAACTGGGCTAGGTGGGTTCAGGTTTTGCATTCCCCATCTCCGCCCTATCTTTATTGGGATCGGGTTTTGCATCCCCTCCTCGTCCCAAACGGGGACAGGTTCCCCGTGGGTACCCGTTTCCACTACAAATTTATAGAAAAAATACAATAACATATTTATAATAATTAATAAAATAAAATCATAATAATTATACAATGATAAAATTAAGTTAAAATTATTAAAATAGACTTTTCTATAGGAAATAGATCAAAATTAAAAATAAACAGCATTTATGAAACAAAATGAATGAGTAAATATGCATAAAATAAAATAATTAATTTATGTTTTGTTGAGCGGGGCAGGGTGGGTATCAACATCCCGAAATCCGCCCCGTCCCCGGTCAATGCGGGTTTTCCCAGTCAAACTCGGGGCGGTGGCGGGTGGGTACCCGCGGGTTCGTGTTACATTGTCATGCCTAGGTTTTATCCATTGACACAATTGCTTTTGTAATTTCGACATATTCAAGGATTATAGGATAATGTTTTAAACATTTAGAGATTAAAATAATGGTTTAATTGGTGTACACATACGCCATAAACTATTTTACAACCATAACTAATAACAATTTATGGTATGGTTGAGATATAAGATGGTTACTAATTGGCTAACTTATTTTTGGTGACACGTCAACTTATAGTTGATAGATAGGGTAAAACATTTGTACACCTATTTTGTATATAAATTAAATCCTTAAAATAATTGGTTTCACTTATTTCAACAGGTATCATTTCATCTTACGTTTTTGATAATTTTAGTCTTATATCTTTATAAATTCCTTACAAGTATGAATAGCAACAGCTCAGGGGGAAGGCCAGAGCGCATTGTAAGGACATTCAAAAGGCATTTGTAAGCACCATTATGCTAGAACTGTACATCCAGTGAAATAATGTGCTCGGTTTATTTTGATTAAATTGTAATAAAACAGCCTGAATATTGGACTGCTGAAGAAAAAAACACTTTCAAATAACAGTAAAACTTGTCTCATTTACTTGTAGCATGTGAGCAAAACTGCAATTATACTTCATAGTGAAAGGAAATTATGTTACCATATCTACCTTAGTCAGGTAAGCATATGTTAGGTAGCATCCACTTCCAGTAGCAAGCAACTATCAAAGAAACAGAAGCCGTTAATAGTTGATTAACTAGCAGCAGATTGTGCCTATAATAATATCTTCATCTGACAATACCGCCACTTCATAGGCTCATAGCTGCTGATCAAGAAAAGCATCTTTAGGAGGTCTGGGAGACCTAGGAGATCCCACGGCAGTTCCGATAATCTCAGTAACATTTTCAGAAACGTTCTTCAACCAGGAGGTACTGCGTGTTAACCAGCCATTCTGTCCTTGATCTTGCAATTCATGCATGTTTTTCTTTTCTTCCTCTGCCAATAAATCAATCCACCTCTTGGCCATGAAAGACTTTATGGCTAGGACCCCTTGATTTACAATCTCCGCAGGTGGCAATTCAAGAGGGTTCTGTTCCAAGTTTAGCTTGATCAAACTATCGAGGCGGCCGAATGTATCAGGAAGTGCATGAATTTGATTGTTGCTGAGATCCAATTCCCTGAGGCTACTCAGATCACCAAATGTCTCTGGAAGTTCTTTAAGGTCACTGAAGTTACTACCCAGGTTGAGAACTTCAAGATTTGTCAATCTTCCAATTGCAATGGGAAGTCCATGTAGTTGATTAAAGTGAGCATCTAGGTAGCGCAATGACCTCATATCACAGATAGATGAGGGAAGGGATCGTATCTTGTTTAAACCGATCAAGAGCTTTTGTAAGTTCTGCAATTCATATCCAATGTTTGTTGGCAAATATGCCAGACTGTTAAAGCTTGCATCCAGCTCCACCAATGATCTGAGAATTTAAAGTACGAATGGTTCGATCAATAGCAGTTAAAACATGCATATGCAGAAACAAATAAGGTTCCAAATTGTAAATGTGATATTATTCAAAAAAATTGGACACTTTCAAACTATACTTTCAAAGGTTGCAGAATGTAGGAAATAAATTATTCTCAAGTCACTAAGATAACGAAGACTTTCATTAAAATTCAGCAACTTTATATAGAAAATTCACGAGTGACGAAGTCCTGTGTTGGTTAAAATGAGTTAAATTAAGATACAATAGATCCACCCTGCAGTGGTGCGTGCAACAACTATAATGTCGTTGAATCTAAACTTTTGCCCATAGGTAGAATGAGAGAACGGAAATTTTGCAGGGATGCTGAACCACGGTTATTATCCAAATTAACGACCATGAATACAATATAAAGAATGGCACTCTCCTGAATTTTTCAGTAGAATATAGTTTTCTAGCACACATACCTGCACTGACTGATCGAGTCAGGAAGGGCACTCAACTTATTTCCAGAGACATTGAGTAATTTCAGCTTTTGCAACAAGCCAATTGAATCTGGTAGTGACTCCAACACATTTGATGATATATTAAGCTCCTCAAGGTTTAGCAATCCAGCTATTGAGTCAGGAATCACCTATTATGAAGCCAAAATAAATAAATCAGATAAAAAATCTCTTGGAAATCTAGCTCAAGGTGTGTAAACTGGCACAGGAGAATCAACAACTATACTGATTTCACCTTAGACACTCACTACAAATTTCACTCTATATGGTTCACATTTATCAATTAATTATTGTTCATAATTTAGCTGAGGGAAACATTGGGATAACTAACTGTTTATGCTCGGATGTAGGACCTCCAAAGGTCTTAGGTGTCGAATGAGTAACGCGTCTTTTCCCAGTCGGCTTGATGCCTTTAAGTAACTCCCATCTAACCACACCACCTAGCAGTTATCTAACTTCAGCCTTCCTAGCGGTTGCCTAACCATGGCGCAGTTACTCGGTGGTCAGCTTTTTAGTGGTTATCTAGGAATTTTAGTGCAGTCTAATCTCAAAAAGGTAGGTGATCTACTGTGGTATATATGGGTTGATCGAGTGATAATGATAAGAAATTGGGCCTAGTACATATGATGAAAGCTCAGTGGTCATAGGGCTTAGCCTATACAACCCAGCCGAGATACTGAAGTATTTATATCGGCCCATAGCCCGGTAGCCCACGAGGCTTATAAGAGCGCGAAATGCTTAAGAAACCTGCCAAAGATAAGTGAAAGATCTTTGAATGTCCACCTTTACAGACGATAGACCATATAAAACAAATGGATCAAAATAAGACCCTCATTCACAAACTGTAATCACTAAAGGAAAAAAACATTGTAATAGAGCGGTTGTTTAACTATTCCTATTATATAGTCCTATTTCTCCACCTTTTTTTACATAGAAAGCCAATCAAAGACTTCAATCAACACATGAGGAATCAACTTAAGCTTAATTTATCTTGTAACAGAATGAAAAACATGAAATGCAGGACGGTTACCTTAAGCTGATTGGTGGAGAGATTAAGCACCAGCAAGGAAGATATGCTGCAAAATGCCTCAGGCAGAGTCCTCAGGTGTTTCCCTGTAAGATCCACTCGTTCAACCATTTTTTCACGGGCCTCCTGAAGTATACTCTCCACGTGTTCTTTGTCTTCCTCATCCCCATCCACTTCATCATCGTTATTGTCATCATCACCCTCGTAAATCTTCACAAGCCGTTTCTCTGCATCCGTAAGGAGCTTTTCATAAGCATTATGCATCTCATCACGCTGCAATAGGGTCTTATAAACGCGCTTCTCTTTTTCCGCGGAATCCCTGCATTGCTTCTCTCTATCGGCGATGTGAGTCCGCCATTGCTGTTCGTCGATCTCGGGAGGCTTAGGAAGGATCACGATCTCTTCCAATTGACGGGATAAATGGGCTTCGAGGTCAACTAGCTTGGCCTTTGCATTGTCTACCTCTTCGTGAGTGGGACGATCGCCGATGTGTTTCAGAACCGATCGGGCTTGCGATACGTCGGAGATTGCAAGGGTCATGGCGGCCAAGAGTTTTGGGTCTGTCAGATTTGGCAATTGACCTACGATTGAAGTAGAAGATGAAGACGAAGGGTCAGAGGGTGGTGGTTGTTCGACATCGAATTCGGATTTGGAAGTGTCCGTTGCGGTGGTTCTAGGGCTAAAGGATTGGATTCGGGACATAACGTAGGAGAGAATGGGGTAGTTTCCTGGATTGGGATCCATGGCGGTGTCGGAGTGTGGAACCGAACAAAATCGATAATGGGAGAGAAAGCAAGTGACGGAGCCAAAATTTATGTCATGGTTATTGGTTATTGATCCTTTGGAGTTGACTTGAGATTTAGAATAACGGTTGATTGGTTGGTTATAATTCAGTTAGTTTGTTTTTTTTTTTGGTCAAGATTCAGTTAGTTTGTTGACGCGTGTGTGATAGCGTTGCTGTTAAGCAGCTGCGCTAATGTGGGTGACCCGACCCAGGATTCGGTGTATGGAATTCCTAACATAACACAAGGGTATTACTTTCCCCGCTCCCCCTCCTACTCAAACACACCCCCAAACCTAAAATATTCTAAAATTACCCTCACTTGGAAACCTTCCCTACGCAGTGTTTTTGACGGGTTCGGACGTGGGCAACCGAACCCGTTTGGACAGTGTAATACCCCAATTTTGTCCGCCTCTTTTAATTTAAGTCAATTTAGGTTGTCCAAATTTCAATTTAAATTGAAATATCATTGTTTAAATTAAGCGAGCACGCGAATGATCAATCTTTTAAATGCGTTCTTCAATTTAATCTTCGTATTCGAGTTTAGTCGTACATAAGTAGTGTTTTTCGTTAATGAGCTCATTTCTTCTATTTGAGTCTCGTTTTAGCATATTAAATGCAGTGCGGCGTTATGTTATCGCTTTGTGCTTGGCGGACTCTTTTTATTATTATTATTATTATTCTTTTTGTGTAGTTAATTTATTTTGAGAATATATATAGAGTCCAAAATGTCAAGAAGTTCTATTTAGTTTTATTTACAATTTTAAAGTGTTTAATAGTCCAAAATGTCAAAAAATACTATTTAATTTTTATTACAACTTAGGAGAGTCCAAATGTCCCAATGTCCAAATGTCCAAAAATACAAAAATAATAATACAAAATATACAAAAATAAATAAATTCGAAAATTACAAAAAATAATAAAAAAGAAAGAATAAACAGATTCTGGGGTTCCAAAGAAATGCTTTCTCCAATCGGGCTTGATTTGGGTCGCAGATCTGCAAAAAGGAAAAGTCAAAACAGTCAAAGCCCATTCAAATGTAATTAAATGTCTGACCTAATTTTTTAATATAAAAACACTGTCAATGGTCAGTCAAAGGGACACGAATTTCAAGGTAAAAAAATCACCAAAAAAGGGTTAGGGTTTTACACTGAAACCCTAATCACCTAAACACACTTTGAGATCGTAAAAGCGATCAAGATTTTCGAGCACGAGCAAAGACAAAAACAAGTAGGATCATCAAATAGCGATCCACAACACGGATCGTGTTCTTTCAGGTCGTAATCCAAAAGTCAGGTTGGTGAATGTTTTAATCCCTAAACAAATGTGCTGTGTAGTCTCTTTTAACAGATCTGAGATGTAAAATAAGTTTGAATTCTGATCTGTTTTGTGTTTTAGTTTTGAATAGATTAGATGTTGATATGTGTTAAAAGCAAGAAATCACACGAAACAAAAAGTTCCAAAGAGTAATCATGATTAGGAGAAGCCATATACAAATTAACCATCGATCATACCAGATCTAATCTCGGACCAAAATCACGTTTTTAGTTTTCCTTCAATCGATTGTGTAAAGAGAGATGAAGAGATTTAAAAAAGCAAGAACGTAGAAGATGGAGAACGAATCGAGAGTGTTCCTTGCCATCACCGGTAAGGCCGTCATCACACCGGAAGCTCCGTCGTGAACCACCATGAAAGCGTGGTGAAGCCTCCTCCAAACAGAACCTCGCCGTGAAATACCCACAAATCGGACCAAAGACCATGGTAGTCACCTCCATAACCGAATCGAAGCTCTCCAAGAAGCCGTTTCTATTCCGTCGCCGTTCACCAACAGACCACCACCGGGAACCTCTCTCTCTCCATCGCCGCAACCGCCGCGCGAAACCCCCTCCTCTCAACCCGAAAACAAAGCGACCCGTAAACCCTCTCTCCTCTCAACCCGAAACCAAACGACCCGGGAACCTTCTCTCCTCTCAACCCGAAACCAAACGACCCATTCCTCTCTCTCCATTAAAGCTGGCGAGATTCACGCTGGAAAGTCTCTCTCTCTTAAAGAGCTGCCATGCAAGCAGCAGATTAGTGAGAAGGAGGAAGGAAAAAATTAGGGTTTTTGTTTTTAGGGTTGGCCCATTTATAGTGTCTCCAAAAATCCATTTTATTTTTCTTTTTTAATTTATCGACATCGTGTGCACCCCACTAATTCATGCGCGTAACCCTCCCCACTTAAGCCGGGGCCGCGCATCTTGGGCTCCCATATGCGAACCGGGCTTCTTTGTTTACACCCTGTTCGATTACACAACCCCTACGACTAATAACACCCCATTTTGCAATTTTCACCTTTTTCTCGTTTTAATACTTTTTCAACTCAAATAATTTCTCAATTGATCAAAAAACTTCGTTAATGATTTTTGCGAAGCCTCCGCTTGCATAAATCATTAACAATGAGAAACTAGTGGTGATCACTTGGAGCCTTTGCTCAATTGATCATCATGAATGCCTAATTTTTCTAAATACTTTCAATAAATCAAAAACTTTGTTAATGGTTTTGCGAAGCCTCCGCTTGCATAAATCATTAACAATGAGGAACTAGTGGTGATCACTTGGAGCCTTTGCTCAATTGATCATCATGAATGCCTAATTTTTCTAAATACTTTCAATAAATCAAAAAACTTTGTTAGCGGTCATGCGAAGCCTTTGCTTGCATGATTATTAACAATGATGAACTAGTGGTGGTCACTTGGAGCCTTTGCTCAATTGATCATCATGAACGCATAATTTTTCTAAATAAATCGAAAAACTTTGGTAGTGGTCTTGTGAAGCCTTTGCTTGCATGATCATTAACAATGGAGTACTAATGGTGGTCACTTGGAGCCTTCGCTCAATTGATCATCATGAAAGCTCAATTTCACAATTAAACAAAATAAACCGAAAGCCTAGAACTACGTAGCTTTGAGTTCTCCATCGCACTGGAGATACGTGAGGAGCGGATCCTCCTCCGTCAAGCACAATAAACTAAAAACAATTTTTCTTTCAAAACCCAAAGCGGCTAACTCGTCAAACGCCGCAAATAAAAATTCATTAAATCTTTTCAAAAGAGGCAAACTTAAGTACTTTTCGGATCAACACTCAAAATCATGTTTAATTAAAGGTTCCCTTTCAGTAGAAAGGAGATGTGGGGTGCTAATACCTTCCCCATGCCTAACCGAGCCCCGAACCCAAATCTCGGTTTTCCAAAAAGACCATTCGCCTTCCAAAAAGGTTTTTCTTCAATATTTTCCTTTAAAAAAATATTGGTGGCGACTTCATTGTCTTAAAACGTTGTAAACGAAGAAAAACCCCTCGGGGACTTTTTCGGGCGCAACAGCTGGCGACTTCACTGGGGACCCTAAGAAAATCTTTTTCAAAAAGAGGGTCGAGCCTAATTAATTAAATATGTGATTTATGTGTTTGATTTGAATATATTGTTTTGCCTCTATTCTTCTTCTTTTTCATACAAGCATTGTTGCATTCATACGCATTCACTTCTTCTTCTACTATGATTGTTTCCCCTCTTATCATGTTCCCCCCTTCTTGGCTCCCTTTCTTGAGGTAAGCAATGCAATTGGTTGCTGTTGAAACTCTAGGCTGACTTATTTGATGTTAAACCCTAGGGTAGACAACATATTATTATATCCGTACATGCCCGACTCATTGCGGGTTTTCATTTGCGGATGGGAAGGGTAGTTATCCCTAAGTATATCGTGCCTCAACACACACTTCACACCCTATACTTGTGAGCGTTGAGTGGGGCCTAAAACCCAAGGTCTGAACAAAAACCTAGGAGAGTGGGAACGACTAGTGACTGCCATTCGTAGACCTTTGTCTGTATGGCTCTCATGAAAGTTCCGCCCAAGAGTACGCTTTGTCATGATGCCTCACACTCGGTAGCTTTCTACGATTGTGGGTGTTATCACGAGGAAGATTTTAGCTCTTGGTTGCCATTGTGAGGAAGTGATTAGAACTTACATGGGAGGATCACCCTTTTCGTCGGCTTTAGACCCTAGGATTCCCACCCTTCGTAGGACACGGGGGCACGCCTTTGTTTGTTGCATTTAGCTTAAGCACTCCTTTTTCTCAAACTTTATTTCGAAAGTTGTAATTTTTCTTTCATAAACACCTACATGAGGTGGCATGCAGCGTGTATCTTCAAAAACGTTCAAAGTACCACCAATTAAACCTCATTTTATTACTATTTTCCCATGTCATTTCGCATCCACATCATTTCGCATTCACATCATTTTGCACCATTGCATTTGCATCTAACAAAATCCGGAAAAAATTCATCATTTGCATTCTTCATGCATTAAAGCATTGCATTCATTTAGTCATTCTTGTGTTCATGAGCGTGTTCCGTCAACAGAAAACCAGGCAAGCTGGTTAAACATCGCTATTTGACTCGTCTACAAGCAAGGCTCATGGCAGCTAACCAGAATGACTCGGACTATCCTATTATTGAAGACCTAGGAACCGTGAATCGGACCATGATATCCCAATCACGAGTTTCCCAATCCGAGCAATTGGTTCGGGAAAATCGAGAGTTGAGAACGAAGATGGGGGCAATGGAAGCACATGGATGATGAAATGATGGCGATACTACAAGCCTTGAGGAATGGAACGCTGCCGTTTGAAAGTCCCGCCGCCGCTACAGAAGGCTGCTTGCCGCTCTTCCCCCGAGTCTGGAGGTCTGTCACCTTCGCTCATACTTCGGGGCCAACAACCGAGCCAACCGGTCATGCATGGGATGCCCTGGGACTCCCACCCGGGACACACCTCCGGGAGCCGAGGCTACTAATGAAGAATCCCCCACAGGGTTGCAGAGAGCAGTCCAACTCATCTCACCGCAAACAATGGAGGAACGGAACGCCTCAAGCCCAAATTCAGATTCCTATTCCGCAGGAACTCCGTTTGGCTTTCATTCACCAAAGAATGGTCCATCCCCAAGTTCGGGGACCCATCCTCGGGAATACAATTCACTCACGTGACCCACACGTGAACCCCCACCGTAGTGACGATGAATAATCCTCATTACGGTGTGAATGTTTTCCTCGAATTACCCTCACCGAAACCGTAAGTCGCATCGGATGCTAGAGGAGAGATTAAGAGTTGTAGAAGGAGCGAGTTCACGCCGAAATGCCCATGAGAAGTGTGTTTGGTCCCTAATCTAGTCTTGCCTCCCAAATTCAAAGCACCAACTTTTGATAAATACCGAGGGGACGACTTGCCCGGTCACCATGACGATGTCTGCTGGGAAAAATGACCGCCATGCCGAGATGAGAACTCGATGATGCATCGCTTTCAGGAAAGTTTAGCTGGAGCTCCCCTTGACTGGTACATGCAGTTGGAACCAACCAATATCCGCTGTTGGAAGGACATGGCAGATGCTTTTATGCGTCAATACCAGTACAACAATGATTTGGCTCCGGATAGGACTCAACTACAATGCATGTCTAAGAGAGATAATGAGTCGTTCAAGGAGTACGCTCAAAGGTGGAGGAATCTCGCTGCTCAAGTAAAACCCCCTCTACTGGACAAAGAAATGGTCCACATGTTTATGGATACCCTTCCTGCGGTATATTATGATAGGTTGGTTGGCAGCGTAGCCTCGAATTTCTCTGAAATGGTCGTCACAGGAGAAAGAGTAGAGAATGGCATGTGCAGCGGAAGAATATCTCATGGCCCAACACCTCCTTCCGGTCAGAAAAAGCCTTTTTCGGGGCCCCACAAAAGGACAGAGGGTGAAACCAACGCAATTATTGGAGCCGGTGGCCCATCACACAACAATCCTCTGCAAGCTATTCCTTCTCAAGCACCACCGCGCATGTACCATTTGGTCAAACTACGATCTGGAACTACGGTGAAAGGAAGCTGTCGCGCTTTGATCCTATTCCCATGTCCTACACGGACTTGTTTAATTATCTCATCACCAACAAAATAGTCAATACTCGTCAAATGAAGCCCTATCAGCCTCCCTATCCCAGAGGGTACAATGCAAATGCTACCTGCGCCTTTCATTCTGGGGCAGTAGGTCATGTGGTGGAGGATTGTAAAGCATTCAAGTATGTGGTGCAAGAATTACTTGATGCGAAGAGCATATCATTCCAAATGACCCAATGTAACCACCAATCCGTTGATGAACCCTGACCAGGTTAATGTGGTTGAAGAAGGATCAAGCTCAAGTGGTTGTGTTGTCAACATAGTGCGTTGTTGTGCTATTGGAGAGAAGCTGCAAAACTGGGAGACCATGGATTTCCCCGTATCTTTCAATTTAAAGTAATTTTCATTGTAATGTAGATTCCTCGGCTCCGCCAAGGCCTTGGAACATTTCATTCGGGCACACATGTTTTTGTCAAAACTCATCAATCAATAAAGTGTTATTTTGAATTTTCAATAAAATTTTGTCTTCATCTCTTGTTTGTGTGTCTTTTCTTTGTCTTTATTCGCTCCATTTTAATGCGGATCGAAAATAGTCTCTGAAAATAATAATGCCCATAACTCATATCGTGACTTTGATTACCCGGTTAATCAAGCCGAGGAGGATGTTGAGGGCGATTGGGATACTCCTCCGAATTAATGAGATTAATAGAGCAAGAATAAAAGATCATTCAACCTCATGGGAGTCGATTGAGATCGTCAACCCGGGTGCGAGAAGAAGATAAAGGAGAAGTTAAGGTCTGTGCCGCCATGGAAGATGGTGAACGCAAAAAGTTGATCCACTACGCATGATTGTGCCGGCGTCTTTGCATGGTCGTACAAAGATATGCGGGGTTAGATACCGACATTGTTGAACACAAGTTGCGGTGGCCAAGCGCAGTGCCCACCAGTCAAGCGAGAAATTAAGAAGAATGAAGCAGAGATGTCACCGAAATCGGGGATGAGGTCAAGAAACGATTTGATGCGAGGGTTCCTAGAAGTGGCAAGTACCCCCACAGTGGGTTGCCAATATGGTCCCAGTTCCCAAGAAGGACGGGAAGATCAGAATGTGCGTCGACTACGGAGATCTGAATCGTGCTAGTCCCAAAGATGATTTTCTCCTTCAAAAAAAAAAAAAAAAAAAACACAAAAACAAAAAATATAAAAAAAAAAAAGGAAGAGGGCAAGTATATAGGAGTAAATAAATTATTGTCCTTGAGTTAATTTTTTGAGAAAACGAGCAATCGTGATTTGAAATAAAGTTCGACCATCTTCCCATATTCTCGAAAAAAACTGTCTACCCATCGTAAGCCAAAAATCCAAAAATCACCTGCAGACAAGGATCACCTCAAATATCAAAAAGATGCATCACTTTTTATCAAGCTCACCCGAGTCAAAGAACAAATCCAAAAAAGAAAAATCAAAGAAAAAAATCAAAAAAAAAAAAAAAAAAAAAAAAAGAGATTTAAAAATGAAAATCCCAAAAATACAAAAGAAATGTAAGTGGTGAGCTGATACACGTTACCACAAAACACAAGAGATCCTTGTCTCAATAAAGCGCAAATACTTCCCTTTGACCTCGGCATCCCGCCTCCACTAACCCTTAGCCAGGAATAAAACTTCCAAACACCTCATCAAGCCAAATAAACCATCATAAATCATCAAACGTCAGCCAACGCCGAATAAAAATCATCCTACCATTTCATTAAACCCAATCATCCTTCCTCCACAAAACCCACAATCTCAAAAATCCATTCCGACCAATGATCGATTGCTTTTGTTTTCTCGAGTTTTAGCTTTAGGACAAATAAGTTTATTTACTTAAATATGTTTGTCAAAAAAAAAAAAAAAAAAAAAAAAAAAAAAAAAAAAAAAAAAAAAAAAAAAAAAAAAAAGGAGAAAGAAAAATCAAAAAGGGCGCCCAAGATTCGATCAAGTTACATCGGGGCAAAGTTCTAGAGATCACCAAGTGGGTTGAAAGGCGCCTCATATTCAAGTATAACCGATTCGATGGTTGCCAAGTTTGTCAAGAAAGATCTGATCTGCCGTTACGGTCTTCCCAACAAAATCATCGTTGATAATGGCGACAACTTGAATAGCAGAATGATGAAGGACCTATGTGCTAGTTCAAGATTCAGCATCACAATTCATCCCCGCATCGCCCCAAGATGAATGGGGCGGTTGAAGCGCCAACAAGAATATCAAGAGAATAGTGCGAGAAAATGGTGGTAACCTACAAAGACCGCACGAAATGCTTCCTTTCACTTTGCATGGCTATCGTACCTCGGTGCGTACATCGGCCCGAGGCGACCCCACTACCATCGGTTTACTGGTCGGGCGATCCTCCCCATTGAAGTTGAAATACCATCCCCTGCGGGTGTTAATGGAGACAAAACTTGATGAAGCGGAATGGGTTCATCCGTCTTGACGATCGAACCTCATTGATTTAAAAACGAGTAGCCGCAATGTGTCATGGGCGGTTGTACCAACAGAGGATGATAAGGGCTTTTGACAAAAGAGTCCGTCCTCGTGAATTTCAAGAAGGAGACCTTGTACTCAAGCAGATTTTGCCAATCTGAGGCACGGACCCGAGGGCAAATGGGCTCCCAAATATGAAGGACCTTATGTGGTGAAGAAGGCATCCTCGGGAGGAGCTCTAATCACGGCAAACATGGACGGAGATGAGATTCCAAATCCGGTGAACTCGGATGTGATCAAGAAGTATTATGCCTAGAAAAATAAACAAAAAGAGAAAGATAAGCCAAGGAAAAGTTAGCTCGCTAAGGGTGAAAACCCGCAGTGGCGCGCTAGGCAAAATCAGAGCGACCGGTGGATCGAAAAACCGCAGCGGCGATCGAGGCAAAAATTAGGTCGAAAACTTGGGCTCGAGAAAAGGAAAGGCAATCAAGACTCCTAAAGGTTTGGATAAGAGGGTAATCGAGTTATGAGTATGGACGGCGGGCACCAATTACTCCGAGATGAAATCACGAGATCTGCCTTTCTCTTGTGTTTTCTCGATTTAAAAGAAAGGTTGTAATGCACTTTCAATTGGCGTGACTTTCTCGCACGCCCAATTTCCATATCAATAAAAGCCCAACTTTTCTTTCATATATGTGATTTTCGTGTCTCTGCTTTCATCTATTCAGATTTCTTTCAAAATAGTAACTTTTATGATTGATGAAATTGATTTGCAAAACATGTGCACATTCAAGAGCATTACAGGATCATTACGAAATCTTTGAAAGATACAGAAAGAAATGATTTCCCAAGTGAGTAAAGTTGCAAAAAAGAAGAGACAAAACAGGCATAATGAACCGATGCGCAATCCTCGCGTGATCATCGTCGTCGGCGCTTCCGTCGTGCAGATGGATTTAACCGACAAAAAGAAAAAAAAACAACAAATAAGCGAGAAAGAAAGTCGCTTAAAGAAAAGCAGAATAAATAAGCAAAAAAAAAAAAAAAAAAAAAAAAAAAAAAAAAAGAAAAAAGAGAAGAAAATCACAGAGGACGGAACACAAAAGAACACAACATCTTCATATCATTCATCATTCTCATGTCACCCATACCATTCATCACTCCATGGCATCAAACGAAGAGTGCATTACACTTTCAAATTCGCATCTCGGAAGAGCGAAAGAATAATCAAACAAGAGAAACATCCCACCAAAATCAATCATTGCATCCATGTGCACCCAAATACCCAAGTGCATGCATTTCATGCACCATCCAAGAGAAAAGTTGCCGGACCGAGAGTCCCAAAAATCCCATTTTAGAAAATCACCATCAAGACAGAGTTCGTAAACTCCATCAAAGATAGAGTTCAGTAAACTCCATCAAAGACAGAGAGTTCAGTAAACTCCATCAAAGACAGAGTTAAACTCCATCAAAGATAGAGTTCGTAAACTCCATCAAAGACAGAGTTCGTAAACTCCATCAAAGACAGAGTTCAGTAAACTCCATCGCCGACAGAGTTCGTAAACTCCATCAAAGACACGAGTTCGTAAACTCCATCAAGACGAGTTCAGTAAACTCCATCGGCCACGAGTTCGTAAACTCCATCAACCCGAGTTAGTGAACTCCTCGAGTTAGTGAACTCCTTCCACGCATCACAACATCGTACGAGCACGCGATGGATCCATCGACTTCGTTAAGTCTTCGGATTAGTTGTGTCACCTAAGGCACGGCAGTAAATCCATTGATCAAATCGATTCGGACACGATGTTGATCGGCGCTCGAAAAGGCCACCCCGAGTTCGTAAACTCCATCAATCCGAGTTAAGTAAACTCCATCAACCCGAGTTAGTGAACTCCTTGAGTTAGTGAACTCCTTCCACAGATCACAACATCGTACGAGCACGCGATGGATCCATCGGACCGTTAAGTCCTTCGGATTAGTCAGGTCACCCTAAGGCACTGGCGTAAATCCATTGATCAATCGATTCGGACTCGATGTTGATCGGCGCTCGAAAAGGCCACCCGAGCTCGGACTCGACAAGAGTCCGTTAAAAGGTTTTAGGCAACCTCCGAATTCCCCAATTTACCGCTTTTCCCGGTTTATTGCTTTCCGTTAATGCGACAAGTGTTAACCCCCTCAAAAGGAAAATAACAAAAAGATTTGAACTTTTCAGGCGGACAAAATTAGTATTATTTCTATATCTTTATTTCCATTTCACCAACAAATATGAAAAGGCCAATTCATATTTTTGGCAAAATGTGAAATAAAGAGAGGCACTGTAATACCCCAATTTTGTCCGCCTTTTTAATTTAAGTCAATTTCGGTTGTCAAATTTCAAATTTAAATTGAAATATCGTTGTTTAAAAATTAGCGTGCACGCGAATGATCAATCTTTTCGTGCGTTCTTCAATTTAATCTTCGTATTCGAGTTTAGTCGTACATAAGTAGTGTTTTTCGTTAATGAGCTCATTTCTTCTATTTGAGTCTCGTTTTAGCATATTAAATGCTGTGCGGCCCGTTATCGTCTTTTTGTGCTTGGCGGACTCTTTTTATTATTATTATTATTCTTTTTGTGTAGTTAATTTATTTTGAGAATATATATAGAGTCCAAAATGTCAAGAAGTTCTATTTAGTTTTATTTACAATTTTAAAGTGTTTAATAGTCCAAAATGTCAAAAAATACTATTTAATTTTTATTACAACTTAGGAGAGTCCAAATGTCCCAATGTCCAAATGTCCAAAAATACAAAAATAATAATACAAAATATACAAAAATAAATAAATTCGAAAATTACAAAAAATAATAAAAAAGGCAAAGAAAGAACAAAGAGATTCTGGGGTTCCAAAGAATGCTCTCCAATCTTGATTTGAAGTGCAGATCTGCAAAAAGGAAAAGTCAAAGCGATCAAAGCCCATTCAAATGTAATTAAATGCGACCTAATTTTTTAATATAAAAACATCATCAATGGTCATCAAAGGGACACAATTTCAAGGTAAAAATCACAAAAAAGGGTTAGGGTTTTACATGAAACCCTAATCACCTAAACACACTTTGAGATCGTAAAAGCGGTCAAGATTTTCGAGCACGAAAAGACACAAAACAAAGTAGGATCATCAAATAGCGATACCCACAACACGGATCGTGTTCTTTCAGTCGTAATCCAAAAGTCGAGGTTGGTGAATGTTTTAATCCCTAAACAAATGTCTTTGTGTAGTCTCTTTTAATGATCCGAGATGTAAAATAAGTTTGAATTTCGATCCATTTTGTGTTTTAGTTTTGAATAGATTAGATGTTGATATGTGTTAAAAAGCAATAAATCACACGAAACAAAAAGTTCCAAAGAGTAATCATGATTAGGAGAAGCCATATACAAATTAACCATCGATCATACAGATCTAATCTCGGACCAAAATCACGTTTTTAGTTTTCCTTCAATCGTGTGTAAAAGAGATGAAGAGATTTAAAAAAGCAAGAACGTAGAAGATGGAGAACGAATCGAGAGTGTTCCTTGCCATCACCGGCGCCGCCATCAAATCACCGAAGCTCGTCGTGAACCACCATGAAAGCGTGGTGAAGCCTCCTCCAAACCCAGAACCTCGCCGTGAAATACCCACAAATCGGACCAAAGACCATGGTAGTCACCCTCCATAACCGAATCGAAGCTCTCCGGCAAGCCGTTTCTATTCCCGTCGCCGTTCACCAACAGACCACCACCAGGAACCCTCTCTCTCTCCATCGCCTTCGCAACCGCCGCCGAAACCCCCTCTCCCTCTCAACCCGAAAACAAACGACCCGAAACCCTCTCTCCTCTCAACCCGAAACCAAACGACCGGGAACCTTTCTCTCCTCTCAACCCGAAACCAAACGACCCATTCCCCTCTCTCTCCATTAAAATCGGCGAGATTCACGCTGGAAAGTCTCTCTCTTAAAGAGCTGCCATGTGCAGCAGCAGATTAGTGAGAAGGAGGAAGGAAAAAATTAGGGTTTTTGTTTTGTGGTTGGCCCATTTATAGTGTCTCCAAAAATCCATTTTATTTTTCTTTTTTAATTTATCGACATCGTGTGCACCCCACTAATTCATGCGCAGAACCCCTCCCCCACTTAAGCCCGGATTTAGCATCTTTGGGCTCCCATATGCGAACCGGGCTTCTTTGTTTACACCCCCTGTTCGATTACACAACCCCTACGACTAATAACACCCCATTTTGCAATTTTCACCTTTTTCTCGTTTTAATACTTTTTCAACTCAAATAATTTCTCAATTGATCAAAAAACTTCGTTAATGATTTTGCGAAGCCTCGCTTGCATAAATCATTAACAATGAGAAACTAGTGGTGATCACTTGGAGCCTTTGCTCAATTGATCATCATGAATGCCTAATTTTTCTAAATACTTTCAATAAATCAAAAAACTTTGTTAATGGTTTTGCGAAGCCTCCGCTTGCATAAATCATTAACAATGAGGAACTAGTGGTGATCACTTGAGCCTTTGCTCAATTGATCATCATGAATGCCTAATTTTTCTAAATACTTTCAATAAATCAAAAAACTTTGTTAGCGGTCATGCGAAGCCTTTGCTTGCATGATTATTAACAATGATGAACTAGTGGTGGTCACTTGGAGCCTTTGCTCAATTGATCATCATGAACGCATAATTTTTTCTAAATAAATCGAAAAACTTTGGTAGTGGTCTTGTGAAGCCTTTGCTTGCATGATCATTAACAATGGAGTACTAATGGTGGTCACTTGGAGCCTTCGCTCAATTGATCATCATGAAAGCTCAATTTCACAATTAAACAAAATAAAACCGAAAGCCTAGAACTACGTAGCTTTGAGTTCTCCATCGCACCTGGAGATACGTAGGAGCGGATCCCCTCCGTCAAGCACAATAAACTAAAAACAATTTTTCTTTCAAAAAACCCAAAGCGGCTAACTCTCGTCAAACGCCGCAAATAAAAATTCATTAAATCTTTTCAAAAGAGGCAAACTTAAGTACTTTTCAGATCAACACTCAAAATCATGTTTAATTAAAGGTTCCCTTTCAGTAGAAAGGAGATGTGGGGTGCTAATACCTTCCCCATGCCTAACCGACCCCCGAACCCAAATCTCCCGGTTTTCCAAAAGACCATTCGCCTTCCAAAAAAGGTTTTTCTTCAATATTTTCCTTTAAAAAAATATTGGTGGCGACTTCATTGTCTTAAAACGTTGTAAACGAAGAAAAACCCCTCGGGGACTTTTTCGGGCGCAACAGACAGTATCATCCGAACAATTCTGAGATTGAGAAACAATAGAAAATGACACATCAATCAAATACTACCAATCAATCAAACCGTTCCTGTAGCTCTGTTCTGTGAAGATTTTTGGTCTGTGAGTGAATTATGGGTTGATGGAAGCGGTAGCAGTGATGACCATTGTTTTGTTACAATCACTTTCATGAAGTCGTGTAAGTTAAAAAAAAAAGAGAATAGATTGCCATGTGGGTGTTTTTACAACATTCAATTAATCAAACGGTGGGAATTAGACAACGTTAGTCTACAGTTCTCGCGTTTACGTTAGAGAATCCGCTCCCGTCTTTTTAGATCATGCAATTCAGCTTAGCTCTTTCGCCACCTCTTTTTTTTATTTATTTATGGACTGTTCGTACGGTGATGTTCGAACTGGTTCGGATGGATTCATCCGAACCAGTTAGTTTTCAAATAACAGGAGGTGTGTGTCAAAAATTACAACACTCGGACCCTTCTATTCGAACTGGTTCGGATGCCCGTGTCCGAACTGGTAATTTTTTTTGAAAAAAAGACGCTTTGGCCATTTCATTAATGACCTTTTGGTCTTTTTCCATCCTCATGGGGTGTGTTTTGAGTAGGAGGGGGAGTGGGAAAAGCAAACCCCTAACACAAGGGCTCTTGAACCCAAAAAAGAAGGCGCACCCCCTCCTACTCTTTCACACCCCTTAACTCCAAATATTCCAAAAATACCCCTAAGTAGAGTGCGTGTTTTCACCGATTCGGGGATGGGCAACCGAATATATTCGGTTGAGGTCAACCGAACAGGTAAAAAAGGTGAATGTGGTGTGAGAGTCCAATTTTTGTAATAAAATAGGGTATTCGAACACCCTCATGCGAACCGGTTCGCATGACCTCGTTCGAACAGGTGAAATTACGCACAAGAGGGTGTGAAGTCAAGATTTAACACACACGAACTATGTCATTCGAACCTGTTCGAAGGCCCGTGTTCGAACAGGTGAAATTTCGTGAAAAAAAAGAGGTTTTGGCTGGCCTTTTGGTCTTTTCACACCCTTATGGGGTGTTTTTTTGAGTAAGAGGGGGTGTGGGAAAGGCAAACACAAAAAAAACATGGTTTTTTTTACCCCCACCACATCCCTCCATACCCCACATAAACTGAAAACCCCAAAATGCCCTCAAAAAAAGGCTTTGTATTTTGGTAAAATCGTATATATGTTAAAAAAAAAATTAAATACGATTTGATTTTTTAAAACAAGTTGTATATACCGCCACACTTTGGTATATACGATTTGTATTTTAACAAGTCGTATATACCAAGGTGTGGGAGTATATACGACTTGTTTTTTATTTGTTAATATGATTTGTTGAAATTTTAAAAAAAGTTATAAAAAGACTACTAAAAATTCGTTAAAGAATCAAAACTAATCCAAAAATTAAAAATCTAACAAAACCAAAATAACTCTATGCAATTTTTTTTAGATTTTTTGGGGTCTATAAAAAATTAATAAAAAATAGTAACGATGAAGAAGATGCATCAGAAAGAGAAATTACTGGGGTAGAAACAGAAGAAATCACAACTAAGGAAGTAAATGATGTTGAAAATCCCACTAAAACAGTTGTTGACACTGAACGGGGAGGTAGTAGAGGAAATCCTCAAGCAGGGAGGATGAGAAGGAAACCACATTATCTTGATGATTACCTCACTGCTTATGAAGAGCTGGATGAGTTCAGTTTGGTTGTGTTTAGTCAAATTGAAGATCCTACTAACTATGAAGAAGCAGTAAAAAAGGAGACGTGGAGAAGAGCTATGAAAGTTGAGATTGAATCCATAGAAAAGAATCAAACATGGGAACTCACTTCCTTACCTAAAGGAGTGAAACCCATAGGTGTGAAATGGATCTTCAAAACAAAGTATAATGAAAAAGGAGAGATTGAGAAGTACAAAGCAAAATTAGTGGCAAGAGATTACTCTCAAAAGGAGGGAATTGACTGCAAGGAAGTATTTTCCCCTGTAGCTAGATGGGACACCATCATGGCAATACTTGCCTTGGATGCTCTTAAGTGTTGGACAGTTTATCAACTAGATGCGAAAAGCACATTTCTTCATGGTGAGATTGAAGAAACAGTCTTTGTAGAATAACCTCAGGGTTTTGCCAAAAAGGGTCAGAAGATTTAGGATGGAAAGGGTGAGTGCAGTGAAGACACCTATAGTTCCAGGCCCCAGACTCACTAAATAAGGAAGTGGGGATGTAGTAGACTCAACCAACTACAAGCAAATGGTTGGAAGTCTAATATATCTCACTGCTACTAGGCCAGACCTTATGTACTCGGTCTCTCTAGTTACCAGATACATGGAGAGACCTACCAACATGCATCTTCTAGCTATCAAGAAGATAATGAGATATCTCAGTGGACCTATTGACCTTGGCATACTGCATGGCAGAGAAGAAAAATTGGAATTGAAGGGGTATGTGGCACTGACTTTGCTGGTGACATAGATGACAAAAAGAGCACATGGGGTTATGTTTTCATGCTTGGATCAGGAGTCATTTCATGGTCATCAAAGAAGCAGACAGTGGTGACTCTATCCACCACAAAAGCAAAGTTTGTCTTTGATGCATCAAGTTTTTGTCAAGTAGTGTGGTTGAGAAGGATTATGCAGATTCTCAGAGAAGAACAGAAGAGCAGCACCTCTATATCATGTGTGATAATAATTCAACTATTAAGATATCTAGAAATCCAGTTCTACATGGCAAATGCAAGCACATTGATGTTCGGTTTCATTACCTTCGAGAGTTGGTGAAACAGGGAGAAATTAGTTTGGTGGTCTGCAAATCTAAGTTTCAGATCTCTTATATAATGACCAAGCCTCTTAAGCAGCAGGATTTTCTCAAGCTTAAAAAATTGATGGAATGTGTACTGATGGTAGTGTAAACTCAGTTGCAAATGAAAACTAGTTTTAAGAGAAATTTATTAATCAAAGTGGCGCTAATGACCATTTTACAACTGTCCCCGATGGGATTTGAACTCAGCAACTAGTTTAAGAGAGGATGATAGAAGTAATATGCTAGGTGTAAATATCATTTGTGGCCCGTTTGTATCAGTTGTAATGTGTCTTTTATTTCTTTTGGGCTTGTTTGGACCCGGCTGAGTCCATCTATTCACTAATCTCTAATCATAGAGTTAGTTAGAGTTGTTGTAACCATCAAACCTGTATCTCGGTTATCGGTAACTATTAAGGCTAAATCGCCTTTAATAAACGTTTTGGTGGGAAAAATTTGTTTCCCCAATTTACCAATATACTCCTTATTTTGTACCCCACTGTTTACTAATATATCCTCACTCTATATTTTTGGACCGACATACCCCCACTCTATATTTTGTACCCCACCATTTACCAATATACCCCTCATTTTGTACCCCACTGTTTACCAATATACCCCCTTATATATTTTTGTACCGACATACCCCTGACAAATTTTTTTATTTGTCCAACAATCTTTTTTATTTATTATTATCTCTCTTAATTAATACACAATCGTTGACTTCCCCACTTTTGGTGGGAAAATTTTATTCCCACCTTTTACCAATATACCCCTCATTTTGTACCCAACTGTTTACCAATATACCCCCACTCTATATTTTTGGACCGACATACCCCCACTCTATATTTTGTACCCCACCATTTACCAATATACCCCTCATTTTGTACCTCACTATTTATGAAACATAACATATTTTTATTTGTCCAACACTCTTTTTATATATTTTTTGGGAATGACTATACCACCATTTGACAAATTTTTATTTGTCCAACACTCTTTTTTTATCCACTTTTGGTTGGGAAAATTTTATTCCCACCATTTACCAATATACCCTCATTTGTCTCATTTTGTACCCCACTCCAATATACCCCACTCTATATTTTTTCCACGATATACTCCTCGACAATTTTTTTGTTCAACACTTTTTTTTTATCCACTTTTCGTGTGAATATTTTATTCCAACCATTTACCAATATACCCCTCATTTGTACCCCACTGATTACAAATATACCCTCACTCTATATTTTTTGACCGACATACCCCCACTCTATATTTTATACCCCACCATTTACCAATATACCCCTCATTTTGTACCTCACTAATTTTTTCCACCATTTACCAATATACCCCTCATTTTGTACCCCACTGTTTACCAATATACTCCCACTCTATATTTTTGGACCGACATACCCCAACTCTATATTTTGTACCCCACCATTTACCAATATACCCCTCATTTTGTACCCCACTGTTTACCAATATACCCCTACTCTATATTTTTGGACCAACATACCCCCACTCTATATTTTGTACCATACCCCCACTTTTTTTATCCACTTTTGGTGGGAAATTTTATTCCCACCATTTACCAATATACCCCTCATTTTGTACCTCACTTTTTACCAATATACCCCACTCTATATTTTTTTGTACCGACATACACACACAAATTTTTTTGGTCCAACACTTTTTTTTATCCACTTTTGGTGGGAAAATTTTATTCTCATCATTTACCAATATACCCCTCATTTGTACCCCACTGTTTACTAATATACCCCCACTCTATATTTTTGGACCGACATACCCCCACTCTATATTTTGTACCCCACCATTTACCAATATACCCCTCATTTTGTACCTCACTATTTACCAACATACCCCCACTCTATATTTTTGGACCGACATATCCCTGTCAATTTTTTTTTGTCCAACACTTTTTTTTAATTATCAAAATTTACCCCTCATTTTGTACCCCACTGTTTACCAATATACACCCACTATATTTTTGGATCGACATTGTTGCCTCATCCCACCAAGGGCTATTGTTGCGTCTTCGTCTTATATATATGTGTTGCTTATTTTTATACCCCCTTATAAAATGTTGATGTTTTTTCGAAACTAAATCTGTAGGCCTGTTAATCACCTCCTCGTGCATCGCACGGGTAACCGTCCTAGTAATCAATGAACATCAGTGTGTACTTTCACCGTCAATGAATGTTGGCTCAGTTGGCAAGGAATTGGTTAATGCCTCGTAAGGTTGTGGGTTCAACTCCCGTTGTCGATGTGAGGACCTCTTTGTTGAGTTATCTGTAGTCACTAAAAAGTTTTGCGCTCTTCGATCCCGATTTGCAAAGCACCGCAAAAGCCAACTCACCTAAACTTTCTTCCGTAAAATAAAATAAAATAAAATAAAAACACTTTCACTCTATTTTGCTCTAACAGTACCCACTACCTGCAATTTACACCATATATCTCGCATTTTTATCTTTTCTTACACTCTTTCACATATTTCTCTCTTTAAGGACTTCTCTTTGTAACCAAAGACACCATTGATGAATCTTTTGGTTATAATTTCTTTCTTATATTTGAGAATTGAGGCCGTATAAAAGAGAAGAACAAGAATCACAAGAATTCAAATCCTGGAGGATACGAATAATTTTGAACAAAATGCCCATCGATTGAGCGAACAAAGTTGGCCCAATGAATATGAAACTAGAATTCGTAGTCCAAACTCCGATCATCATCATCATCATCATGAAAGACGAATATTGTGGAATTTCTTTTGTAAAACTGTGGAGTGTGGAATCATATAAAAAACGGCACCGGCAATTACCAAACCTCACCGAATTCTCTTCTCTGTAAGTATGTGCAGAGACGGATACAAGGAAGGGAAAGAAAGATTCTAGCACCTGATCCGTACACCTCCGGATACAAGGAACTATTTTAAAAAAAAAAAAAAATTATTACTCAATAATATTCATTGTAAATTTTTAGATATATTTCTAGATCGTATGTGTACTCCTTACGTTGGAAATGAAGAACAGAAAAAACAGAGCAAAAAAAATCTTTTCTTTTTTTACATTTTACTTCCCACAGCTCCTTTGATATTTTTTTCATCATCATCATCAACTCATCAGCTATTATCTAATTTGGTATTTCTCATCAACTTTACATCAGTGGCAATAATTATTACAGTGAGACAAGCGGTAAAGGAATCTAGGGCTTCCATCTAATTGCCCCATATTACAACAACCTTTCACCGCCCCATTACGAACACTAATCGGATACCCAACCGAAACCGGCGAGCAATTCTGGCGGTTGAACCGATACGCCGCCGCAAACAGCAGAGATTCGGCGGAGGCGTGAGGCGAACCTGACGGAGAGTGAGTGGCGCTGGAACAATAAGACAAAGGAGGAGATTCTTTTTTGATAGACTTTAGTGGTGAAAGAACGGCTCTGATCTTCAAACGATTAGCTAATAACGAAGAAGCTCGATCGTATTCTTCAATTATATTGGTTAGATCTTCGTCGCTAGTGATCGAAATTAACGTCTCTAAATCTCCGTTCGGTAATGGACACTTAAGTGTAACCGATGAACCGCACAATTCTTGAAGCTTCAACATCAACTCTGCAAAGTATTCAATCCTCGAATGAATAAATCAACCGAACTAAGATGAAAATGAAATCGAATTGAATAACGGAATAAAAGAATAAGGAATAACTAACCTGAGAAAGAAATCGGGGGATGGAGGGCGAGGACTCTTGTGTGGCCGCCGGAGTAACGGAGCTTGCCGTCGGTGAGGCGTGGAAGGATTTTGCCGCCGTAGCTACAGAGGAACTTGATAGTGTTGTCAGTGTGTTTAGGTTTAGATTCCATTGCTGGATTTTGCGGTTTGGTTAATTAGTTAGTCAGTTACGTTATGTTGATGACAAGAGGAACAGACAAGGAAGGAAAGATTGAAGAGTTTGGTATGGTTTTGTTTTCTGGACTTCCAGTGTTGCCGTTTGAAAACTGAGTTGCTGGGTTTCATAGGCATTTATAGGTGGATTAGCTGGCCTACGTCACGTTTCGGGAAGACCCACATGGATAGTCCCCGGCACTAGTTTTTTTAAAAGAATTCTTTTCTTTTTTATTTGTTTTTTTTGTCTAAAAAGGTTATATTTTTTGTTAACTAACTTTTTAGAAATTATTATATTTTTATTTCTTTATTGTATAGAGAGACATAAGTGTATTTATAAAAAAGATGTAAGTGAGTAACAAAAAATTAAAAGAGTAAAAGTAACCCAAAAAATAAAAAATGATGTAAGTGTAATTAGTAATGAATAGTTAATTAATTTAGTGTTTGCCAAAAAACATAATGAATAATTAATGATATAAAAAATTGATTTATAATTTTATTTTTTTTGACCAAATGATTTATAATTTTATTGAAAACAATAAAATTTATTGTTATTCTTAGCGTAAAACAATTACCAAAAATAAATAGAGGTACTCACTGTGTTTCTTTTTATTTGTCGCTTTTTTGACTTTTTATATATACTAAAGAGATTAATAAATTTTGTTATTTTTGAAATAATTATTTCTCTTTTACATATAATATTTTTAGTAATTTATTTTCTCATTTTATTTATTTTTCTCTTTTTGCAATAAATACTTAAGAACATTACTGACAAAACAGTAATAAATGTTACATTGAACTTTGAAAATGAATAGTAAATAGAAACTATTTTTTTCTACAAAAGCGACACTAGTAAGTATCATGAATGATTGTAATACTATATATTTCGCGAGAGAGAGGCTAATGAAGGTTGAACAATTTTTCCTATTCACGCGAGATTGTTTTTTGTGTTCTTGATTATCCTATCCACGGAAACTTTTTCCTACGGGTGACCACGAGAAATACGAATAAGCGCCGTCCAAAGACTGGGGATCCGAGTTGAGCAGTTTGCTGCGGCCATTAAAGGCTCAAACACCGCAAGCCGAGAACGCACTCAAGCCCGGCCAAAATGAAGAGCAAGTTCTACGTGCCTGTGCTCTAGAAGCAAGAGGAAGTGCTACAAGCTCACCATCGAAATGAGACACTTCGCCCAGTGATAAACTAGGTCGACGTAGCCTTGAAATGGTTCAGCGGGCTACAGGAACGCTTCTATAACGAAGTTTTGAAGATTTTTGTCGACGGTTTTAGTGGATGATCCTGACGAGAGATTTTTGTGAAGGCCTTTATGAAGGGTATTCGCAGCGGAACCTTCGAGTGAAGCCCTTTCCTTATGGAAACCGCGGACCATGGATGAGATTAGAGTCCGAAGCGAGAAAAACACATTGACGCAGATGACATTGCCTCGGAAAAGATGAAAAGGACATGCAAGGAAGCTCGAAGGCCACGGCCCCAAAGCCGCGGTGCAGGAATTTCTTTTGATCTGCGAGATTTTTGAAGGTGTGCGGCCTCATTCGGATGATCCAAAATACGGTAGTATCGTATCCTCACTGTGCATGAAGTACCCCCTTTCTAATGGCAAGATAGGTGTGGTAAGTGGGTGATCAAATTTTACATTGATTAAAGAAGAGAATATGATATTAAGTACCAGCCCGAGGACCAATTAAAGGCGCAAGCTTTGGCGCATTTCGTAGTGGAAATCGCGAGAGAACGGCCCGCGGTTGACCGCAAGCCCATTCCGAATATTGTTGGACTCTCTATCGGTGGATGGGTCGTCTAATTTGAGAAGCGGTGGAGCGGGGTCACGCTAGGACACGATAATGTGCTTATAGAACGATCGCTTGGTTCGGCTTCAAGGCCGCAACAATCAAGCGAGTATCACGAGGCCTTAATTGCGGCATGAACTTGGCGGTAGACATCGGTGTAAAAACCTCAAAGTTCGTAGTGATTCTCTTCTAGTCACCGGCCAGTCACAGGACGTTCAAAGACCAAAGATGAACCGCTCACTAAATATTTATCTAAGGTACAAGAGCTAAAACTCAAATTTGTTTCTTTTGAACTAACACATGTTCCTAGGGAGCAAAATAGCGGGGCGATATATTGGCAAAGCTAGCAAGTACTAAAAACACGGCAATAACCATTCGAGAATACAAGAAATGATAACCCAACCCAAAGATCAATCAAATCCAAGTCTTCGCGACAGAGATTGACCCCGATTCTTTGGATGACCAAGATTCTTGCTTATATGCGGGGTGAAGAATCGAATGTGTTGGGATGACGAGAAGAGAAAGTCTGGAAAGCACTACAAAACTACACCCTGATTGAGTCCGAACTGTACAAAAGAGGTTTCTCCATGCCGCTCCTTAAATGTGTCCCCAACAACAAAGCACAAGAAATACTCAAGGAGGTGCACGAAGGAGTGTGCAGCAGCCATGTCGGAGGTCAGGCCTTAGCTTCAAAAATAGTGCGTGCGCGTGATACTATTGGCCCACGATGAAGAGGATGCGATCGACTATGTCCGCCGATGCCACAAATGTCGATGCATGCAAAAATTCCTAGGGCCCCACCAACCAACCTACAGTCGGTTTCCTCGGCTTGGCCGTTCGCTGTATGGGGTGTTGACATTCTTGGTCCATTTCCACCTGCGCCGGGTCAGCTGAAATTCCTGTTGGTAGCTGTCGACTACTTTACAAAGTGGATAGAGGCCGAACCAGTAGCCATCATATCAGCAGAAAGGGTGAAAAAGTTTTATTGGAAGAGGTTGATATGCCGATTTGGGATTCCTGCAACCATAGTGACTGACAACGGAACGCAATTTGCTTCAGAATCAGTTGCTACACTATGCAAAACTTGGAACATCTACCAAGCCTTTACCTCGGTAGAGCATCCTCAAACCAATGGGCGTAGCCGAGGTCGCAAACAAGGTAGTATTGGCGGTGTCCGAAGAAGAGGTTGGAAGGTTCCAAAGGAAGTTGGGCGAGGAATTACCTTTAGTATTATGGTCTTACAACACTACACCGCGGTCTTCCATGTGGAAACTCCTTCCGACCGACGTATGGTAGTGATGCGCTCATTCTGTGGAAATATGGAGCCCACCCAAGGAGAATATCGACTCACGACAAAGGTCGGACCAACAAAGACGCCGTGCAAATTTAGATCGCTTGAAGAAGCGAGAAGCGGCAAAGGTAAAGGAGGAAGCGCCAAACAGAGAGCGACCAAAAGGTACAACTCCAAAGTGAAGGAAGGGCGTTCAAGGAAGGTGATCTAGTTTTGCGCGAACAACAACAAGTAGGAGAGCTGTGGGTAAGTTATCTCCCAACCGGGAGGTCCATTCGAGAATCAAAGCCGTGGTCGGACGGTGCATTCAAACTGGAAAAACTCAACGGGGAAATATCCCAAGATCATGGAACGCCACCAACCTTTCGGTTCTACTATAGTGAAGATGAAAGAACCTTGGTGCCTTCCCAACAGACCGAGGATGAATAACCGATTCTCTGTCCGTTTACATCAATAAATGTATTTTTGTAGGGAGCCTATAGCTTCCCAAATGTCTTTATTACTTATTGAATAAAGAGAATCAAGATTACAAATACTTTTGAAGTGCCAAATTTATTTGCGATAAAATTTATACAAGCAATACGTGAATGCGCTCTCGAAAAACAAAGTCCCGAAACGGCAAGGACCGAGTAGTTGGCTCGATGTTGACCCGGCACCAAGATAAAAGGACTCGCCAAGTTTGGTCCGGACCGACGAAGTTCGCGAACCTCTTGGAGGCACTTCACATGACCGTGAAGTAGTTAGTGAAAAGTTAATCTGCGGAGACATGCGAAGAAACCTCTTTGTGCAACACACGGACCATGACTCATTTGAAAAGCAAGTCGAGGATCGCGTTTGCTCAAGAAATCAACGAAGTTCTCGCAAAGAGGATCAAAAACAAGACCGTGGTAGATGCGAGAGTGTCCGCGGCATAAACCGGACGATCTTTCACGAAACCTCCTCCTCACCTAATAGAGGAAGAGAAGCGTAAACCCAGCGATGCAAGTCGTGTGGAAGAAAAATAAAACCGAAGAGCGCAATAAAAACAAAGTCATGAACATATATTACGCTGCTATGTTTCACAATATGGGCGAACAGGTCCATGGGACATAGTCATGAAGAACGCCAAAATCATCAAAATAGGAGGCGAAAGTAATCAAAATACAAGGTAAAACACCAAGATACAAAGCATCAAAATATTTGTCAAATATTCAAATTACAAGTTGCTGAGTTATCAAAGTTCGGTGAAAACAAATTAAGTATGTGGACCCTGGGTGAGTTCTCTCAGAGTCATCGGCCACCTCCCCAAAGACTGACCACCAAAACCTCATCCTGCGGGTTCTCATTCGCGAGTCCCAATGGCGACAAGCCATTCAAAGACTTGGTCTAGCCCATCCAAGGTCCAAGAGGTAGTATTGTTTCCTCGGCACTGCTGCAAAGACGCGGTGAGGTTCGGTCATCAAGGATAGGAGCCATGATTTGGCCGTTGACCACAACATTATCGAGGATCAAATACTTGGGGTCCAAGGCGAGGAAGTGCACTCGCGCTTGATCAAGAGCGAGATAAAACCCGCGGTCAAACTCTGTCACCACCGAGCAAAGATAATCGCAGCCTTCCTTCTTGATTTTATCCAGATCATTGTAGGCGCGATCAATTTCTCTTTATAACTGACAACTCCCCGCTCTTTGATTGTTGCATCCTTCTTCAATTGCTCGTTAGCTTCCGACAAGCTCGTGATTTTCAAATCCGTCACTTTCTTGTGATGTGCATACTTCTTCAAATCTTCCTCCAGAGATTTCTTCTCCCTTTGGCGCAGTACTCAGCTCTTCTTCCATAGATTTGATCGGTCACCCCGATCGCTTCCTTCGCCATTAATTCCCGTAAGCACTCTCAAAGTGATGAGCAAAGATGGAAGCCCAAAGATCGTAGGACTTGATTGCTACCAAACTCTGCCGAGGTCCCATTTTCTCGCACTCCGCTCCACATCACCAGAAGAGAAACCGAATTCAAGGCCTTTGTCGTGGATACCGCACGCCCCGAGCGATCTTGAGGAACCACTCATTTGTCCCATCCTTTACTTTCTTTACATCTAAGACCTTCCGCCAAGAGGCATCCTCCATGTCCCGAGCATCACGGTGGCGTGTTGGATTCAAATGAGTTGGACTTACCCGGGCCAAGGTTGGAGAAGCGGGGGTTGCACCATGTGTTTCGGTTTTTAAGGGGAGGAAGTTGGGCGCACCGTTGAGAACTTGAACTTGATTTCCTTTTTCTTTCTCGGCAGACATCTTTGTTAGGAGTCTTTGTAGCACCGGCGTCGTGGTATACCCTGTTTCGCCGCGCTCCTCGCGAATACTGCGTCTGTCTTCCACACTCAATGTTGACATACCAAGAGTTCTGCAGAAACACCAAATATAAGATCAAAATCACAAAACTACATCACAAAATAGAAGACACAAAGTTCAAGTATTTACTTAGGTATGCTATAAGTCCGGATGAGTCGTCAACTTTCGTATGATGTGGGATGCCCGGGGTTGGTTACCCGATTGAACGTAAGACCAAATCCGGTCCACGCCCTCCCGATCACCGGGGATAAGCTACGCCTCTCAACAGTAAATTTGTTGTTTGGGCGTGGAGTCCAATAAAGGGGGAAATACTCAACATTATTCTCATCAACTAACAAAAATGGGTCGCGAGGTCCGGCCTCCAACCGAAAGAAGTTGTCTTTGAAGGATTTGTAACTACTTTTGAACACTTTCATAAAAGGCCTACGGGTATGGTTACCTAGGATACCAAATGAGGAGGATCCTTAACCGAGGAGCGCGAAATGAAGAAACTTCTGGTGTAATGAGATACATTAATACACTCACACATAATCTCAAAGGCTCGGCGTAAGCCCAACCGTTCGGATGAAGCTGAGTCGGAGCCACGTTTAGCAACCGAAGCATCGCACAGTAATATTCGGAGAAAGGAACCCTAATGCCTAGGTGCTCAAATAAAGTCGTGTACATATAAGTATAGGGTTTACTTCCACCTCGGACAATCACACACGGCCTCATCCGGTCTCCACGGCTTTGCAACAAAGCAAAGACCTTCATCGGTAGGATGACAAAGAAACGACCGAATTCGTACTAATGACTCTTGATCCACTAACACAGTGGGAGTCCAATACATCCAAGTCAATGCTTTCCGAATAATCACTATGATCTTCAACATCCTCCCCACCATTGAAGATCGTGGCGGCCGCTCGTGGAACGAGAGGTTCATCATCGAGGCAAACAGAGTGTTCATAGCCCGCACATTTTGCCTAATACAATCTAAGCGACAGCGTGAACATTGCCTACCAATGCAGGAGGCATTGCCACACCTAATTCCAGAAGTAACCTCTCCCTCACTATCGCTACTAATACTTATTATAGAAACCATAAATGTATTTCGCAGTGTAACTATGCGAAAAGCCAAAAGATAGAAAGGAAGCGGTAATGAAACTACTAGGATTAAAGGAAACAAGCGCACGAAGATGGTGGAATGACTCAAAGCGCAGAAAATGTAAGTGCGTCGTTTTTCGGACTAAGCGAGAATAGGAAAAAGCGAAAGGGGAAAAGAAAGAAGCATTCGACTATTCAAATAATAAACCCTCAAATGAACCGTTCGAGTTTCTACAATCAACTACCGTGATGTGATGCCTTTTCGACTCCAACGACTAGGCAACGCCACGTGGTGATTATACGGCGCGACGGATGCATGGTCGCACAATACCGGAGGATCAAAACATCATTAATTGTCAAATCAAAAGTCACGCTTCATTGCACGTGTCCTCACGCCAAAGGTGACATCACAAACAACCGCGCGGTATGATCACAAAGACCGGTGAAAGATAAGCACAATTTGAAAAAATACCTCTCACAAATTTGGATACGTACATATTCTCATTCACAAACATATTTCATTATTTATAATACATGATGCACTAACAAAATGGCCGCCTCAGAGCCGAGCACAATGAAAGTTAAAAATACAATTGCAGTTTCAACACACGTGATGATCCGCGCGAACCGGAGCAAACAAGCCGATCCACGAAAAACCCGTCCTCCGAGGTTTTCTCAGAGATCCGCGGAAGAAGCGGGGAAGTCGGCGGCCGTGCAAAGGGAGTGGTCCATGGAAAAATTCTCGCACACAGGGCCCATGGAAAATTCCTCTACATTGAGAAGAAAAATTAACCATTAGGCGCGGCAATACCACTTCGCATGAAAGCACCACCTTTGGGCTCGTCACACAATCTCAAGCAGAATGACCAGATTAACCACGGCCAAGAACACCCACAAATGTCTGAAGTCCTGACTCCTCTTTGAGCCCCCAACAATCTTAAAACACGAGGACTTTAAGATTGTGTGCAGAGCCCAAAGGGGGAGCAAAGAACCCGATAAAACACGCACCCCATAAGCATCAACAAAACCAAAGGAAGAAAGCAAGTAGTTTGAAGGAAAGGGAGTGACAATCACGAAGCATCATGGCCCTTTTTATAGATAAAGAAAGAGAACAAGTTACAAACAGAACATTTATGAAGTGCACGTAAACGCTCACAACGGTCAAACACAACTCCAAGGGGTCAAAGCGTTACTACGGCCAAGAGTGATAGGTAGTGTCAACTACAAAGACTTCGGTTTTTACTCAATACCAAGGAAAGCGGAACCGATGAGCAAGCATACTTTTGAGCGACTTCATGTTTCTCATTCATCGCCTCGGGATCGTGTTCACGACCAAGCCGAGCCACGATCCAACACCGCGGTCTCCCAAGACAAAGCGCCGAGGGGACTAAGACCTGGAACGCCACTCACACTCGGCCCGATCAGAGCGATCGGTCCCCGCCCCATACCTAGGCATCTTCTGTAACTGTCACCTTTATTATGTAACTGAATCCTCAATTATGTAACGGTTATCATTTATTAGCCATGAATGATTGTAATACTATATATTTCGCCCAGAGAGGCTAATGAAGGGTTGAACAATTTTCCTATTCACGCGAGATTGTTCTTTGTGTTCTTGATTATCCTATCCACAGAAATAATCGAGAACAGTAAGTATCAGAGGGAGTAGTAAACTTTTGTGTAGGAAAATACAAATTTTACATTGATTAAAGAAGGTAATCAAGTTAATTTAATCAACAATTATTATGTTTAATTGTAATTGTCAATAATCAACTTAAAGTCTCTACTTGTGTTCAAAAAAAATGAAATGTCTTTACTAGAGAACGAGTTATTTCAATATTACTAATCAGGCCCAATATTTTCATCGATAATTTTATGAAGAAAAGTGGATAAAAGTAAAGTGTTTTCAATGATGATCGTAAAGCAAAAAGAACAAAAAGAACTTCGAAAGAGGTGGGAAAAAGTAGTTTAAGAGAAGAAAAGTGCAGAAAACTTTAAATTGCGAGAAGATAAATTAATGAAAAGCAAATTCAACAGCTGCAGAAGAAGATAAATTTAACATAATAGTAAATTTGCATTCTTTTTAAAAGCATACATTTGAATAGAAATGTAAAGTTTTGGAAAGTATACTCGAATCGAATCTGCTTATTAGAGTGAGATGTGGGGAATTTTCAATTCTTCCCATATGCTTGCTTGACATGTATGCAACAATTACATATAAACATGTGTGTCCATATTTCTACTTAACTACTTCTACTCGACAAAATATGCTTGGTCGAATGGTTAATCGCTCTTGGTTTTTAGGCGCTTCCACTTAGGCATTTTGCTTGCAATGTTGTAGCCACTCGACTTGCTTCGACTGCCCATACCTCATCGGTTTTAAGACCATAAGTTCTGTCAAAAGAACTTTGGGGTACAATTTTTTTTAAATATATAAATAGGAGAAAAGAAGAGTGAAAACATTATTTTTTGCTTTCCTTTCTTGTAAATATTTTGTTCTGCTTTTCGTCTCTATCATGTGACAATCATCCATTGCTTACTGACGTGTCATGTCAATGCCGTGTGACACTATCATTCAATGTGGTGTTGACACATGGTGCTGACATTTGCCTTCGTTTGTCGGATCATCTTATTTGAACAAAAGGTTAACGTTAAAAACTAAAACAAATGTACTTGGAGAAATTCCATTTTTTTTTTAAAAATGTCTTTTTATCAGGAAAATAAACCAGTTTATTCATACAATGGGCACCAGAGAAGATCCATATTATGTCGTCAAAATCTCAGATCAATTATAGTTGAAATATTAACATCAAAGAGCCACGTACGTTATTATTCGTTAAACTCTACCACGTTCAATGTCTCTTACCTCCCTTTCCGTTTTCAACATCTCCCATTTTATAGCTTGGAGACACAGCTGCGTGTTAGTGCTGGATCTTTATATGGAATTTGGTTGTGACAAGTTGGATAACTTTCCCAATCGAATGAATAGTGTTACGACACTACCTCTCATTTTGGCACAGTCGACCAGAGGGTAAGGATCCCCTGTAGTTCGCGCGGGAGGCTACGAGTGCGCGTCGATGTAAAAAACAACATTTAAAATCGGTTCGTTGCAGAAACCCGATTTTAAATGCTCTCTTACACACATACATTTAAAATCGGGCTTGCAACGAACCGATTTTAAATGTTGTTTTTAACACTGACTGCACCCTGTAGTTCCCGCGCGAACTACAGGGGATCCGTTTCTGTCGACCAGACCTTCTAATTCTATCCGTCTGAGGTCTTCTTTTCTTCCCAATATTTGTCATTTGTCATGTTGCTTCACTAGTCTCCTGATGTCTCCATTACATGCGACGCGTGGTGTTTAATGATTAGTACAATTTAACCGACTTGGTTTCATAAGCTGCTGTCTTAGAATAATGCACGTCACATGTTTCTAACACATCGAAGTGATCAAAGTACCCCACAAAACATCACATTCCAATATTAGATGCCGGTCTAAATTATTACTAGTTTAAGTTGCATTCTTAGTCTTGTATGTATCGTGTGGTTATGTGATTTTGATTCTTCGAATTTCAATTGCGAGATTTTGATCTTTTTAGTGTTGTTAATGTTTGATCCCACATTTCAAAGTTTGTGAATTGGACCAAAAAAAAAAGTTTGTGAATTGGATTCTTTATTATTGTAAGTCAATTGCATTTAAGCTAATTTCTAAACAAAATGTTTGCCATATTCTGATTCTTTGTTGAATATCGAGCATTTTAGATTAAAAAATTGTTCAATTTGGTGCTCCATAGCAAAATCACTATTGTTGAGATTGAAGATTTTTTGAACTTCAAATTTAAGATTTCGGTTCTAGAAGTGGTTTTGCGCGTAAACACTTTTGTGACCTTAATTTTTTTTTCGTTGAATTCCTTGTGAAATGTTATTCAAGTTAGAGTTTGGTTTCATTCAATTTGGTCGCATAATACATGAGTTATTCAAGAACCAAGAAATCAAAGTGTTCTTGGTGTTTTTGCGCACATTCATAGTGTTCTTTATTTTTCTGTATTTTTGTTTAAAGGGACCAAACAATAATAAATATGACAAAAAAAGGACTAAAGTGAGGGGAAAATATAATTGACCAAAATGGGTCAAAAAAAAGATAAAAGACCAAAGTGAAACCTAGAACAAAGATAAATGACAAAAAGGACTATTTAGTCGTTTAATTGTATTTAACAATATATATATATATATATATATATATATATATATATATAGAGAGAGAGAGAGAGAGAGAGAGAGAGAGAGTATAGAAGCCTACTCTTTCTTAAGGATTGCTTTTAATTTCTATACAATAGTATTTTTTTATAGTAAATTCTCCTTAATGAGCAAAAAAAGTTTAAGCACCACTATTATGGATGCTCTAAGTCAATGCAAAGTGAGCTTATAAGATTCTTTCTAAGGTGTTGGCTCTCAGGTTGAAGAAGGTAATGGATAAACTCATCGCTCCTTGTCAGTCAGTTTTCATCTCTGGTAGACAAATATTAGATGGCGTGCTGGTCATTAATGAGGTAGTTGATCTCGCCAAAAGAAGAAAGGATGAATGTTTGTTGTTTAAGGTAGATTTTGAGAAAGCTTATGATTCAGTTTCCTGGAGTTTTTTGTCATATATGTTAAACAGGATGGGTTTTGATGAGAGGTGGATTGGGTGGATGCAGGCGTGTATATTTACTAGCACTATGTCAGTCTTGGTTAATGGGAGCCCTACAGATGAATTCACAGTGCACAAAGGGTTATGGCAAGGTGATCCTTTGTCCCCTTTTCTATTCCTTATTGTTGCTCAGGGGCTTTCTGGTTTGGTACAAAAGACAGTTCAGGTTGGAAACTTTGATGGCTACCCGGTGTCAAATAATCTTAATTTGTCTCTATTACAATTTGTCGATGACACAATTTTGTTGGGTAAAGGGTCTTGGAAGAATTTATGGAGTATCAAAACTATTTTCAGAAGTTTTGAGTTAGTTTCTGGTCTCCGAGTCAATTTTCATAAAAGCAAGTTGATTGGGTTGAATCTTAAAGATGGATTTTGGAGTCGGCTTCAATTTTCCTCTCTTGTTGTATAATCGAGGTTAGTGGAAAATATGGATTTTACATCAGCAATTAATAACGGTTCACACTATAACCGATATGAAAAAAGAGGCGGTGACATTTTTGAAATTATGAGCAAATTATCTATATCGGTTCCTGTTCTAACCGATATGGAAACTCTATTTTACTCTAATCCATATCGGCTCCTATTCAAACCGATATGAAAACTCGATTTTACCCTTAAAATTTTATTCACCCACGCTCGATCGTTCTCGCGCTGGAACCAAATACTCTTCATCTTCCTTTGACGCTCTCTCTCACTGAAAACCCTAGCCTTGAAACCCACTGAAAACCCACTGAAAACGAAGGAGAAAACGACGGCGAAGAGGAAGAAGAGGAACGACGACGAAGAGGAAGAAGAAGAGGAACGACGGCGAAGAGGAAGCGATTACGAAGGAGAAAACGAAGGAGAAGAGGAAGCTACTGGTTTCGTCGGCCGTTGTTACTGAAATCGAAGAATAAAACGAAGGAGAAGAGGAAAACGAAGGTCTTCGTGAAAGCTTCATGTTTGGTAAAATTGGAGCTTCTGGTTTAAAGAATCACAAAAGGTAAGTCTTCTAATATTGTTTATTTGAGTTATTGTGAAAGTTTCTCTGTAAATTTGTTATTTATTTCGTGAATGTCATGAACTGTGGGGTTTTGGTGGGGTATTGGTGGGGTTTTGTGTTGTTTCTCTGATTTGTGTTGTTCTTTCCAACCAATTGTTTTTGCAGAACACTATTAGGCATGATATTATCCTGGAGTTACTTTTGACTTTTAAATGGGTTGCATTTTAGGTATCATTACAATGTGGCTGATGCAAGGTTACCACAACATGTTGAGAGAGGGATTGCGAGGCGGCCTTCTTATTAGTTGTGTGTCATCTTGTTCGATCGTGCAGGCACTTATCATGGATCTTTGGAACTTTTTATGCATTTCAAGTTTACAAGTTATCACCAATTTTTTTACACAAGGTGAAATATGATGTATGCCCTTGCTGTTTTTATAAATCTAATTTTGTGTAATTAAACTTATCAATGTGAATGTTTCTTTGCAGGAATGGATCATGGAGCAGTGGGATAAGAACTTTACATCACTTCTATAGCGAGGGCTGCTAACGGCGGCTCTGTTGTGGTGATGTCAAAAGGTTTGTTTGCTTCCAAAGTTACTTTTGATATGATAAATTGGTTTTGTTATTTTTCCCTGGTTGATTTTACCATGTCATCTAATATCGTGGAGAAGATTTTCGGGACAATTAATCCTTTTCCCATATTAGTTTTTCTCTTTTGGGGATGAACAAGTTTTGGTGTTTACTTCTACGATTTTGTTTGAGATACCTAAAGTGGTTATTTAGCCATCCATTGCGTGTATGTACCTGAATAATTGCCGTTGTTTCTAAGTATTACCCTTTTAGTATTGCTGCTGAAACAATGTTTTCAAAAAGCGCCGTGTTGGATTGCGGTGGCGGAATTTTGGCCAACCACTACCGCCAATTTGTGAAGGATGGCAGTGCCATGGCTGCAATGGTGTTTTGAAGCGGCCTAAAATGATGGATTTTTGTCTTCTCGCTATGGTCCTCTATTTTCAATCAATAATGATTGGAAATTATCATACTAGTAGCTTGCGTAGCTTCCTTTTATTGATTGTTTCCTGGCCAATGGTAGTTAAGACATACACGAGTCTAGTTAATGTGTTTCATTGATTCTTTTGCGGGGTTCTTTTTCAAAGACCTTTCAAATCATTTATCTTTGAAAATCTTCTCAAGGTAAGGAAGATTGATGTCACACGGTCGTTAACTTATTTGTTTTTATAGAGGTTGTGATAAAGTTTTTGGAGTTTGAGAAGCCTATAATTGTCACGAGATTGTTGATTCTTTGATGACATCTATTCTTTTGAAAAGAAAGTGTTAACAATTTTTAAAGCATTATGATTATGATTTATGCATCATGCCATGAACACAAGTTTAAGTAACAACCATTTGATTTTTAAATACACGTGTCTTGTTATCTAACATTTTGTCTTCCAACAACTTAAACTTGTTTGGATGTACCACTAAGAAAAAATGAGAATAACATTCTTGTCAAATCCTTGGAGAGTGGTTTTCTCATGGACCTAGTATGCCAAGATAATAATGAATATATTTGAGCAGATTTTCAAGTCCCTAAACTTTCAGTAAATCCATTTAGAGCATTTTCTTTTTATTGCTCTCCCTTTGTCTTAGTAATGAATTTTTCATTTGGGTTTGATTAAGCTTCTCGTGTGGCTAAATATTTTTATGAGAGTTTCTCAGATGTATTTGTCACACCTAATGACTACATTTCATTTCTTTGTTATTTGTCTCTTGGTTTTGCCAAGTTTGTACATTGATAAATATATTGCTCTATGCTATACAGTTTACTTTGCGTCCTTATGGTCATCTTGGGTTGGATAGATCTTGTATTCCAACTACAAAGTGGCTTCGTCGAGAAATCATTGATGAGTTGCTAACAGAGATTCCGGAAGTTGTCGAAGCGGCTCAAAGATGTCACTACGGCAAGATTCGATCAGGACAAAGGAGGTTTGCTCTTGGATTGTGGTGAAGGAAATCTTTTCTCAAAAGGAGGTTTGCTCTTGGATTGTGGTGAAGTAACCTTGGGACAACTTAAAAGAAGGCAAGCCTATCCAGATTCTTAATTTCATGTTTATTGTCTTTGCACTTGTTTGCTTTTTTAATCTGAATTGTTGGTTGATGTATCCCTTTGGAAAGCAGGATATGGTGTGGATGGTCTTGATGATATTGTGAGGACAACTTAAAAGAAGGCTAGGATTCTTGCTCTGCGCCGTGATTTGCTGAAGGAGGTGCCTCATGAACCATTGCTTGTTGTAGGACCTTTTAAGCTTAAGAGATATTTAGATGCATACCAAAGACTCGAAGATTTAGATATGCTGTTTCTTGACTGCAAACACACCACAATAGCATCATTGGATGCTTTTGAGAATGACTTTCAAGAAATAGCTGATTCTCAGGATCTTATCAATAATAAGGAAGTAAATGCATCAAAAGTTGATACGACATTATGCATATGCTTACTCATTAGCTGCTTCTTGCTTCACTTATGGTTTGAGTAGTTACTAAGGGCTAAGCTATTATGTATATGTTTACTCATTAGCTCTTTCTTGCTTTTTAGTGGTTAGTAAAATATAGATAGTGTGTGTATTAGATTCGTTTTTTGTATTTGGATATGGATATTGAGTATAATTTGAGATCTTTGTATTTTTATATAAATATTGTATTTGCTGTGATTTTGTTGTTTGCTGTATATCCAATTGAGGAATTTTTTATTTTTATTTTTTTTAAAAAAAGACTTTTCATATCGGTTCCTTTAAATAATCGATATAAAAAGTGATTTTCAATATCGGTTCAACTAAGAAACCGATATAAAAAAAGCGTTTTATAGGTTTAAAAACTGACTTTCCATAACGGTTCTACTGGGAACCGATATAAAAAACATTTTCCATATTGATTCTTTAACCGATATAGAAAGCGCCTGTTTTTAATATCCCCTTTATCTATATCGGTTACAGAAATGAAAAGCCTTTTTTAACCGATATAAAAAGCCTTTTTTCTAGTAGTGTGGGTGTTCCAGTTGGAGCCAATCCCCGACGAAGATCTACATGGAAACCTGTTAACCGATATAAAAAGCCTTTTTTCTAGTAGTGTGGGTGTTCCAGTTGGAGCCAATCCCCGATGAAGATCTACATGGAAACCTGTTATGGAATCTATGAGGGCCAAATTGTCATGTTGGAGGGGTCGTCATTTATCCATCGGATGAAGGGTAACACTAATTAATTCCGTCCTTTCAAGTCTACCTTTGTATTTTTTCTCTTTCTACAAAGCTCCTAAAGTTGTTATTAAGGAGCTAACAAAAATTCAAAGAGATTTCTTATGGGGATCACATGATGAGGAAAGGAAGATTTGTTGGGTTGCGTGGGAAGACATTTGCAAACCTAAGAAGGAGGGAGGTTTAGGTGTGAAGAATCTAGAAGTATTCAACATTTCTTTGCTTGCTAAGTGGAAGTGGTGTTGCATTTACAATCATACTGCTTTATGGAGGGAGTTGTTGTCCTTTAGATATGGCAATTTAATAGCAAAACAATCATGTAGTTTTGGCCGAACTTGGGGGCCAAAAGATTCAATATGGTGGAGGGATTTGATGTTGTTGGAGAGAGATGTTTTACCAGAGCATAATTTTTTTCAAAAGGCCGTGAGTTCTCTTTTGGCATAACAAATGGTTAGGCTCCGAGCCTTTGAAGGAGGCTTTCCCGGACTTGTATGAAATTTCATCTCAACAGCTTGTCTCTGTGGGAAATGCGGGCTCTTGGATGATGGGACGATGGCAGTGGGACTTGACATGGACTAGGCAACTACAACCTAATGAAGAAAATATGTTCCACTCTTTGAAGACCATTCTATTTGATGTGCAATTGGTGGCTGGTTCACAAGACAGGTGGAAATGGACACTGCACAAATCCAACTTATTCACTGTAAGTTCTTGCTATTCTTTTGCCATGTCTTTGGTAAATCAAACACTTTTGACCAGTGATATGGTGGATCTTTTATTTATTGTTTGGAAAGTACCCGTGATATGGTGGATGTTTTATCTTTTGACAAGTTATTTGTTAATATTCCAATGACATGTTAATTTGTTTAATTTAAAATATTAGCACTCTACTTTTTTGGTGGTTAAGTTATTTGTTTTTTATTAATTTCTGATTTTGCCCCACAACAACAAAATCATTATATTTTTTGTTGTTCTACTTCTATTTTTAGAACAATGAGATTTTAAATTTTAAATTTCTATTTGAATACTAATCGTATCACATAATGCGATTAGTTCGTGCAGTTGCACAAATATGTTACTAATTACTAAATAAAAGAGATATCTGGTAAAATAAACGTGAAATAATCAAGTTTTCTCTAAATAATCAAAAGTTTTTCAAAAAAATAAAACTCATTCTTTATTTTTAGTATTTAAGGTTTCATGTAACCAGAAAGAAGTATTTTATAAATTAAAAATCATTAACTCATTTCTTACTTAATTATTAATTGTTTTCAAATTTCTAACTCGAGTTTTAAAACATTCAATAAATATAAAAATATAATATAAAAAATTTGGTTAGTTGGTTTTTTTTCCTCACACAAGCTTAGTTGGTTTTTAAAACACTCATTACTTTAAAACAAAAACCTAAAAATTCATATAAAAAGTGGAGAGAGCAGTCTTCTCAAGTAAAGAAAAGGATTTGTGTTCACTGGGGGAGGATTCTTCCGGCAGCATGCCAGCATCTTCCCCAAAATTGTGTATTCTGTCTCCAGATTTCCCCATTTCAAGGCATTTTTTGTATTATTGCATTTGATTTTGCACAAGACAAGACGAGGGAAGACGAATCAACACAAAATATAACCAATAGAGCACTTGCACAGTAGAAGTCTCTTACAGCTTAATTAAAATTCTGAAATCGAATTCAACTTTAGGTATGTAGCAGCGTTAAATTTATTGAGGGAGAGAGTTGTGCCCCATTGTGATCCTACCTGACTCGAAAGATTTTTTTTTTGACGCAACCTGACTCGAAAGATTAATGTCTACAGATGCGCGCAAAATACCCAATTTATAAAATAAAAAACACAAAATATGATAAAACTAAAATGCTCCCTAGTCCCTCGGTCCCTATTATAAGAAAAAATACAAAAAAAAAACATCACTACTAAATTCTTGTCTTTTTTAAGTCAGTTCTCTAAAATATCATCTACTCAACTCAACAAGTGAAATAACTCCCATCAAATCAAATTTATGTGCACTACTACCGCTCACATTGAAAACATAAACACAAGGCATTCAACGAGGGTAAATAGTATTTAAATAATAAATATACACTAAAAACTGAAATAATTTCTTACATTTGAGACTAATATTAACTTCAAAAATCTTCTTATAATAAGGAGGGGGTATGAAAAGAAAATTATCTTTTTTATCTTAACAGGAAAATCCAAAAAAGAATTGCTAAAAGTCGTTCACATTGTACATTAATACTACTATAGAAAAAAAATAGGAGAATTCAATTTACTTCACGACTAACTTTATAAAAGCTACTTTTAGAGTAAAAAAAATATAGAGCAACTTGAACCTTCTTCTAAAAAAATATATGTCTAAAAATAGTATCGATAGAAAAGGAATAGGAGAAAAATTGGAAAGTCTAGAGTTTTTCTCGTAAATGACGACCAATCGGCCACAAGACTACTTACTTGAAGGAAGACAGCCTTACAAAGTAGAGATACACCTTGATAGAGGATTGGGAGCTCAGATGAGGGCCACAACAATCATCCCCATAACTAGACTTCACTAACAAAAACAAACTAAAACCCCCATCGACCATCGTTAAGTTTACTCGCTCCACCAACAAGGAAAATAAGAAGTTCCAAACCGCAAACCTTGAGTCCCACGAAGTTGGTACAAGGGTTAGATGGAGAATTCCAGAGTTACCCCGTATTTGGAGGCCAACTGGCCTCGAAGACAAAAACTTAGAACTTGAGAGGCCATAGAGAATAATTGAGCACTGGTAGCTCGACAACTCGTTCGAAGGTTGCTGGTAAACGTCAATAACAACGAGAGGTAGTGAAAGGAGATCTGAGAGGGAAGGTTTTGAAAGGGAAAAGGCCAAAGGCAGTGTAGAGATTAAATCAAGTGGATCCTGAGGATCTAGAGGGTAGGCAGTTTAGGGAGAGGACGAGCAATAGCTCCAGTGGAGGACGAAAGGAGATGACAGTCAGGTGTGTGGGGAGGAGGGTGATGGAAGGATTTTCGATTTAAGGTGTGGACAAGGGAGAGGTGGTAGAGGTGGGAAGAGGTGGATAAGGATCGAAGCATCTTGGAGAGGAATTGAGACACATATGAGCGTTGCTGTTAGCAACGACCGAAACCCAACAACTCTGGGTGAGGAAGAGGCGCTGCTGGAGCACCTACCAAACCCTAGTAGAGGCTAGGAATCGTCATGGGGGCACTTTCCCATTAGAATTTCTCCAACCAAATTATACTGGGCTAAATCAAGGCTTGTCATATTTACAAAGGCTCTTGCTTTTCCCACACCCCCTCCTACTCCAAACACACCCCATAAGGGTGTGAAAAGACCAAAAGACCAGCCAAAATCTCTTTTTTTTCACGAAATTTCACCTGTTCGAACACGGGCCTTCGAACAGGTTCGAATGACATCGTTCGTGTGTGTTAAATCTTGACTTCACACCCTCTTGTGCGTAATTTCACCTATTCGAACGAGGTCATCGAACGAGTTCGCATGAGGTGTTCGAACACCCTATTTTATTACAAAAATGGACTCTCACACCACATTCACCTTTTTTACCTGTTCGGTTGACCTCAACCGAATAGATTCGGTTGACCATCCCCGAATAGGTGAAAACACGCACTCCACTTAAGGGTATTTTTGGAATATTTGGAGTTAAGTGGTGTGAATGAGTAGGAGGGGGTGTGGGAAAAGCAACACCCATTTACAAATGGGGCAGTTTTGGTTCTACATGCTATCACTAGGACCATTCTTATTATACTCCCCCTCCTACTTACTAAACACCTCCTTACCCTGCAAAAAGACAAAATACACTTAATGAACAAAAAATTCCAAGCGCATCCATTTTTTCTCGGCATTCAATCTCTTCCTATTTTTCTATTTTCCCCTTTCAATGGCATTTTAGTTTGTCTTCTCAATTCTGTTGCTATTGTTGGTCATGGTAGTGGGCTTTGATGTGGCTGTTCGAGACTTCGAGGTAGCAAATAGATCTCTATGGTGTATGATTGGTGATATTATTTGTTAGTTTGTTTTAATAAATAGAAAATAAAGAAGAAAAAATCTGTAATAGAGTGATCTACTACCAACATTGTGCTGTTTTTTTTCATTCGGTACTAAACTATAGAATTACTTTTTTTTATAACAAGTATGATATCTTAGCACCGAATAGCGGAATAGGTTCGATACTTTGGTACCGTACCAGCCTAAAACACAGTGTGGGGGTGGGTTTGGAAGCGTGAGGGTATTTCTAGAATTTTTAAAGGGGGGTGGGGGTGGTGGTGAGTAGGAAGGGGAGTATAATGAGTGTGGGACTTTACGGAGTTTTTGTTAAAAAAAAAAACTTTATGAAGTTCAAGAAGCCCACAAGCTCTTTTATTTTTGTTACTACAGTGTCTAGATACGAATTAGGGAAGGGGTTGTTTTTTTTACCCCCACCATCTTCCCCTATATGCCAACTAACCATTTTTCTTACAATTTTACCCCTAAAAAATACAAAAGGATTTATCATTTTAATATCCTTTTTGTATTTTTTAAAATAGAATTTATCTATTAAAATGATAAATCTGTTATCTATTAAAAATTGTATTTATTTTATTTAAATTTTTAGAAAAAGGTTTTAAAAACACCACAAAAAATCCGTTGAACAATCAAAACTAATATATATAATTACAAAAACACCACTAAAAATTTAATAAAATCAAAAGAAGGTTATATAATTTTTTTTAGACTTTTTTTTGGAGATTCTGAAAAAACTAAAATTAAAAAAAAATAGTAAACGATGAAATTTGAGATTTTGAGCCCCACAGTCCCGACAGAAGTCTCTTCTTTGGGAGTCAAGGTCGTTGATTTTTTTTTCGGAATTAATGGTTGTGATTTCGGTGCAATCAAAGTAGATTGACCGAATATTTATTTTTTAGCTTATATTATCTACCCGGCGTACATCATCTTCACTTGTAACAAATATCTACACACTAAAAGCAACCTAAATTTAAATGTGGCTACAACGACATTCTCATCACCTAATCGGTATTTTTTATCAAGATGAAGTGATACAAGTGGTAAATACATTGATCCCTTAATCATTTGGTTCTAGGTTCGATTTCTGACCAATGCATATAGAAAAACATTTGTTGGAATATTCCCCATATATGGATCTTCGATACCTCGAAGGATTAGTCGCTGTCTCTTAAATGGATCTCCGATACTTCAAATGATTAATCTCCATAATCGCTTTGAAGGCATTGGCGGACCTACATATGTTTGAGGGGGTTCACTTGAACCCCCTGAAAATATAAAATTAGTACCAATACTTTAGGGAAAAATGTTTTTTCATCCCCGAAAAATATATTTTGCACCCAATTTCTTAGTTTTGCACCAAAATTCCTAATTTCGCACCACTCTAATGCACTACCCTCACACTCTTATATTTTATTTTAAAAAAGTTTCTCTATCCCTATCTCCTTGGATCCGTTCTTGTTCTTATTATCCTAATTTTGAATCTGTTAATACTATTTAATTGGTAATTTGTGTTAGTGCTATTTAATTAATTTATATTTTGTATTAGTGCTATTTAACTTATTTGATTATTTTTTCTATTTAATTTGAATTTTTTTACCAACAACAGTTGATCTGAGTGGTAACTTGAATATATTGATTTTTATAGTGCTATTTAATTTGTATTTAGGAACTTATTAGTGCTATTTAATTTGTGTTGGTCTAGTGCAACACAATTTGAAGTTTGAACCTGATAAAGTATTCTTTTGAAGCTTACACTAGTTTTGACATTTGCAACAACAACGGTAGAAATAGTTTTCTCTGCTATGAATATTGCGAAGAATAGGTTGCATAACCGGATGAGGGATACATGGATTAACGACTGTTTGATGACTGGTGTGTGGAAATGCCACATACACTTGAGTGCAAGTATACACTGTCCAAAAACAAGTAGTAAAAAGATCGAACCCACAGAGATTGAAAAACTCACTTTTAAAACAAATATAAAGTAATAAAGTGTAAAGTCACAAAGTAATAAAATAATTTTGGATTTTGGTTGATGATCACAACTAAGTTAGAAAACAAAGAAAGAATGTTGATAGTGTAAAAGAGAAAAGCTAGTTGGAATGTCTTCATCAAGTAATTTACTTATAAGTGTATGATGCAGTATGTGATGCAGCTGCACTGAATGCTGTTGCATTAGCTATGTGCCTTTCGGTCACTTTCTTGATATCATTACCAGCTCTTATGATCCTTGTTCTATGCAGTAAAGAAAGGGGTGTTAGTGCCAATCTTGCCTCCTAACAAGTATTCATTTTGCTTAAGTGAATTCACTCTTGTATTTTAAGTACCCACAATTATCCTATGGACTATACTATCCTATGTCTAGGACTTAGCATGGTTTTCACAAAGTTTTCTTTATGTAAAACACTCACCCATATTAGTTCTTGAGTTCTTAATTGTAAGCCATGTCTGGTCATTTACAAATCTACTTATTCTAAGTGATCAAGTTCAAAATAAGTTTTGAAAAGATTATCAAGCAAGAACTAAAGTACAAACATACTGTTACCTCAAAATTTCGACAGCACATTAAATAAAGCTTTAAATGGTGCTGACTTCACATTTAATATTGTTCTGTGGGCCATAGGTAAATGTTCAAGTCAATGCACCATGATTTCGACAGGAAAGGCAGATAAGGGCAAGGAGTGTAGGCGATCTTCGACAAGTTTAGCTCTCAAAGCCGTGAAGCAAGGAATCTTCGACAAGCGAGGACACAACATTTCGACAGAGTTGGGCTCAACATTTCGTCAAGCAGTCGACAATGGGTCAGTCGAAAGTGCAGAGCAAACAAAGTAGTGGTGAGTTACTCCCCGTAGTTTTAGGAGGCGATTACCCTTTCCCCACGATTGTTCCTAGGAGTATAAATACCCCTTTGTAATAGGAAAGCGAGGGTCACCACATTTTACAAAAACTCTGGGAAACTCAACTTCCAAGTCAAAGCGAAACAAGAGTGAAACAGATCCTTGTACGTGTTGGTGAACCATTTTTATTTCTTCATTTAATGCAAAGTCTTTACTTTCTTTTTACGCTTGTGCATTTATTGCTTTTACTTCGCTTTCAAGTTACTTCTTTCTACCATTCTCTGTTCTTACGTACTTCAAAAAACACAAACTCAATGGCAATTGTCAAAGAGATTTTCTAGTTTGATCTCACAGTCTCGATATTGAAAACTAGTGATTGTTTGCTAAAAACACCAGCAAACAAATTGGCACGCCCGGTGGGACACTTGCCATTAATTTTGTGTCTTTTACGTCGATATCGTGTTTGTATGCACTTGAGGAGTGGTAGGATGGTACGCACCAATTCTAACAACGCCTCTAGTTCCGTACCTGTGATATCACAAGGCAAGGAACAACGGTAGATTCTGCCAATGTCAGCGTTGGAAATGTTACAGGGACTACGGCCCCAGTGACATCAATAACCGTTCCCACGATGTCAATGACCAATGTTGGTTCGACATCGTCTATGGCCTTGCCACAAAGCATAGGACTTCCTCAGTCCTTATGTGGCAACAGAAATAGTTTGGAGACACGCGTTTCGAACATGAGTCTACCACCATACCCTTTTGGGGTATATGGCATGCCTCTTTGGAATGCCACATGTCTCGACCTTTTCTCCTTCACACGTCTCTTACGGCGTGCTTGGTCGAAATCCCTCTGCGTTAACCAACGCGTCCTTGTTGGCGTTAAGACAACAAGTAGAAAAAGCAATCATGATATGGTTAATATCTTGACTCAACAAATTGGATGCTGTGTTCAATCCTTTGATTCAGAATACAAATACCAGTTACCAAATGTTAGCAAACCAAATGGGTAGGATTGCAGATTTCTTTGGGGCTCCTACAGGAAACAATAGGCAGTTACCCAACTGTGGGAATAATGCGCCTATTACCCCAGAGATCGATTATTGTCGAAGCCGTGCGATTATGGGCGAACAACGAGGTGGGAAACCACGTCCCTGAAGTGGTCATGGTAAATCGAAACCAAAATGCCGACGAAGTTGTTCGACAAGTGCAACGAAATAACGTTTGTGCTCAAGACAACATAGCCACCTTGGTAGAAACCATAATGGCGCAGAATGGCCTTAACGTAGGTTTACACAGGCCTAATTTCATATCGCCCCTGTGTGAATATATCTTACTGAGCGAATTGCCAGAGGTTGGAAAATCCCTAAATTCACTAAGTTTGGGGGTGACACCAATGAGTCCACTGTCGAACATATTGCCCGGTACATGACTGAGGCAGGGGACATAGCCCAAAATGAGAGTTTGAAGATGAAATATTTTCCAAATTCTCTAACTAAGAATGCCTTTACGTGGTTTACCACTCTACCCCCTGGTTCCATATATACATGGGGGCAATTAGAAAAGGCTTTTCATGAGCAGTTCTACATGGGCCAGTCGAAAATTAGTCTTAAAGAATTGGCTAGTGTTCGACGTAAAGTGCCTGAAGCCATTGACGACTATCCGAATAGGTTTAGTCGTTAAAGGATAGGTGTTTCACACAAGTGCTGAGCATGAGCTTGTCGAAAATGGCTGCAGCGGCCTTGATTATTCAATCGAGAAAGAAATTGGATACCTCTCATTTGAGAGACATGGCCCGATTAGTTTACGTGAGTTCGACAAGTCGAAAGGCTTAAAGAGGAAAAGGCTAGAGTGAGTAAGTTCAATAGAAAAGAAAACTCGGTTGGCTTTCACAAGAAAGAAAAGATAGCCTATGTCGATGAGCAATTCGACTTTTGCGTTTAGTGATGTCGAATATGATGAGATAGACGCGTGTTTGAACTTAAGCACGGTCCTCCCTATGCTGTAAATTATTAAGGCATGCAAATGGGAATAATCCCGTGGAGCCAAAGAATGATAGATTTGTGCCTAAGACATACACTTTTGATGTTACTAAATGCGATGAGATCTTTGATTTATTAGTAAGCGATGGCCAAATCATAGTGCCAAACGGCTCGAAAGTTCCTCCTCTCGAGCAGAGAGGAAGAAAAAGGGTTATTGTAAGTTTCATAATTTTTTGGGACATACAACCGACCGTTGTGTTCTTTTCGGGGATATGGTTGAAAGCAATCGAAGAAGGAAGGCTCAAATTTGGGGACAAGAAAAATAAAGCACCTATGCAAATCGACACGACCCACTTCATCAAGTGGAGGCTATGTACGCAGAACAAAGTGGAGATGAATATCAATATGGTGGATGCTAAAATGGTGGATTCTCCAAAGCCTATCAAACCCTCGGTTGACAAAATCAAAAGTGTAGTGCGAGTAAAGGTGTTCTTTGTACAACATGTCACTCGGGAAGAATATAATGAGAAGGTACAATCTGTGTACCCCAAGGTGAGGAAGAGTTGATAGACTTCTGAGCAGTGTAAACCGAGAAACTCGAGGTCATGTTGTGCCCAAGGTGTAGTCTTTGTGTTCGATAAGGAGGCAACTAAAAGTGTCGAATCTTTGTGAGGTTCGACAACCTCTAAAAAGGAAATGGCCGGACAAGAGGCCAAACTTTAGCTTTAAAAGAGGGGACCTGCCTTACAAGGTCAAAAGTTCGAACAAGGCTTCGACGAGCAAACCACGATTTCTTTGGCAAGAGCTTGAGCAAGAAGGAATTCATGTTATACGCCTCTGCTAAGCCATTTATTCCAAGAGCGAGATCTCTCCAACGAAAAGTGGATACACGCCGGGTGTAGACACTATAGGAATCTTTGCTCGAGAATCTTTGAAACGGTCAAGCCACATACAGGTGAGGCCGCAAAATATAATTATAAGAATAATTATAAAGGGAAGAATCCCATGACTAAGACCCAATGGCGTCGTTATCGGTATTTCGAAGAAGAAGGCAACATTTCTGCATTTTCGACGAAAACGCCGAGAAGGTTCAAAAGCGGCTAAGAGTATGACATCTAAAGCCGTAGGAACGCATTTAAAGTAAACATCGTTCTTCGCCAATCGGGTAAAGGTTGGAAATAAGGCTAAAGGAAAATCTATTGTGATAGAGGAACCTAGGAGGCTGTATTGGAGAGAATTTTTCCTCCATTAACATCATTGAAGAAGGAAAGCGCCGTTCGACATGGACGAAGCGTTACTTCGGTTCGAAGACTCGGCCGCGGTTTCGGCGTCATCCGCAGCGTGGTGTCCATTACGCCTAGTGAGTATGACGCCGCATTCTGATTACCAAATGATGTCGAAGAAGACTTCATTGGAGATATGGCTAATCACAAGCCAATGTGCTATTATGTCATGAACAACTGCGCGAAGAGAGCGGATGGCCACTTTCGAAAGGCCAGACGGAGGCATGCAACATCATCTGAAGCCTTTGTACGTCCAAGCCAAAGTTAATGGTGTGGGTGTCAATAAAATATTGGTCGATGGAGGTGCTGCTGTCAATCTGATGCCTCAGGCCATGCTGCAGACAATAGGGATGTATGATACAGACCTTAGGCCCCATAATATAGTGTTGACTAATTATGAGGGTAAATCTGGCCGGTCTTTGGGGGCCGTTGAAGTGGAAGTGGTGGTAGGAACTGTCAGAAGGACTACCATGTTCTTTGTCATCGCTTCGAAAGCAAGCTATAATCTGCTCCTTGGGAGAGAGTGGATACATGGGGTAGGAGCTGTCCCTTCAAGCCTACACCAGAAGCTGGTAATGTGGAAGGAAGATGGTCTTGTGGAATATGTGGAAGCAGACCAAAGTTACTTCCTTGCTGACGTAAATAATGTCACCAAGGAAAATTTCGAAAAACAAATGGCGAACATTGCGCCATGTTCGTCTTCTAGCCAAGCATATATCTCTTCAGATAATGTGCTATCCTCTGTTCGCCTATACCCAACACATGGGTTTGTGTGGGAAAGAGAGGTGATAGAAGGTACAAATGTCTATCCTGAGGGTGTGCTACCTCCAACAGGATGGGACACTGATTCTTAAAAAGTTTTAGATGTCAGTGCCCAACGCTTGGGATAGAATTACGGCCTACATGGCCGAAAATAAAGTAAAAACGGCTTTGGAAGCCGAGATAAATCAACAAACAATGGCTGTCGAAGCCATAACTTCATCTGAAGAAAATGGTGAAGTCATAGATGGCAAGCTTGATTGCATTTATGATGACGAACCATTAGGTTTTGAAAAAGACCCTAAAGATTCGACAAAGCGCATGCAAGCTCAAGATCCAGTGGAGGAAGTGGATTTGGGAGATGGCCTAACCAAAAGGCCAACATACATTAGTGCACACCTCGATGCTGCCTTCAAAACCCAAGTTGTTTCATCCTCGCAGGAGTTCAAAGATTGCTTTGCTTGGGAGTACAACGAAATGCGGTCTAAGTCGAGAAGTGGTGGAACTTCAAATACCTATTCGACCAGGAAGGAAACCAGTAAAGCAAACACCAAGAAGATTTGCTCCTCCAATATTGGCTAAGATCAAAGAAGAAATAGAGAGGCTGTTCAAAAGCAAATTCATCAGAACTGCCAGGTATGTCGATTGGCTAGCTAATATTGTTCCCGTAATGAAGAAAAACGGAAAACTTAGAGTTTGCGTAGACTTTAGGGATCTAAATAATGCAACACCTAAGGATGAATACGCAATGCTGCAGTAGAGAAATGCTAATAGATTCAAGCAACAGATTTGATTATCTCGGTATGCTAGATGGCTACTCGTGGTATAATCAAATTTTCATTCTTTGAATAGGACGATGTTTAAGCTTGACTTTTCGATGTCGGGGCATTGGGTGTTTATGAATGGGTAGTAATGCCCTTTGGGTTAAAAATGCTGGTGCCACTTATCAAAGAGCAATGAATTCTATGTTTCATGATTTTATTGATGATTTTATGCAAGTATAAATAGATGATGTGGTGGTTAAGTCATCCTCGAAATTGGTCATTTAGACCATCTTCGACGTTCTTTCGAGCGAATGAGGAAATATGGATTGAAAATGAATCCAACCAAATGTGCTTTACGTATGCGTGCGGGTGAATTCTTGGGTTTTGTAGTGCACAAGAAAGGCATTGAGATCAACCAAAATAAGACTAAAGCAATTATGGAAACGAAGGCTCCTTCGACCAAGAAAGAACTTGATCACTACTACTGGGAAAAATCAATTTCCTTCGCAGATTTATTTCAAATCTAAGTGGCAAAACACAAGCTTTTTCGCCATTCTTTGAGAGATCGAAGAAAGAAGATGCATTCAAGTGGGGAGCAGGTTCACCAAGATGCTTTCGACGCAATCAAGTCTTATTTGGTCAAACCACCAATTTTATTGCTGTTATTGGAAAAAATTGCTAAAGTTGTATATAGCGACACGATAACACAATAGGTAGCATGTTAGCGCAAGAGGATGATAGTGGTGTCGAAAGACCCATTTATTACCTTAGTAGGGTTTTGATTGATCTTTGAAACTAGGTATAGTCCAATAGAAAAACTATGCCTTTGCTTGTATTTCTCTTGTACAAAATTGAAGCAATATATAAAGTCAGCGGATGTTTATGTTTATTCGCATTTTGATGTGATTAAACATATGTTGTCAAAACCAATGTTACATAGTCGAATTGGAAAGTGGGCTTTAGCTTTGCTAGAATACAACTTAACGTATCAGCCCCTTAAATCAATCAAAGGACAAGTGGTTGCTGATTTCATAGTGGACCACTCTGTTGTCGAACATTAAATACATTCGTTAGACATACGTCCTTGGAGACTCTACTTCGACGGCTCAAGCCATAAAAATGGAGTGGGTATTGGAATATTAATTATTTCCCCAGAGAACATTCCAACGAAATATAAATTTAAAATTCGAGACTCTTGCTCCAATAATGAGGCTGAGTATGAGGCCCTAATAGTAGGCCTTCAAATTTTACTCGAATTGGGGGCAAGCCATGTCGAAGTAAAAGGTGATTCACAACTAGTTGTCAAACAATTGACAAAAGAATACAAGTGCATCAATGAGCACCTTATTAAGTATTTCGTCATTGCCAACACGTTGCTAAAAAGGTTTACATTTGTACACCTAGAACATTTACCACGAATTGAAAATCACGTGGCGAATGAGTTGGCACAAATTGCCTCAGGCTACAAGGTATCAAAACAAAGCCTAGAAGAGTTAATTGAGATAAAAAATAAACTAATCTCAGAAGACTCTCTTGATAATACTACTACTTCGACGCTATTGTCAACACCAAAAATTGGGGGGGCAATAAGTGCAAATGAAATACGCGTCGAAAAACGCCACATTTTCGACGATGTTGACTTAGCAGAAATTTTTGCTATTGACAACATGGCTAATGATGATTGGCGCAAACCCATTGTAGAGTATTTGCAAAATCCTACGGGGACACTAATAAAAAGTAAAGTCTGAGCTCTAAACTACGTGTTAATTGGAAACGAATTGTACAAGCAAACTCACAAGGAGTACTATTAAAATGTCTTAGTGAAAATGAGGCATATTTAGCGGTTCGATACACACGGTGGAGCATGTGGCTCACATCAAGTAGGCCACAAAATGAAATGGTTGTTATTTCGACAAGGAATGTATTGGCCAACCATTTTAAAAGATTGCATAGAATTTGCTAAAGGCTGCCAAGAATGCCAAAAGCATGCTGGAATCCAGCATGTGCCTGCAAATGAATTGCATTCTATAGTGAAACCTTGGCCATTTAGAGGTTGGGCTCTAGATGTAATTGGAGAAATAAAACCAACGTCGTCGAAAGGCCACAGGTACATCTTGGTAGGGATTGATTACTTTACTAAGTGGGTAGAGGCAGTACCTTTAGCCAACGTTGATCAAGAAGCAGTGATAAGGTTCATTCAAAACCATATCATTTACAGATATGGAATACCAGAAACCATTACTACAGACCAAGGTATTGTTTTTACCGGTCGAAAAATGGTAGATTTCGCTGCTGAAATTGGTTTCAAGTTGTTGACTTCGACACCATACTATGCGCAAGCCAACGGTCAAGTAGAGGTTGCAAATAAAATCATTATTAACTTGATCAAAAAGCACGTTGGACGTAAGCCTAAAAGTTGGCACAGTTCTCTTGACCAAGTGTTATGGGCTTGTCGAACGTCGCCTAAAGAGTCTATAAACACTACTCCTTACAGGTTAACATTTGGGCACGATGCAGTGTTACCTGTGGAAATTTGTTTACAATCAACAAGGATTCAGAAACAATGTGAAATTCCCTTTGATCACTATTGGGATATGATGATTGATGAATTAGTTGATTTAGACAAAGAAAGGTTGTTAGCTTTAGAGATGCTTATTCGACAGAAAGAAAGAGTAGCTAAAGCCTACAATAAAAAGGTTAAGTTAAAAACCTTTGAGGAATGAGAGTTAGTGTGGAAAGTCCTGTTACCTATGGATAAGAAAGATAGAGTTTTAGGCAAATGGTCACCAGGGTGGGAAGGCCCATTTCGCGTGTTGCGATGCTTTTCGAATGGCGCTTATGAAGTCGAAGAGCTAGGTGACGAAAATAGAATCTTTAGAATAAATGGCAAGTATTTAAAGCGATACAAGCCAACGTTGACTGAGATAAAAATTGAGCAATTATAAATAAACGAAAATTGTTCATAAATGACAATGTATAAAGAAATGTCAAAGTTACACAGCCATTTTTAGAATTCTAAACTATTACAGTCTCAGAAGTTCGACAAAGTGGCCTTATGCCTCTCCATAATGCTAACACTCAAAGAGATAGAAGTGTCGAGAAGGTGCAGCTCTTTGTCGAGGTCGGTAAGAATGGCTTGATGCGCGTCAATCTTCTCCAAGTGCTCTATAGCTGCCAGTGCCTTGGTGGTTTTGGTGGACGAAGAAGCAGCACTCATTCTTTCGGCGATCAGGCCCTTCTGATGCTTAGCGTTTGTGATTTGGTGAAGTGTCTTTATCTCTTCGTCGTCATCGCGCGCAATCTCTCGCATCCCATTCAGCGATTGCTTTCTCATCGTTAGCTGCTTGGGTTTCGAGAGCCTCGATGTCGTCTTGATCGACCTTGAGAGAGGCGAGTTCCACCTCGCAGAGTTGAGCCTCTTGAACCTTACGCTTGGAGGTGGTCGACCGTTGGTTGATTAGAAGGGAAAGTTGCTCAAAAATGGGGCCGAATTCCATGAAGAATGAAAGGATGTTTTGAGGAGGGTCCAATTTGGTGATCTTGTGAATGAGGGATTTTACCTCAAGATACACAGATGGGTCATTCTCAATGGTCGCCACCAAATCTCCTTCTAACACCTTCGTCTTCTTGCGTGTGAAGCGAGCTTTCGACCAAATCTCTGGTTGATAGAACTTAGAGAGGTGTTCAAGAAGCGCAAATCAAGCGGCTCGACGAGCTCTTGAGACTCAACATGATCTTCAAGGTCGCCAAGGATTCGTTTTCTTTAGCTCACCAACTCTTGATCGCTAACTGTATTGTTGTTGGACGCGACTCTGCGCGAAGCACCTTGATCTGCGAGTTTCTCCACTCTAGGCTCCTCCGGTTCTTGATCGACCATATTTTCTTGTGAATTTCGACGAGGTAGCCATCGCTCGCTCTCTCGACGCCTGGAATGTTAGGCTGGAGCTTGGGCGTTCTTCTTCGACAACCGCTTCTACGCCCACATTTGGAACAAGCTTCTTGAAAGGAGGAATCCTGTGGTCGCAAGGGCACGAAAAACCTCTTTGATCACACTCGAGGCGAAGAGGGAAAGGAAGCGTTGGAGCCGACAATTCCCGTTCGGCAACCTCAACCAAAGACTCAACGTCGGGATTCTCGACGAAGCGGTCCACCTGCACATTCACGATGAAGTAATACCACTTAAGTTAAACGGAAAAGTGAGATCAAAGAGTTTTGAAATGGCGTCGAAAGGAAGGTTACCTCGTGTACCTTAAGCCTCTTGATTGGAGGAGAAGGAGGTGATTCAGAAGGCTCGGTGATGGTGATGCCCTGAGCTGCCCTTTGGGATTCAGGTAAGGCCCTTTTCTTCGACCTCTGAGTGAGAGGAATGTTTTCTTCACTTTCAGTGTCCTGCAAAAGAGATCAAGTTATGGTACGGTGATGCCACAAGAAAGTGAAGCGATAAAATCGAAGAGGAATTTCGGACGTGTAGTAAGGTGTATCTGATTACCTGTGAGTGGAGGAATAACCAATTTCTTCTTGGCTTTAGGCTTTTGAAGAGTTTTAGCTGTTTGGGTTGTCACCTGGAGGAAATTTCCAACATGAGCAAAAACCATAGTCAACAGACAACTTAAGATAAGTGGAAAGTGCCATACCTTTTTGGGAATGTTGTCTGGAATGGGATCTGATGCCATTTGCTTCGTAGCTTGGGGAGAAGGTTTGGATGTGGTAGTTTTGCCCACCTTGACCTTCAACTTTGTTGCAGGTTTTTCTGAAATTGTCGAAAATATTGGTAAGCAATTGGAAATGAAGCCAAGTTATAAGTAGTTAAAACTTAAAAAAGCTTTGAGTGTCGAAAAACGTTTACAGTGTTGTTCGAAGGGAAGGCTGCTACCACTTTCTTCACAATGTTGCCAGCAAAAGCGTCAATGGCTTCCCCAGCAGCTTTGGTATAATAACTGGTCCACCATTCATGAAACTTCACAGTACAGGAAAACCTTGGATTGAATTTGAGAGGTTCAAAGTTCAAGGCTTTGTAGTGAAATTTCTTGAAGGCTTGTTTATAAGCAACCACGATTACGGACTTAAAAACTCTACTTTGTGAAGCATATCTTTGGTGCGGGCGATTTGACAAAGGCCAAAGCGCTAGCAAGAAGATAACTTGGGAAATATCTAGTAATTCCCAAACTATTTTTTGTCTTGCGGGGGTGAGCCTAGTGGAGAGGAGCAGCGGGGAGAGAGGTAAGCTTGCCAAATACGGTTAACTTCCTCGGCAGGATCGGCGAGTGGAAGAAGGGAAGCAGTTGTTTAAACCATCTTTGGACCACAAGACCTTTGGAGAAAAGGAGCCATTGAATCGGTGAAGGTGGTACAGTTCAGGAAAATTTCAAAATAGGCTAGAAAGGATTCCTCAGCAGGGAGAGTTGCTTGCTTAGGCCTAAACTGAGCCAATCGAATCCCTTCAGTGCTGCTGTTCTCCACAGTTAGTCGAGCAAACTTGGGGATATACAAGTTTAGTCGAGACTCGAAAGTGGCCAACAGCCACAACTGCAACAGCCATAGTGGGCCAGAAGCCAAAAACTTGGTGGCCGGTTCATTCTCCTTCAACTCTATAACGGCATTATCAAGCTGCTGATAGAGGGAGCCTAAAATCAACTTGGCCAGGTTGATGTCTTCTCGATCATGGAGTTGACATGCCAAGAGGACGTAAGTTTTGGAGACTTGGAGGGAGCGTGTGCAGAAAACGAAAATAGATAACCACAGAGTCAAAAAGGCTACGTGTTCCATAGCAGACACTTCCTCAGTGTCAAGCTTGTGGTGCTCAGCAATGTAGGGAGCAAAGGTGGCATTGGTGAATTTGAAGCCGTATGCATAGTCAGGACGTGCGGGATCGAAGGTCTCTCCTAAGGGTTTCAGACCTGTAATGGCAGCCACATCTAGCAGAGTGGGAGATAACATGCCACATTTCAGGTGGAGGCTATGGGTGGAACAGTCCCAGAACTGCATAGCAGCCAAAAGTAGGGTGCTATCGTACTTGGGCCCATACCTAGACAATTGGATGAGGTCGAAGATGCCTTGTTTTTTCCAGGTTTTGGCCTTCTTGGCTTCTATTTTGTCAAGCCAGTCTATGTAGTTTTGCTGGTCGAGCCTAGGAGCAGACCTAAAGACCCTAGAAGGGTTAGCCAGAAACTCTAAATGAAAAGGGGTTTCAGCAAAGAGTCTAGGTTGGAGACGAACATGGCTGGGAAAAATCTCAGAAACCTCAGTAGTTTCTAACAAGATGTCAGGAAGAGGACCCAAATAGGCATGAGTGTAAATCTCAGCAGAAGGGATTAATACCTGGGTTTGCCATTGAGTAGATCGTTCGTCGTTGATGTCAGGTTCATCAACGAAGCCATCTAGGGTTTGGGTGTTTCTGGATTCATCGTTCTTCTTTGAGCTCTCGTGTCGCGTCGCCACTACGCCAGGATGATGAAGCCATGAGTAAAGAAAAGTGAATACAAGGTGGAATCTGGGTGTAGACTAAAGAGAGGAGACGAAAGTTTGAAACTTTAGTGATTTTGGAATCTTTTGCAAAACGCAGAGAATGGAAAGTGCAGAAAGACTTCACAAAGGTTCAAACTGAGTAAAGAGGAATTTGAAGGGTTGTGGCCGTTTATATATGTTTGGAAGTGCTTGATTATTGTCACGTTTCGCCATAACCCACACGTTTGCGACGTTGGGAGGCGTGATGGCCCACCAACTATGCAACGTGTGCCAATAAAACAGTTCGTTTTACTGCGCGCAAGTAATGATAGTGTCTTTTCGACCCTTTGTTGAAGTGCAAAAGGCGCAAAAGTGACCATTGCACGATATTCAAAAATGCCTTTTCTTAACTCCTTTCCTTATTCCGTCGAAAAAGCATTTTTGGGGGCAATCTGTTACCTCAAAATTTCGATAAAGACATTAAATAAAGCTTTAAATGGTGCTGACTTCACATTTAATATTGTTCTGTGGGCCATAGGTAAATGTTCAAGTCAATGCACCATGATTTCGACAGGAAAGGCAGATAAGGGCAAGGAGTGTAGGCGATCTTCGACAAGTTTAGCTCTCAAAGCCGTGAAGCAAGGAATCTTCGACAAGCGAGGACACAACATTTCGACAGAGTTGGGCTCAACATTTCGTCAAGCAGTCGACAATGGGTCAGTCGAAAGTGCAGAGCAGCAAAGTAGTGGGCGGTTACTCCCCCGTAGTTTTAGGAGGCAGTTACCCTTTCCCCCACGATTGTTCCTAGGAGTATAAATACCCCTTTGTAATAGGAAACAGGGGTCACCACATTTTACAAAAACTCTGGGAAACTCAACTTCCAAGTCAAAGCGAAACAAGAGTGAAACAGATCCTTGTACGTGTTGGTGAACCATTTTTATTTCTTCATTTAATGCAAAGTCTTTACTTTCTTTTTACGCTTGTGCATTTATTGCTTTTACTTCGCTTTCAAGTTACTTCTTTCTACCATTCTCTGTTCTTACGTACTTCAAAAAACACAAACTCAATGGCAATTGTCAAAGAGATTTTCTAGTTTGATCTCACAGTCTCGATATTGAAAACTAGTGATTGTTTGCTAAAAACACCAGCAAACACATACATACATGCAACATACTTACTTAAAAGCTCATTACATGATTAGAACATTCCAACTAAGAAAGGTTTAGCTAACAAGAGACATTGCAAGATATATATAAACTGAATAGACCATGTTTATATATATAGAAATCACAAAAGAGAAACAACAAGAGTAAAGTTACAAATGTTGAAAACCTTTGTATGAATCTTCTAGCAATGCACTAGCATTACTCCTTAGCACTATACAAACACTATGAAAATGAGTTAAGGAGGAATTATGAATTCCTTCCTCTTCCTCTAAAAATATAAAAACTAACTATGTATATTGAAATTTTGATCTAACTTATGGATTGTGATATATTTCCAAATGAAGATGTGAGGTCCTTTTATAGCCTTCAAGTGAGGTGCTTCCTTTCTTCATGTTGAAGTCATCTTGAGTGGATCATAGCTGTAGTTGCTTTCAGAGGTTTATCCATGTTGAAATCTTTGACTTAATCATATAGGCGGTTCCATGGTGTTAGAACAAGTGTCCCTATGTTGATGACTCTTCAAAGCTAAGCCTATAGCTATGTGTGAATGGTAGGCGCCTACTATACAAGTTTGGATGGCATCAGGAAGCGAGCGGGGAGGTCATCACATTGCATGTGGATGCATATGAAACAGTCGCTTATTCACCAAGTAGTGCGATTTTGATGCGAGGATCGGTCTGAGAGCATTGATCTGAGACAACATTGAGAGCGCTGATGAACAAAAACATCAAACATACCACAATATATCCAAAATGGCCTAATAATAACTATAACCATTCAAATCACTCAAGTTATCATATATCACATAAAATACTATATAAACTCTTTATTATTACTTGAAAGAGAGCAAATACTAAGTTTAAACATATGAAATACTCTATATAAAATAGAGTTATCACACCCCCAAACTTAAACCATTGCTTGTCGCAAGTAATGACAAAGACAAACTATAAAAACTAAAATTCTAGAAGATAGATCAGTTTGATTTTTGGATTTTCATGAGGAGTTCCTATGAACTTCATTTCTTAACAATCTTTCTTTTGCCTTTATTTCTTCAAAACTACCAAAGCTATTCAAACTCTTTTGTGTGTGTGAACCCATTTGAGTTGAGATTGGTTCCAAGACTAAGTGAAAAATTTCCTCCTAGCCTTTGAAAGGATTGATTCATCTTTGGTCACACCAAAATATTTTTCAAAAGAGAGTTTAGACTCACAAAATTTTCTCAAGTGTTGGGAGTTTTTAAAATCAAAGGGCTTGATTGAATCTTTCAAAGCTTTTGAGCCAATGCATTTTTCTATTTTTTGTGTGGATCTTTTTGTGCAAATGCAATACTTCTTTGAAGTGTTTTTGTGCATTGATTTTTTCTCGCATTTTGCTTTTTCTTGATGCTGCGATTTACATTGATGCTGTTTTTGACCGATAATGCTTTTCTTTTTCTAGCTCATATTACCTTCCTCACCGACCTCCGGATGCAAATGCACTTTGCACATGTGTCTTTGACCTCCAGATGCATATATTTTTCTTTGCACTTTGCACGAGTTGATTTATTGAACTATCCTCCGAAACATTTATTCTCGCATGGCACAGTCTTTGACCTCGAGATGCATTCATGTACTTAAACACGGTATAGTTTCAAAAGATTCAGGATATGGCTTGTCCACTTTTTGTATTCTTTTTCTACATTGTTTACTCTTATACTTTTGAAATTCAGCCTTTGTTTTCATAAAACACCCCAAACTTAATTCTTTAAGCTCTTCTTTCTTTTTAATAAAGCTTTGTTTTGACCTAAGCTTACCAAAAATTCCCTTGCATCGATTGATCTTTAAATAGCAAGGTTCTTTTCACAAACTCAGTTTTGAAGTGTTGAAGTAAAAATAATTTTGGTTTTTCTAAGAAATAAGGCTTCTTTTTCATCATAAAAATTCCATCCATAGGGCTTTCACCATATTTTTGAAAAACTGATCTTTTCTACTAAAATATTTAGATAATACTTTGTTAAGTACATCTAATATTTAAACAAACTAAAAACTACTTAAAACATATATATTTACTATCTAAAACATATTAATTAAACACACAACATATTAGATAGAAACAAACATAATTAAACATAACATGCAAATCCCCCAAACTTAAGGGGTTGCAGTGCCCTCACTGCAAATTTGTTCACAAAAAAACAAATCATTTGTTCAAAATAGGGGAGAGGGATTAGTACAACCAGGGAAATAGTTAAGATAGAAAAACAAAACAAGTTTATAGCAGTTTATGTGAAAACTTGTAAATTGATACTCATTTCTTTGCTCCACTCCTAATTCTGGTGCTATGTCTGCTTGGAGGAGTGTGTTTCACCTTCTGCTTCTTCTCCTTGGGTGTCTTGCTTGGAGTTTCTTCTGTAGGTGCAGATGCACCTCCTACTTACAGTGTAGTTGCGGGGAATTTGTTCGAATTGATGCAGTGCATCGATCTTGGATCGCATCGATTTCTTCCTCTTAGGTGTTAATTTTGCCTGCCTTCCTGCAGGTTGCTTGAAGAACTTCTGAGTATTGTGCAATGCTTCCCTCTTTTGTTTAGCCATTTCTTCCAGAACCATTTTAATCAATGATATATTTTGTATATAGTTTTATTTTTCAAATTTCTTCATCCAGTCAATTAACTATAAATAACTTGCTTTAAAATATAAAAAATATTGATAAGAATTAACCTAATATATTAAAATGTACTGTACATGCATATATATGAATTGAAATATATATTTTTAAAATGAATTGAAATATACTTAACAATACATTTAAAATGAAATTCAAAGTGAAACACATTTGAAGTAAATATAACTAAATATAACTTGATGTAATTTTCAGAAATGCTATAATATAGATTTTGTGCTTTATCATTCACTGTTTTTTTTAATTAAAATGGTCTTTCTGTTAAGTGTACCATTAATTATCTTGCACTACTTTTTTATTTGTTTTCGTCCTTTATCTCTTAAAATGTTCGTTAATGACATTTATGTTTTTATAGTTTATTAAAAGGTCCTTAAATTTTGGTCAAAAAAATGGACCTTAATTATCTTTTACTATTATTTTTTTCTATCCTTTATCTTTTAAAATGTTTGTAAACATCATTTTATATTTTCAAAGTTAACTAAAATGGCCCTTAGTTATCTTTTATTAATTTTCGTTTCGGTCATTTATCTTTTAAAATACTCTTCTACACATTTATTTTTTTCATAATGCGTTAAAATACTCTTTCTGTTAAGTGCACCCTTAGATATGGATTACATTGATAGTTACTTGAAGAGTTAGTCATCTAATGTCGACCGTGTAATTTCAAAGTAGTCCACCCAAGTCACAAATTTTGCAATTTCCCCCCTTAAAAGTCACTGAACAATAAACCAAAGAATAGTCCACCAATGTGGTTCCAAGGCAGGCCAAGTCTGGAAGAAGCAGAAGTCGTGGGCTTACTACAGACGTTACTCTTGGTGCATGAGCATCACATGAGTGTTGTCTTTATTGAGCTAGATTGTCAATCCGTAGTAAATGGCGCCGATTAATAAGTCTAAGTTTTGATCTAGCTAGGCATTATTTTATCGCATCTTAATTCTATTTTATCATTACACGAAAGCTATAAGGTTAGCTATATCAGAACAAACTAATCTTGTTGCTCACTATTTCGCTAAAACATCAAGATCGTATACGTTAGCTCTCAGATTAATCATTACGGCCCAACCTATATTAAAAACATTCTTATTAATGACCGGTTCTCATATCATTTCACTAAAATTCAAACATCAATTTATTATTATTATTTTGAAAAGGACATCCATTTCATTTTTGGCGGGGATGCCATGCGTATGCATGTAAGTGGTTGAAGATTCTCAAGTAATTTTCACCAGCAGCTCCGCATTGAATGGTCAATTGAATATTCAACCAACCCTTTTGAAAACAAATTCATTGACTTGACGGTTGACGCCCATCCTAGTATATTACAACACACATAGTCTCCTTCTCCCCGGTGAACGAACACAAATTGCGGCACCATGGGTGGTGGTGTACTAGTCTCCTACCAGTTATTCTTTCTCCTCCAACTTCACCTCTTTCTTCCCTCCATATTCGCCTTAGATTTCGTGTTCAATTCCTTCACCGGAATCACCAACCTCACTCTCATCAAAGATGCACACATCGAAGCCTCTGTTATCCGCATGACCAACGACTCCAACAAATACTCTGTCGGCAGAGCTTTCTACCCCACTAAAATCCCCATGAAATCCTTCTCCAATTCCTCTAAAATCTCTTCTTTCTCAACTTCCTTCGTTTTCTCTGTATTGCCGCCAATCACCAAAAGTCCTGGATTCGGCTTAGCCTTCGTCCTCTCCAACACAACTACCCCTCCTAACTACCTCTCTAGCCAGTACTTCGGCTTGTTTACAAACGCAACCATCCCTAGCGTATTCCCACTTATTGCCGTTGAATTCGACACTGGCCGGAGCCCAGAGTTCAACGACATAGACGATAACCACATAGGAATCGACCTCAACAACATCGAATCGAAAAAGGCAACCCCTGCTGGGTACTACAATTCCAGCGGCGGTTTTGTACCTTTTCGAATGAGCACTGGTCAAAACATTCGAGCGTGGATTGAATTCAACGGTGAGAGTTTGGAGATAAACGTTACAGTAGCACCAGTCGGTGTCTCACGTCCATCTATACCCACGCTTTCGTACAGAGATCCAGCCATAGCTAATTACGTTTCTACTGATATGTACGTTGGGTTTTCTGCTTCCTTGATGACTTGGAATGAGATTCAGAGAGTGTTGGCATGGAGTTTCAGCAACTCAGGAGCAGCAAGAGATTTAATCACAACGAACTTACCGGTGTTCAAGCTAGACTTGCCGTCGTCTTCGCTTTCTGGCGGAGCAATTGCAGGGATTACGGTGAGTTGTTTTGCGTTTGTGTTGATTTGTGCTTTTGGCGTATACTTAATGCGAGAGAGAAAAGAGAAAGAAGATGTAGAAGAGTGGGAACTTGAATATTGGCCGCATAGAATATCTTACGAGGAACTGAAAGTTGCCACGGGGGATTTCCAGAAAGATAATCTTCTTGGTTGTGGAGGGTTTGGAAGAGTGTATAAAGGGACTCTCACGAATAAGACGAATATTGCTGTGAAGTGTGTTAACCATGATTCTAAACAAGGGTTGAGAGAATTCATGGCAGAGATTTCGAGCATGGGAAGGTTGCAGCATAAGAATTTAGTTCAAATGCGGGGATGGTGTAGAAAGGGTACTGAACTCATGCTGGTTTATGATTACATGCCAAATGGGAGCCTAGATAAATGGATTTTTGACAAACCGGAGAAAAAAATGGGATGGGAACAACGGCGCCGGGTACTTACCGACGTGGCAGAGGGGCTTAACTATCTTCATAACGGTTTTGATCAGGTAGTTATTCACAGGGATATTAAATCTAGTAATATATTGTTGGACGAGGAGATGCGAGGAAGATTAGGAGACTTTGGTTTGGCTAAGCTTTACCAACACGGGCAAGTGCCAAGTACGACACGAGTGGTGGGAACATTGGGGTATTTAGCGCCTGAAACAGTTGCGGTATCGACGCCCACATCAGCAAGTGACGTGTATAGTTATGGAGTGGTGTTGTTGGAGGTGGCTTGTGGGCGGAGGCCATTGGATACGTCTGTGGTGGAGGAGGAGCTGGTGCTTATTGATTGGGTAAAGGAGTTGCATGGTAGAGACTGTGTGGTTGAGGCTGTTGATCCTAGTATTAAGAGTGAGTTTGATGGTGTAGATATGGAGATGGTTTTGAAGCTTGGGTTGGCTTGTTGTCACCCTGAGCCTGAAAGAAGGCCCACAATGAAGGAAGTCGTTGAACTTCTTTTAGGGGAATCGGAAGTAGCCACACCTTTGCACCAAACCACTCCAATTTTACTGTGATGCACATATATACAAAATTGGCTTTTTCCTTTCTGTTTTTTTCCTATTGATCTTTTCGTGATTTGATTTTGGTGGATTGTGTATTCATCTTTTGTACACTGATTATAATCTAGTTTTAGCCAACTACTAGTATCTTTCTAAATTCTAATCTATAGTAGATATACAATGAGTTTGTTGGAAAGTTTGCCAACGAATTGCTTTCCATTATTGTTCCTTATTCTTCTTTGGATAAATGAATTTTTATTCTGCATATCTAGAAGCAGTTTAATTTTTTTTTTTGATCAGTAAGAAAGCTAGAAGCAGTTTAATATTTTTGACTCAAAATTCATAAAGATCTATTGCTTAATTCATAAGGAATGGCTTTAAATAGTTATTATAAGCCCTTGAACTAGAAAGTAAAAACTCAATAATCATATGCTAGTTCTTTGCACACATGTATTTATCTGAAATCATCAAAAATGTATGCATCAACAGGGGGAGCATATAATTTAAACTGATGATCCTCAGCTGATTAGAGCTCATCACCCTAGCTAGCCTTGGATGGAATCTTCTTTCTTATTCTCAGAAGTCTTATCTCTTTGATCACAATTTGCTAAGGCTACCAACATTCTTTTGTGATTGCTCTTTCAGCAATAGTGTAGGAATATAGAAGGGATAGGAGGCATATAGACTATTTCCTAGCCTTTTAGCTTCTGCTTTGAAGGTAACTTAAGCTAATCGGCTCGTGTAAATTTTGTTGAGCACTCACCTGGGCTAGGGGTTCAACAGTTTTAAGTGTTAAGAATTTCCAATAACCATAACTTAATTAAAACTGTTTGGGTTAGCTTATTTTTGAGCTTATGAAAAATAGTTTATACAAATAAGTAAGCTTTTATGTTAATCATAAGTTATCACTAACGAAAATATCTCCATAAAATTATTTTTTCATAAACTACATAATACATAAAAACTTATTTATTTGCGTAAGCTGTTTTACACAAACTCAAAAATAAGACAATCTCAAACGAGCCCTCGTGTATCGCACAAAACGTAAGTTCTAATTTATTATTATTATTATTATTATTTTGCAAAATAAAGAACCATCAAGCTACAAATGGACAGGAATATGTTCTCTCACAAGTGAAGGGAGGTATATAAGGCTAAAGTTGTAGAAAGATGAAAACTCTCATTGTCATTTGTTAGAGCAGTCTTTTTTCTGCAATATTGAAATTTTGAAGTAATTTGGAGAATTTTCTTAAGAGTGGGTGAATTGATCTACCATCTCTTTACTAAATTAACCACTTAAGCTTTTGCTATTTTGAGGGCCAATTTGAAAGTTGAAAATTATTTTATTTCACTTTTTATTTTTGTGGATTTCACTTTCTCACATTATCTTTTACAAAATGTGGGTTGAACAAAAATAAATAGAGGGAATATAATTGCGCATTTAGTAAAATAGGGGGACAAAAATTGCCCAAAAAATAAGGGGATCAAAATTACACATTTAGTAAAAAATAGGGAGGCCAAAAGTGCATTTAAGCCAATTTTTTATGAAACTAAAAAAATGAAGTGTACAATTACAAAATGTCGTCTTTGCCTCTTCGGTATTTACAGGAGTTTTTTTTTTGAGATTAAACGGGGCAAAAGCCCGGGAAGAATTACACGAGGATCAAAAGCGGAGTTGAAACTCCAAAAACATCAACATCAACAAGTAATTTAACAACAGGGGGAGGGGAGTCAAGAGGAACAAGATCATTGTCGTCGTAGGCACACCCCATGTTGGCAAGCTCATCTGCGACCTTGTTGGCTTCCCGGTAAATGTGGATGATGCGAACACTATTAAAACACGGGAGGAGCTGTCGTATCCTTCTCATAAGATGCCGACCCGAGACACTACCATCAGTAGGACCATTGAGACTATTAACCACAATTGATGAGTCCATTTGAAGCTCTACATTCGCTAAACCTTTTTGAAGCGCTAGCTTTATACCTTCCATGGCTCCCCAAAGTTCAGCTAAATAAGCCGACGTGACGAATAAGCGTTTGGCAAAACCACCAAGCCAAACACCGTTGTGGTCTTGAATTGTCCCTCCACAACCAGCAACACAGAGGGATTTCACAGCACCATTGGTATTAATAAACACCCAACCACTCGATGGGGGAGACCAACGAACCTGGACCTGTTGCCTAGAGGACAAAACCGAAGGATCATGATGAGTGCGGCTGTTGTCGTAATCGTGTGCACACTGGAGGACGATACGGTGAGGGTGAGAAGGTCTGTTATAGCCATCCTGATGCACTTCTTTGTTGCACCAACCCCACAGGAGATGACACCCAGTTGCACAAACATGACACCAAACCAAAAACATTGTCCAACTGGGTGTTATACAGGAGTTTTGGTTACTCGTTAAATTGTTCCTTATAATAGATACAACAATAAAAAAATATGTTGCTAATAAGCAAAAGACTGTGAGGATACTGCTAAGATAATACAAAGCTTATAGAAATGATGAATATTGGATTCATGATCCTCTCTTTGGCCTCTGAGAGCTACATTTAATTACAATGTTGTTAAATGCTCATTATTACGATTACAATTAATGGTCGAACAACAGACAAATGAGAGGGAAATCAGAGATTTTCCCCCATATTCTATTGACGACCACTATGGCTAATATGTTGATCATATAAGGCGGGATGTTTATGGCCGATCGGTTTCTTTATCCAAACAGTTCGAGTGAAGGCCGAACGTATATATACACCGGTCGGGTCGGGTCGGGTCGGGTCGGGTCGGGAACAAACATCCATTTCATTTTTAGTGGGGACGCCATGGATATTATGCATTTAAGTGGTTGAGGATTCCCAATTAAATTTCACCAGTAGCTTCGAATATCTTCAGTTGAATATTCAACCAACCCTTTCAAAACAAAACAAAATCATTGACTTGAGTCCATACAAGTAATTTTATTTTGTAATCAGCACACATTGACGCCATACTAGTATAATACAACAGTACAACACATTGTTTCTTCATAAAAAAACAGCACACATATTTCGGCAGTATGGGTATACTAGTTTCGTTCCAGTTATTCCTTCTCCTCCAACTTAACTTCTTTCTTCCCTCCATATTTGCGTTAGATTTCCTGTTCAATTCCTTCACCGGAACAGCCAACCTCACTCTCATTAAGGATGCCCACTTAGAACCCTCCGTCATCCGCATGACCAACGACTCCAAAGAATACTCTGTCGGCAGAGCTTTCTACCCCACTAAAATCCCCATGAAACCTTTCTCCAATTCCTCAAACGTCTCTTCCTTCTCAACTTCCTTCATCTTCTCCATATTGCCACCAATCACCCCAAGTATAGGATTTGGCCTCGCCTTCGTCCTCTGCAACACAACTTCCCCTCCTAACGCACTCTCTAGCCAGTACTTTGGCTTGTTTACAGATGCAAAAACCCCCACTGTCTTCCCCCTTATTGCTGTCGAATTTGACACTTCTCGGAACATAGAGTTCGGCGACATAGACGATAACCACATAGGAATCGACCTCAACAGCTTGGAATCAAAAAAGCCAACCACCGTTGGCTACTACAATTCCAATGGCAGTTTTATACCTTTCCGAATGAGAACTGGTCAAAATATTCGAGCATGGATTGAGTTCAACGGCGAGAGTTTGGAGATAAATGTTACAGTAGCACCAATCGGTGTTTCACGCCCTTCTATACCCACGCTTTCGTACAGAGATCCAGCCATAGCTAATTACATTTCTACTGATATGTACGTTGGATTTTCGGCTTCCGTGATGACTTGGAAGGACGCTCAGAGAGTTCTCGCATGGAGCTTCAGCAATTCAGGAGCTGCCAGAGATTTAGATACAACGAACTTACCGGTGTTCAAGCCAGAATCGCCTTCGTCTTCGCTTTCTGGCGGAGCAATTGCAGGGATTACGGTGAGTTGTTTTGCGTTTTTGTTGATTTGTGCGTTTGGGTTTTACTTAATGCGAAAGAAAAAAGAGAAAGAAGATGTAGAAGAGTGGGAACTTGAATATTGGCCACACAGAATATCTTACGAGGAACTGAAAGTTGCCACGAAAGATTTCCAGAAAGATAATCTTATTGGTTGTGGAGGGTTTGGAAGAGTGTATAAAGGGAAACTCACGAATAAGACGATTATTGCTGTGAAGGTTGTTAACCATGATTCTAAACAAGGGTTGAGAGAATTCATGGCAGAGATTTCCAGCATGGGAAGGTTGCAGCATAAGAATTTAGTCCAAATGCGGGGATGGTGTAGAAAGGGTAATGAACTCATGCTGGTTTATGATTACATGCCAAATGGAAGTTTAGACAAGTCGATTTTCGACAAACCGGAGAAAGTAATGGGATGGGAACAACGACGTCGGGTACTGGTTGACGTGGCAGAGGGGCTTAACTACCTTCATAACGGTTTTGACCAGGTTGTTATTCATAGGGATATTAAATCAAGTAATATCTTGTTGGACGAGGAGATGAGAGGAAGATTAGGAGACTTTGGTTTGGCGAAGCTTTACCAACACGGGCAAGTGCCAAGTACGACACGTGTGGTAGGTACGTTGGGTTATTTAGCGCCGGAAACAACAACGGCATCGGCGCCCACGTCAGCAAGTGATGTGTATAGTTATGGAGTGGTGTTGTTGGAGGTGGTGTGTGGACGGCGACCGTTGGAAAGGTTTGTGGTGGAGGAGGAGATGGTGTTGATTGATTGGGTAAAGGAGTTGCATGGTAGAGATTGTGTGGTTGAGGCTGCAGATCCTAGGATTAAGTGTGAGTATGATGAGGTGGATATGGAGATGGTTTTGAAGCTCGGGTTGGCTTGTTGTCACCCTGAGCCAGAAAGAAGGCCCACCATGAAGGAGGTAGTTGAGCTTCTTTTAGGGGAATCAGAGGCGGCCACACCTTTGCAGTAATGCACATAATTACCCGCCCGTTTGCGTGCATCCTATGGACATGAGCTTAATTTTCATCCCTAATCGCACTTCAGACATGATTGAGACTCATTTGTAATATTAGATTGTCCAACACGGACACCCATTTTATTATAGTATTGTCACACTTTTTAGATTATAGTGAATGCATTTGGTGAATGATTTGCTAAGCTTTACAAATGAATCTGTTCCTAACTATTCCCTTGAGTAGGGTTTAGCAAGAACACAAGAATAATAGAGAATAAGAGAGTATAGAATGGGTAATCAGAGAATGTTCTCCTCATCATTGGCCTCGTAGGGCTTATATTTATATTACAATTTGTTATTAAGGCTCATTAATGCTCATAAATGTACATGAATGCCGCGAGATCTCAGGCGAGATTCTCGGGCTTGCCTAATATGTCTAACAGGACTTCCACTCGTAGCCGAGCTTACAAGAGACGTCGGCCCTTTGGCCGAGGGATGTGTTGCCGACTGATACTTCGGTGGCAAGGGCGAGGTGGTCTTCGCGTGCGAGTCTTCATCTTCTAGGCCCAGATGAGTCGGCTAGGAGGCGTATCATATCCGAGCCTTCCTAGGCGGTCGGCTGGGAACACAGTCCCTCGAGCGGCGAGCACTTTGTGCGAAGGCGTTCCAAGGTGCTTTGGCTCATCCTCGGTTCCTGTAGTCCTTCATTCTGTGTGCTTTGTGGTAACCCCCTGTCTTTGCTTTTAGCGTCTTGGGTTCTGGTCTTGCGTGGGTTTTTGCGTTTTCTTTGACTTGGTCAATTTTGACTTGCATGGGTTTCTGTTACATCATAAACGTAACCCCTAGGGGTTTTCGTTCTTCCCTTGTATAAATAGGGGTTTTTCGTCGCTTTGGTTGTTCATGGCTCTTTTGCACGCCCCACCTTATTGTGAGGTCGCATCCCCTCCTTTGAGTCTTTTGAACAACCCCATCTGCCGCAGGCGTGTGGGGGTTGTCAAGAGGTTTAAAGTGGGGGTTGTTGATCTTCGCGAACTCTGGTTCTTTTCTTTTGCAGGTGGTTTGTCTCTGAGTGCTGGAGTTGTTCAGAAGCCTCAAGAAGCGATCGGTTGGGATATCTCGCCGGTCGTGTGTGGAAGGCGACACCTCGGCCGTTCGACGCAGGGTCTCGTCATAATTGGCTGGCAATCCTCGAGTGAGCTTTGGTGTTGCTTTTGGTACGAATGGAGAGGTCGCCCTGACCGTAGTTTGAAGTTCTTCCATTTTCCTCAGGGGATCGTCTTCCGCATTGCTTCCTAGGGCCGATTCAGAACATTGGATGTAGCAATCAGGCCAGGAAGCTCATCAGAGGACACTTCAAAGCTCGGTGGTGCCTACGATAAAGTCATCGTCACCGGGCACACATTAGTGGCTTATTCTTTTGTAATGATTTCAAATTCGCACTGTGTTTGCTGGTGTTTTTAGCAAACAATCACTAGTTTTCAATATTGTGATTGTGAGATCAAACTAGAAAATCTCTTTGACAATTGTCCTTGTATTTTTGTGTTTTCAACGATCTTAAGAACAGTAAATGGTGCGAGGAACAAAATTAAAAGTAAAGCAAAAGTAATAGTTGCAATAAATGTAAACAGAAATTGAAGATTGCATTAAATTGAAAGTACAGTGGTTCACAAACACGTACAATGAATCTGTTTCACTCGTTTCGCTTTAAATGCGGAAGTTGAGTTTATCAGAGTTCTTGTGAAATGTTGTGACCCTGATTTCCCATTACAAAGGAGTATTTATACCCTTGGAAACAAACGTGGGAAGAAAGAATAACTGCCTCCTAGAAATAAGGAGAAGCAACTGCCCACTAACTGTTGCTCTTCGCATTTCGACTAAAACGTCGTCAACCGCTTGGCGAAGTGTTGAACCCTGCTTTGTCAAAGAGTTGAGCCTTCTCTTGTCAAAGGTTTCTTGCTTTAAGAGCTGAGCCCGTCGAAGCTCATTCACGTTGTCAGCACTTTCATGCCTTTCCTGTCGAATTGATGGTGAATTGACTTGAATGTTAACCTGTTGTCTCCGAAACATTATTAAATGTGAAGTCAACCCCATTTAAAGCTTCATTTAAGGTATTGTCGAAATTTTGAGGTAACAGATTGCCCCCCAAAAAATGCTTCTTTCGACGGAATAAGGAATGGAGGCAAGAAAGGGCATTTTTTGAATACTGTGCAATGGTCATTTCTACCGCCTTTTGCACTTCAAAAGTAGTCGAAAAGATAGTCATCATGACTTGCACAGATAAAGTGAACCGTTTCATTGGCACACGTCGTTTAGTTGGTGGGCCATCACGTCCCCGAAAGGTCGCGAACGTGGGAGTTATGGCGAGCGTGCCAATAACTGTTGCTTCCAAACATATATAAACGGCTAGAATCCTTTCATATTCCTTTTTACTCAGTTGAACTCTTTGTGAACAACCTCTTTACCTTCCTCATCTCTGAACTCTGCAAAAACCCCAAATCCACGAAAGTTTCAAACTTTCACCCTCTTTCTTCAATCCAAACCCAGATTCCAACCTGCATTTACTTTTCCACACTTATGGCTTCATCATCTGCTGTTGCGGTATAACCTGAAAGTTCGAAGAAAAAGGACAAGCCCAGCAAGACCAAAACCCTTGACGGCTTCGTTGATGAACCTGACATCACCGATGAACGCACCATCCAATGGCAAACCCAGGTATTAATTCCTTCCACTGAAATTTATACCCATGCTTACTTAGGTCCTTTGCCTAATATTCTGCTGGAGAATGACGAGGTTTTAGAAATTTTCCCCAGTCCCTCTCGTCTTCAACCTAGGGTCTTTGCCAAGACACCTTTCCACTTAGAGTTTACGAACAACCCTCCTAGGGTTTTTAGGTCTGCTCCTAGGATTGATCAACAAATTTACATAGAGTGGCTCAACAAGGTAGAGGCTAAGAAAAGCACCATCTGGAAACAACAAGGAATCTTTGAACTTATTCAGCTGTCTAGGTATGGGCCTAAGTATGATAGCACCCTAATTTTGGCAGCCATGCAGTTTTGGGACTGCGCCACACATAGCCTTCACCTGAAATGTGGCATGTTGTCCCCCACTCTGCTAGATGTTCTTTGCCATTACTGAGTTTGAAACCTCTAGGGAAGATTTTTGACCCTACACTCCTTGCTTATGACTATAAGTTCAATTTTACCAATGCTTCTTTCGCCCCCTACATCGGTGACCACCATGATCTCGATACTGAGGAAGTCTCTGATGACGAACATGTAGCCTTTTTAACCCTTTGGTTATCTCTGTTTGTTTTTTGCACACTGTTACCTCAAAATTCCGACAAGGGCATTAAATTAAGCTTTAAATGGTATTGACTGCACATTTAATAGTATCCCGTAATTTGCGAGTCAATGTTCAAGTCAATGTACCATAAATTCGACGATAAAAAGTGGTGCAAGTCTTGACAATGCAAGCAAACTTGGCGGATGACTTGGTTCTTCAAGCTACGAAACAATGTCGAAACCTTCAACAGAGAGGGCCCAAATGTTCGATAAAAGCGAGTCAATACTTTCGCCAAATTCTTCGACAACAAGCTGGTGAAAGCGCAAAGAGCGGCGATTAGTGGGCGGTTATTTCCACGGTTTTTAGGAAGTAGTTATCGTGCTTGCCCACGATTGTATCGAGTATAAATACTCCCTTGTAATAGGAAAACGGGGTCACCACATCTTTACAAAAACTCGTGAAACTCAACTTCCAAGTCAAAGCGAAAACAAGAGTGAATCGGATCATATTATGCGTGTCGATTGTACCACCTCCTTCTTTCTATCATTTTAATGCAATTTTTACCTGTTTTTACGTTTGTTGCACTTCTTGCTTTTATTCTGCTTTCAAACTATCTCTTCCTACTATTTTCTCGTTCTTACGCACGCTAAAAGACACAAAACTTAAAGGCAATCGTCAAAGAGATTTTCTAGTTTGATCTCACAGTCTTAATATTGAAAACTAGTGATTGTTTGCTAAAAACACCAGCGAACAAATTGGCACTCCCGGTGGGACCTTTGCCAGTTATTTTGTGTCGTTTCTGTTAAGTGTACAAACTTGTATGCACTTGAGGAGCGGTAGGATGGTACGCACCAATTCTAACAACGCCTCTAGTTCTAACCCTGTGATATCACAAGGGCAAGGAACAACGGTAGATTCTGCCAATGTCAACGTTGGAAATGTTACAGGGACTACGGCCCCAGTGACATCCATAACCGTTCCCACGATGTCAATGACCAATGTTGGTTCGACATCGTCTATGGCCTTGCCACAAAGCGTAGGACTTCCTACAGTCCTTATGTGGCGAGGGAATAGTTTGGAAACACGTTTCCAAAATATGAGTCTACCACCATACCTTTTGGGGTATATGGCATGCTCTTTGGAATGCCACATGTCTCGACCTTTTCTCCTTCACACGTCTCTTACGAGGCGCGCTTGGTCGAAATCCTCTGCATTAACCAATGCGTCCTTGTTGGCGTTAAGACAACAAGTGGAATAAAGCAATCATGATATGGTTAATATCGCGACTCAACAAATTGGTACCGTGTTCAATCCTTTGATTCGAACACAAATACCGATTATCGGATGTTAGCGGACCAAATGGGTAGGATTGCAGATTTCTTTTGGGGCTCCTACGGAAATAATGGCGATTACCAAATTGCGGGAATAACATGCTCAACACCCCACGAGAGATCGATGGATTATCGAAGCCCAGCGGTTATGGGCGAACAACAAACGGGAAATCACATCCCCGAGGTAGTTATGGTAAATCGAAACCAAAATCTTTGATGAAGTTGTTCGGACAAGTGCAACGAAATAACGTTTGTGCTCGAGGACAACATAGCCACTTTGGTCGAAACCATAATGGCGCAAAATGGCCTTAACATAGGTTTACATAGGCCTAATTTCATATCGCCCTGTGTGAGTATATCTTGCAGTGCGGAATTGCAGAAATTTGGAAAATCCCTAAATTCACTAAGTTTGGGGTGACACCAATGAGTCCTTTGTCGAACATATTGCCGGTACATGGCGAGGCGGGAGACATAGCTCAAAATGAGAGTTTGAAAATGAAGTATTTTCCAAATTCTCTAACTAAAAATGCCTTTACGTGGTTTACCACTCTACCCCCTGGTTCCATATATACATGGGGGCAATTAGAAAAGGCTTTTCATGAGCAATTCTACATGGGCCAGTCGAAGATTAGCCTTAAAGAATTGGCCAGTGTTCGACGTAAAGTACCTGAGGCTATTGATGATTATTTGAATAGATTCAGGTTACTGAAGGCAAGGTGTTTTACACAAGTGCCTGAACATGAGCTTGTCGAAATGGCTGCAGGTGGCCTTGACTATTCAATTCGAAAGAAATTGGATACGTCTCATTTGAGAGACATGGCCCAACTAGCCGATAGAGTTCGACAAGTCGAAAGGCTTAAAGAGGAAAAGGCTAGAGTGAATAAGTACAAAAAAAAAAGAAAACTCGGGGTTTTCACAAGAAAGAAAAGATAGCCTATGTAGGCGAACAATTCGACTTCGCATTCGGTGATGTCGAATGCGAGGAAATAGACGTGGTGAACTTAAGCACAGTCCTCCTTATGCTTGTAAATTATTAAAGGCTCGCAAATGGGAATAATCTGTAGAGCCTAAGAATGATAGATTTGTGCCTAAAACATACACTTTTGATGTTACTAAATGTGATGAGATCTTCGATTTGCTAGTGTGATGGCCAAATAATAGTGCCAAATGGCTCGAAAGTTCCTCCTCTCGAGGAGAGGAAGAAAAAGGGTTATTGTAAGTTTCATAATTTTTTGGGACATACAATGGCCGTTGTGTACTTTTCGGGGACATGGTTCGTAAAGCGATCGAAGAAGGAAGGCTCAAATTTGGAGATAAAAAGAATAAAGCACCGATGCAAATTGACGTCGACCCACTCCATCAAGTGGAAGCGATGTATGCGAGAACCAATTGAGATGAGTATCAATATGGTAGACGCAAAATGGTGGATTCTCCAAAGTCTACCAAACCTCCCTTTGAAAAAATCAAAAGTGTTGTGCAAAAGAGTAATCTTTGTACAACACGTTACTCAAGAAGAATATGAGGAGAAAGTGCGGTCTGTGTACCCCAAGGTGAGGAAGATTTGATAGACTTCTGGCAGGGTGCAAATTGAGCTACGAGGTCATGTGAGGGTTGGAAATAAGGCTAAAGGAAATCTATTGTGATAGAGGAACCAAGAAGGCTCGCTATGGAGAGGATTTTCCTCCATTAACATCTATAAAAAGAAAAGTGCTTCATTCGACATGGATGAAGATGTTACTTCAGATTTCGGCGACTCGAGGCTAGCTTCGGCGTCATCCGCAGCGTGGTGTCCATTACGCCGAGTGAGTGCGATCTTTATTCTGATCCCAAACGACGTCGAAGAAGACTTCATTGGGGATATGGCTAACCACAAGCCGGTATGCTACTATGTCATGAACAATGGCTGCGTGGAAGAGCAGATGGCCACTTCGAGAGAGAGGCGGACGAGGGCATGCAACACCATCCGAAGGTCATTTATGCGCCCAAGCAAAAGTTAATGGCGTAGGTATTAATAAGATCTTGGTCGATGGAGGGGTCTTTGTTAACTTAATGCCTCGAGGCCATCTTTGAAGACAATAGGGTTGTTTGATACTGGACCTTAGACCTCATAATATTATGTTAACCAATTATGAGGGAAATCCGCCGTCGTTGGGGTGTCGAAGTGGAAGTGGTGGTAGGCTGTCGGAAGAACCACCACGTTCTTTGTCATAGCTTCAAAAGCAAGCTACAATCTACTCCTTGGGAGGAGTGGATACATGGCGTAGGAGCTGTTCCTCAAGCTTACACGAGAAATTGGTAATGTGGAGGATGATGGTGCAGTGGAGTACGTCAAGCGGACCAAAGTTATTTCTTCTTGTCGGCGTAAATAATGTCACCAGGGAGAATTTTGAGAAGCAAATGGCGAATATTGCGCCATGTTCATCTTCTAGCCAAGCATATATCTCTTCAGACAATGTGCTTTCCTCCATTCACCTATACCCAACACATGGTTTTGTGTGGGAAAGAGGAAATAGAAGGTGCAAATGTCTATCGATGGTGTGCTACCTCCAGCAGGATGGGACACCGACTCTTAGAAGGTTTAGATGTCGGTACCCCGGCTTGCAGGATAGAATTACTACTTACATGGCGAAAATAAAATAAAAACGGCTTTGGAAGCCGAGTTAAATCAACAAACAATGGCTGTCGAAGCCATAACTTCATCTGAAGAAAATGGTGAAGTCATAAATGACAAGCTGGATTGCATTTATGATGACGAACCATTGGGTTTTGAAAAAGACCCTAAAGATTCTACAAAGCGCATGCAAGCTCAAGATCCAGTCGAAGAGGTGGATTTGGGAGATGGCTTGATCAAAAGGCCAACATATATTAGTGCACATCTTGATCTTCGCCTTGAGCCCAAGTTATTTCATACAGTAGGAGTTCAAAGATTGCTTTGCTTGGGAGTACAAATGAAATGCCGGTTTGAGTCGAGAAGTGGTGGAATTACAAATACCCATTCGACCAGGGAAGAAACCAGTGAAGCAAACGCCAAGAAGATTTGCTCCTCAGATATTGGCTAAGATCAAGGAAGAAATAGAAAGGTTGTTCAAAAGCAAATTCATCAGAACTGCCAGGTACGTTGATTGGTTAGCTAATATAGTTCCAGTAATGAAGAAAAATGGAAAACTTAGAGTTTGCGTAGACTTTAGGGATTTAAATAATGCAACACCTAAAGATGAATACGCTATGCCCGTAGGCAGAAATGCTAATAGATTCGGCAGAGGATTTGATTATCTCAGTTTGCTAGATGGCTACTCAGGGTATAATCAAATCTTTATTGCCGAAGAGGATGTGTCGAAAACAGCTTTTCGATGTCCAGGGGCATTAGGTGTTTATGAATGGGTGGTCATGCCTTTTGGTTTAAAAAATGCTGGTGCCACTTATCAAAGGGCAATGAATTCTATGTTTCACGATTTTATTGATGATTTTATGCAAGTATACATAGATGATGTGGTGGTTAAGTCATCCTCAGAAAGTGGTCATTTAGACCATCTTCGACGTTCTTTTGAACGAATGAGGAAATATGGATTGAAAATGAATCCAACCAAATGTGCTTTACGTATGCGTGCGGTGAATTCTTGGGTTTTGTAGTACACAAGAAAGGCATAGAGATCAACGAAAATAAGACTAAAGCAATTATGGAAAGCGAAGGCTCCTTCGACCAAGAAAGAGCTCCGACTACTACTAGGAAAAATTAATTTCCTTGAAGATTCATCTCAAATCTAAGTGGCAAAACACAAGTTTTTTCGCCATTACTGAGATTGAAGAAAGAAGATGAATTCAAGTGGGAGCAGGTTCACCACGATGCTTTCGACGCAATCAAGTCTTATTTGGTCAAGCCACCAATTTTATTGCCTGTTATTGGAAACAAATTGCTAAAATTGTATATAGCAGCTTCTGATAACACAATAGGTAGCATGTTAGCGCAAGAGGATGATAGTGGTGTCGAAAGACCCATTTATTACCTTAGTAGGGTTTTGATTGATCTTTGAAACTAGGTATAGTCCAATAGAGAAAGCGTGCCTTTGCTTGTATTTTTCTTGTACAAAATTGAAGCAATATATAAAATCAGCAGATGTTTATGTTTATTCGCATTTTGATGTTATTAAACATATGTTGTCAAAACCAATGTTGCATAGTCGAATTGGCAAATGGGCTTTAGCTTTGCTAGAGTACAACTTAACTTACCAACCCCTTAAATCAATTAAAGGACAAGTGGTTCTTGATTTTATAGCGAGACCATTCATGTTGTCGAATGTGAAATACGTTCATTAGACATACGTCCTTGGAGGCTATACTTCGATGGCTCAAGCCATAAGAATGGGAGCGAGCATTGGAATTTTGATTATCTCTCCGAAAATACTCCAACGAAGTATAAATTTAAAATTCGAGATTCTTGCTCAAATAATGAAAAAGTGAATATGAGGCTTTAATAGTAGGCCTTAAAATTTTACTCGAATTGGGGGCAAGTTATGTCGAAATAAAAGGTGATTCTCAACTAGTGGTCAAACAATTGACAAAAGAATACAAATGTATTAATGAACACCTTATTAAATATTTCGTTATTGCCAATACTTTGCTAAAAAGGTTTACATTCGTTCACTAGAACATTTACCACGAATTGAAAACCACGTGGCAAATGGTCGCACAAATTGCTTCCGGTTACAAAGTATCGAAGCCTGACCTAGAAGAGTTAATTGAGATAAAAGATAAACTAATCTCAGAAGACTCTCTCTATAATACTCCTTCGACGGCATTGTCAACACCAAAAATTGGGGGGGCAATAAATACAAATGAAGTGCGCGTCGAAAAACGTCACATTTTTGACGATATTGACTTGGCAGAAATTTTTGCTATTGACAATATGGTTGATGATGATTGGCGAAAACCCATTGTAGAGTATTTACAAAATCCTACAGGAACACTAATAAAAAGTAAAAATCTGAGCCCTAAGCTATGTGTTAATTGGAAACGAATTGTACAAACAAACTCACGGCGGGTACTACTAAAATGTCTTAATGAAAACGGGGCATATTTGGCAGTTTCTGATACACATAGTGGAGCATGTGGCTCACATCAAGTAGGCCACAAAATGAAATGGTTGTTATTTCGACAAGGGATGTATTGGCGACTATCTTTGAAAGATTGTATAGAATTTGCCAAAGGTTGCCAAGAATGCCAAAAACATCTTTGGAATACAACATGTGCCCGCAAACGAGTTGCATTCTATAGTGAAACCTTGGCCATTCAGGGGTGGGCTCTAGATGTGATTGGAGAAATAAAACCAACCTCGTCGAAAGGCCACGGATACATTACGGTAGGGATTGATTACTTTACTAAATGGGTAGAGGCAATACCTTTAGCCAATGTAGATCGAAGCGGTGATAAGGTTTATTCAAAATCATATCATTTATAGATATGGAATTCGAAACCATTACTACGGACAAAGTGCTTGTTTTCCGGTCGAAAGATGGTAGATTTCATTTCTTGAAATTGGTTTCAAGTTATTGACTTCGACACCATACTACGCACAAGCCAATGGTCAAGTAGAAGGTCGCCAATAAAATCATTATTAACTTGATTAAAAAGCACGTTGGACGTAAGCCTAGAAGTTGACACGATTCTCTTGACCAAGTGTTATGGGCTTGTCGAACTTCACCTAAAGAGTCTATAAACACCACTCCCTACAAAGTTAACATTTGGGCATGATGCGGTGTTACTGTCGAGATTTGTTTACAATCAACAAGGATTCGAAACAAGGTGAAATTCCTTTTGATCATTATTGGAATATGATGATTGATGAATTAGTGGATTTAGGCGAAGAGAGGTGTTAGCTTTAGAGATGCTTATTCGACAGAAAGAAAGAGTAGCTAAAGCCTACAATAAAAGGTTAAGTTAAAAACCTTTGAGGAAGGGGAGTTAGTGTGGAAAGTCCTATTACCTATGGATAAAAAGATAGAGTTTTAGGCAAATGGTCACCAGGGTGGGAAGGCCCATTTCGCGTGTTGCGATGCTTTTCGAATGACGCTTATGAAGTCGAAGAGCTAGGTGACGAAAATAGAATCTTTAGAATAAATGGCAAGTATTTAAAACGATACAAGCCAACGTTAAGCGAGATAAAGATTGAGCAATTATAAGTAAAGCGAAAGTTGTTCATAAATGGCAATGTATAGAGAAATTGTTAAAGTTACACACCATTTTTAGAATGCTAAACTATTACGATCTCTCGAAGTTCGACAAGGTAGCCTTATGCCTCTCCATAATGCTAACACCGAGAGAAATAGAGGTGTCGAGAAGGTACAGACTCTTTGTCGAGGTCGGCGAGAATAGCTTGATGCTTGTCAATCTTCTCCAAGTGCTCAATAGCCGCCAATGCTTTGGTGGTTTTGGTGGGCGAAGAAGCGAAGACTCATGCGTTCGACGATCGAGGCCCTTCCGATGCTCTGCGTTTGATGATTTGAGTTGGAGTGTCTTTATCTCCTCGTCAATCGCGCGCAATCTCTGCATCCCATTCAGCGATTGCTTTCTCATCTTTAGTCGCTTGGGTTTCGAGAGTCTCGATGTCGCCTTGATCGGCCTTAAGAGAGGCAAGTTCTACCTCGCAGAGTTGAGCCTCTTGAACCTTTGCGCTTGGAGGTGGTCGGCCGTTGGTTGATTAAAAGAGAAAGTTGCTCAAAAATAGGGCCAAATTCCATGAAGAAGCGAGAGGGCGTTTTGAGGAGGGTCCAATTTGGTGATCTTGTGAATGAGGATTTTACCTCAAGATACACAGATGGGTCATTCTCAATGGTTGCCACCAAGTCCCCTTCTAACACCTTCGTCTTCAAGCGCAAAGCGGGCTTTCGACCGTCTCGATTGATAGAACTTAGAGAGTTGTTCGAGGAGCGCAAATCAAGCGGCTCGGCGAGCTCTTAAGACTCAACATGATCTTCAAGGCTGCCAAAGGATTCGTCTTCTTTAGCTCACCAATTCTTGATCGCCAATACTTATTTGTTGGATGACTCTTTGGCGAAGCACTTTGATCTGCGAGTTCCCCACTCTAGGTGCCTCTTGTTCTTGATCGATCATATTCTCTTGGTATTTCGGACGAGAGATACCCACTACTTACAGTCCTTCGGTTGTTGGAATGTTAAGTTACGGAACTTGAGCAGTTCCTCCAACAACGATCTCGATTCGACTCTACCAGGCCGGTTGGGATAGCCTCCTCCATAGCAGAGCATTCTCTTCGACGACCGCCTCTTGTTCGACATTTCCGGCATTTGGAGCAAACTCCTCAGCTTGAGGATTTGGGGTTATCCAACGCTTGGAAAATTTCTTCAGCAGTTACACCCTGAGGAGATGAAGGAAAAGGGAGCACGGGGATTGATGAATCTAGATCAGCGGCCTCAACCATAGACTGAACTTCAGGTTTGTCCACGAGCGATCCACCCACCTATGCATGCGCAAGGTATATCGAGTTAAGTTAAGGATTGGAAAGGTGAGACCGAATAAGTCTAAACTAATGTCGAAAGGAGTTTACCTCTTGTACCTTAAGCCTCTTGATTGGAGGAGAAGAAGGTGGTTCAGGAGCCTCATCGATAATGATGCCTTGAGCTGCCCTTTGAATCTCAGGAAGGTTTCTTTTCCTCGACCTGCGAGTGAGGGGATGTTGTCATCACCATCGATTGTCCCTGCAAAAAGAATTTGGGTTATGACAAGAAAGTGAATGACAAAAGGAAGAGAAATTTACTGACGGATTAACAAGGCAAGAGTATAGTACCTCATCTTCGGGAAGGACCATTTTCTTTTTAGCTTTGGCTCTTTGAGGATTTTGCCAGGTTGTTTTCTAAAAAGAAGGTTTTCGACATAAGTAAAAGTCGTAATCAAAAATAACTTGAAAGCGAATAAATGGCGACATACCTTCTTTAGGACAATGTGGAGTAGATCTCGCGACCCTTTGTTTTCTTGGTTCTTTGGAGGAGATTTTGCCGTGGTAGCCTTGTTTGCTTTGATCTTGACTTGGGGCGGAGTTGACTGACGTCGAAAACATTGATAAGCAAACGAAATAAAACTAAATTCTGAGATGTTTAAGACTCGAGAAAGATTTGGGTATCAAGAAGTAAATACAGGTTGTTTGAAGGAAGGTGCCACCAATTTCTTCATAATATTTTTCGCAAAGGTGTCACTAGCCTCTCCAGCAAAGAGTGGTGTAGTAATCAGCCCACCATTCATGAAATTTCTTGGTGCATGAGAATCAGGGTTGAATTTGAGAGGTTCGAAATTCAAGGCCCTATAGTGGAATTTCTTGAAGGCTTGTTTGTGTAGTCGCCATCGTGTGCGGATTCGAAAATTCTCGCCTATGAAAACACTGCTTGGCGCAGTCGAATCGACAAAGGCCAAACTGTCTCGCGCGAGAATAACTTGGGAAGTATTTCTTAATTCGGAAGCTATTTTTAGTTTTGCCAAGGGTAAGTCTGGTAGAAAGAATAGCAGGAGAGAGGTAGGTTTGCAGTTGGGTAATCTCCTCACTTGTTCGACCAGAGAAGAAGAAGGAAATGGTTGCCGAAACCAAGTTGGACCGAAAGGCCTTTGCACAAAGGGAGCCATAGAGTCTGAAACTTGTGCACTTCAGAACATGTCGAAGTGAATTTGAAAGACTCTTACGGAGGAATATTTATCCGCTTGGGTCTCAATCGGGCTAGTCGAATCCCTTCATCCTTCTAGACTTTAAGGTTGGTTGAAGCGGACTTAGGGATATACAAACCTAGTCGAGACTCAAAAGTGGCTAGCGACCCACAATTGCAATAAGCCACAATGGGGCAGAGGCCAAGAACTTGTTGGTGGGTTCATCTTCTTTCGGTTCTAGAACGGCATTATCAAGCTCCCGATAGAGAACCCAACAACGGTTTGGCAAGACTAATGTTTTCTTTCTCGTGGAGTTGAAATTTGCCGATGGAATATAGGTTTTAGAAACACAGAGTGAGCAGTACGAAAACAAAAAGGGATAACCAAAGGGTTAAAAAGGCTACGTGTTCTTTAGCGAACAATCGTGTCGTTGTCACGATTGTGGTGTTACGTGATGTAAGGAGCAAAAGTGGCATTGTTGAAAGTGAATGGGTATTCATAATCGGGATTAGCGGTCAAAAGTCTCACCTAGGGTTTTAGACTGTGATGGCGCAACATCTAGTAAAGTGGGAGTCGACATGCCACATCTCAAGTGGAGGCTATGAGTGGCTGCGAGTCCCAAAGCGCATAGCGACCAATATCAAGGTGTTTGTCATACTTAGGCCCATACCTAGACAAGCGGATAAGGTCAAAAATACCTTGTTTTTTCGGATGTCGGCCTTTTTAGCCTCTACCTTGTCGAGCAGTCTATGTAAATCTGTTGGTCAAGCCTAGGAGCGGACACCTAAAACCTGGAAGGACTATTCAGAAATTCTAAATGAAAAGGGGTCTTAGTGAAAATTCAGGTTGAAGGCAGAGGCATGGTCGGGAAAAATTTCGAGAAACCGGTGTTTTCTAACAGGATATCGGGAAGAGGACCTAGATATGCATGAGTATAAACCCTAGCAGAGGAATCAATACACAGGTTTGCCATTGAATCGCTTTCATTTATCGTGAATGTCGGGCTCATCAACGAAGCCATCAAGGGTTTTAGGTCTGTTGGATTCGCTGCGTTCTTCGTTGAACATTGCAGCGAGATGAGATGAGGAAGCCATGAGAGATAAAAAGCAAATGCGAGATGAAATTCAAGCGTAGATTGAAGGAAAGGAATGAAAGTTTGAAACTTTAGTGATGTTGGGGATTTTTGCAAAACGCAGAGAATGAAGAATGCGAGAGAGACTTCACAAAAGTTCAAAAGCGAGTAAAAAGGAATATGAAGGGTTGTAGCCGTTTATATATGTTGGGAAGCTACGATTATTGCACGTTCGCCATAACTCGCACGTTCGCGACGTTTGGGAGGCGTGATGGCCCACCAACTATGCGTGTGCCAATAAGGCGGTTCGTTTTACTGTGCAAGTAATGATGGTTGTCCTTTCGACCCTTTGTTGAAATGCAAAAAGCGGTAGAAATGACCATTGCACGATATTCAAAAATGCCTTTTCTTCCCTCCATTCCTTATTTCCGTCGAAAAATCATTTTTTGGGGGGCAATCTGTTACCTCAAAATTCCGACAAGGGCATTAAATTAAGCTTTAAATGGTATTGATTGCACATTTAATAGTATCTGTGGAAGTGCAGTCAATGTTCAAGTCAATGTACCATAAATTCGACGATAAAGTGGTGCAAGTCTTGACAATGCAAGCAAACCCGGCGGACTTGGTTCTTCAAGCTACGAAACAATGTCGAAACCTTCAACGAGAGAGGCCCAAATGTTCGACAAAGCCGAGTCCAATACTTCGCCAAATTCTTCGACAACAAGGTGTGGTCGAGCGGCGAGGCTTGGCAGTTAGTGGGCGGTTATTTCCACAGTTTTTAGGAAGTAGTTATCGTGCTTGCCCACGATTGTATCACGAGTATAAATACTCCCTTGTAATAGGAAAAGCGGGGTCACCACATCTTTACAAAAACTCTGTGAAACTCAACTTCCAAGTCAAAGCGAAACAAGAGTGAATCAGATCATATTGTACGTGTCGGTGTACCACCTCCTTCTTTCTATCATTTTAATGCAATTTTTACCTGTTTTTACGTTTGTTGCACTTCTTGCTTTTATTCTGCTTTCAAACTATCTCTTCCTACTATTTTCTCGTTCTTACGCACGCTAAAAGACACAAAACTTAAAGGCAATCGTCAAAGAGATTTTCTAGTTTGATCTCACAGTCTTAATATTGAAAACTAGTGATTGTTTGCTAAAAACACCAGCGAACACACACGTTCCCTTCAAGTCTCTAAATCTTACATTCCACTAGCTGTCCAACTCAATGCCCAACAGAACATCAACCTTGCCAAGTTGATTTTAGGCTCTCTTCACCAGCAACTTGACAATGCTACCATAGAATTGAGGAAGGCGAGCCTACCACTAAGTTTTGGCTTACGGTCCTTTGTGGTTGTTTCAGCTGTGGCTCTTGGCCACTTTTGAGTCTAGGCTTGGTCTATACATTCCCAAGTCAATTCAACCTTCTTTAGAAACCGGGAGAACAAGAAGGGGTTCGACTAGCACGATTGAAACCCAAACAAGTAAACCTTTTCGCGAGAAGAGTCCTTTTCTTTTTACTTGAAATCTTCTTACCTTTGCACTACCTTCATAGACTCCATGGCTCCTTTTTACAAAGACCTTATGGGCCAACTTGGTTTAAAAGCCCCTTCCCCTTCTTACATCGAATATCTTTGAGGAAGTCAACCGAATTTGGCGAGCCTACCTTTCGCCAAAGACTCCTCTCCACTAGGCTCACCTGGCAAGAACAAGAACAACCTTGGGATCACGAGGTATTTTCGGAGCTACTTCAGCAAGGCAATTTGGCCTTTGTCAAATTCGACCTGCCCCGCGTGTTTCCACAGACGAGATTTCATGGGCCCAGACTCAGAGCAAGCTTATATCCAAATCTTCAAGAAGTTTCCCTATCGGGCTCTGAACTTTGAACCAATTAATTACAACCCAAGGTTCTCGTGTACTGTGAAATTCCACGAATGGTGGTCTGAATATTATCTTTTAACTTCTTCTTTGGGAAGCCGATAATACTTTTGCTGAAAACCTCGTGAAGAAATTGGCGTCTGCTTTTCCTTCAAACAACACAGGTATACACTTTTCGTTTACTTATCAATGTTTTCGACGCTAGAAAAACCTGCAGTGAAGCTGAAAGGTAAGGTGAGCAAGACCACAACAGCAAAGTCTTCTCCACAAGTCAGGAAGAAAGTGGAGGCATGTCCCACCCCAGATATCACCCCAAAGAAGGTATGTTGCCATCTATTTATCTTAAGTTGTTTTTTGAATATGACTTTTACTCACGTCGAAGCATTGATATATGACTTTCACTTTATCCTTCAGAAAACAACCAAAGTAACAAAACCTCTTCAGAAGCTCAAGGCCAAAGAGAGAGTGGTCATTCCCTCCAGTTCTGAGGTACTATACACACACCTTGTTAATTTGTCGAAACTTTTTATGGTATCATTTATACCATAACCTTAATTCTCTTTGCAGGATCTTGAAAGTGGCAGCGACAATGTTACCCTCCAACAAAGATCAAGGAAAAGGTCTCTACCGACCCCGAAAAGGGCAACCAAAGGCATTTTTATCAATGAGCCTTCTGAACCACCACCTTCTCCCCCAATCAAAAGACTCAAGGTAAACTTTCTTTCGAAGTTATTTCAAACCTTTTTTGGTTTTACACCTTTCCAGTTTCAACTTAAGTAATATTACTTACTGTAAACAGGTAGGTGGACAGCTTGTTGATAATCCTGCTGTCGAGTCTTTGACTGAGGTTGCAGAACGAGAGTTGTCGGCCACAAGACATTCTTTGCCTTCGTCACCTCTTGGTGTACTTACTGAGGAGATTTTCCAAGGACTCGTCGAACCTGGCCTTCCCATTTTCGATGCAACTATTCCATATGCTGGTGGCGTCGAACCAGAGGCCGCTGTTGAGGAACATGCTCAAGTTTTGGAAGCCACCAACCCAGAAAATGAGACACAAGAAGTGGTAGCTACTCCTGCTGAAAATCCTGACGAGAACATGGTCGATCAAGGACACGAATGACTTAGAAGGGAAGAACACGAAAATCAAGATATTTACGCGGAGAGTCATCTAACAATGATCTTTATTAGTGACAAAGAATTATTTGCCGAGTGAAAAAGAAAGACCCTTTGGCGGCTTTGAAGATCATCTTTGAGTCTCCAAAGTTCGTCAAATCGTTTGATTTGCGAGTTCTTGAACACTTCTCTCGATTCTATCATCAAGAATCGTAGAAAGCTTACTTCGTCAACTGAAGGCTAAAGTCTTAGAGGGGAATCTTGTGGCGAACATTGAAAGTGATCCATCTGTGTATCTTGAAGTAAAATCACTCATTCACAAAATCACCAAGTTAGATCCTCCTCAAGACCTCCTCACCTTTTTCATGGAATTTGGTCCCATCTTGAGCGAAAGACTCTCTCCCGATCACACAACGGTCGAATATCCTCAAACACAAGGCTCAAGAAAACCAACTTTGTGAAGTGGAGCTTGCTTCTCTTAAAGCTGATCAAAATGATATAGAAGCTCTTGAAACCCAAGCAGCTAATGACGAAAAAGCAATTGCTAAATGGGATGCAGATATCGCGCGTTATGACGAAGAGATAAGAACACTTCAAACCAAACTGTCAAACGCTAGGTATCAAAAGGGCTTGGTCGTCGAAAGAATGAGTGATGCCTCTTCGTCAATCAAAACAATCAAGGCGTTGACGGCCATAGAGCATTTGGAGAAAGCCAACCAACATCAAGTCGTTTCTTCTTTGAACTCGACAGAGACTTGGACCTTCTTGAGACTTCCATTTCTTTGAGTGCCAACATTCTTGAGAGGCTCAAAGCAACTCTGACGAATCTCTGAGACTTTGTAATAGTTTGATAACTTTATAATGGTTATGTATTTTTATTTTGAATCATACATTACCACTTGTGAACAACTTTCTAAATTATCTACGTTTGTTCAACTCTTATCTCCGTTAATGTTGGCTTATACTGTTTTAAGTATTTGCCGTTTATTCGAAATATTCTGTTTTCGTCACCCAACTCTTCGATTTCATAAGCACCATTCGAAAAGCATTGCAATACGCGAAATGGGCCTTCCCATCCTGGTGACCATTTTCCTAAGACTCTATCTTTTTTATCCATAGGCAATAAAACTTTCCACACTAATTCTCCTTCTTCAAAGGTTTTTAACTTAACCTTTTTGTTATAGGCTTTAGCTACTCTCTCTTCTCATCGAATGAGCATTTCTAAAGCCAACAACCTTTCTTCGTCTAAATCAACTAACTCATCAATCATCATATTCCAATAATGATCAGAAGGGATTTCCCACTGTTTCTGAATTCTTGTTGATTGTAAACAAATTTCAACAAGTAACACCGCATCATGTCCCAAATGTTAACCTGTAAGGAGTAGTGTTGATAGACTCTTTAGGTGAAGTTCGACAAGCCCATAACACTTGGTCAAGAGAACTGTGCCAATTTTTGGGCTTACGTCCAACGTGCTTTTTAATCAAGTTAATAATAATTTTATTGGCAGCTTCTACCTAACCATTGGCTTGTGCGTAGTATGGCGTCGAAGTCAATAACTTGAAACCAATTTCAGCAGCAAATTCTACAATTTTTCGACCCGTAAAAGCGATTGCTCACAGTGCGTAGTAATGGTTTACGGAATTCCATATCTATAAATGATATGATTTCGAATGAACCTTATTATCGCCTCTTGATCAACGTTGGCTAAAGGTATTGCCTCTACCCATTTAGTGAAGTAATCGATTTCTACGGAATGTATCTATGGCCTTTTGATGAAGTTGGTTTTATTTCTCCAATCACATCCAAAGCCCAACCTCTAAATGGCCACGGTTTCACTATAGAATGTAATTCATTTGCGAGCACATGTTGTATTCGGCATGCTTTTGGCATTCTTGGCAACCTTTAGCAAACTCTATACAATCTTTCAAAATAGTAGGCCAGTACATTCCTTGTCGAAATAACAACCATTTCATTTTATGGCCTACTTGATGTGAACCGCATGCTCCACTATGCGTATTAGACAACTGCTAAGTATGCTCATTCTCACTTAGACATTTTAATAGTACCCCTTCAGGAGTTTGTTTGAACAACTCATTTCCAATTAACACATAGCTCAGAGCTCTGTACTTCACTTTTTTATTAGTGTTTCCTGTGGGATTTTGCAAATACTCTACAATAGGTTTACGCCAATCATCATCAACCATATTGTCAATGCAAAAATTTCTGCTAAGTCAATATCATCAAAAATGTGGTGTTTTTAACAGCGTACTTCATTTGTATTTATTGCCCCCAATTTTTGGTGTTGACAATAACGTCGAAGAAGTATCATTGTAAAGATAATCCTCTCGAGATTAATTTATCTTTTATTTCAATTAACTCTTCCAGGCTTTGTTTTGACACTTTGTAGCCTGAAGCAATTTGTGCCAACTCATTTGCCACTTGATTTTCAATTCATGGTAAATGTTCTAGGTGTACCAATGTAAACCTTTTTAACAAAGTATTGGCAACAACGAAATACTTAATAAGGTGTTCAGCGATGCATTTGTATTCTTTTGTCAATTGTTTGACAACTAATTGAGAATCACCCTTTATTTCGACATGACTTGCCCCTAATTCAAGTAAAATTTTAAGGCCTACTATCAAAGCCTCATACTCGACTTCATTATTGGAGCAAAAGTCTCGAATTTTGAATCTATACTTCGTTGGAATGTTTTCTGGAGAAATGATTAGGATCCCAATACCCACTCCATTTTTATGGCTTCGAGCCATCAAAGTATAGCTTCAAGGACGTATGTCTAACGAATATATCTCATGTTCGACAACAGAATGGTCTACTATGAAATCAGCAACCACTTGTCCTTTGATTGATTTAAGGGGCTGATAAGTTAAGTTATATTCTAACAAAGCTAAAGCCCATTTACCAATTCTACTATGCAACATTGGTTTTGATAACATATGTTTAATAACATCAAAGTGCGAATAAACATAAACATCTGCTGACTTTATATACTGCTTTAATTTCGTACAAGAAAAATACAAGCAAAGGCATAATTTTTCTATTGGACTATACCTTGTTTCAGCATCAATCAAAACCCTACTAAGGTAATAAATGGCTCTTTCGACACCATTATCATCCTCTTGTGCTAACATGCTACCTATCGTGTTATCAGAAGCTGCTATATACAGTTTTAGCATTTTGTTTCTAACAACAGGCAACAAAATTGGTGGTTTCATTAAATAAGACTTAATTGCATCAAAAGCTTCTTGATGGACTTGCTCCCATTTGAACTCATCTTCTTTCTTCAGTCTCAACAATGGCGAAAATGCTTGTGTTTTGCCACTTAGATTTGAGATAAATCTTCGAAGGAAATTGATTTTTCCCAGTAATGACTGGAGTTCTTTCTTGGTCGAAGGAGCCTTCGTTTCCATAATTGCTTTAGTCTTATTTTGATTGATTTCTATGCCTTTCTTGTGTACTACAAAACCCAAGAATTCACGCACGCATACGTAAAGCACATTTGGTTGGATTCATTTTCAATCCATATTTCCTCATTCGTTCAAAAGAACGTCGAAGATGGTCTAAATGACCAATTTCGAGAGGACTTAACCACCACATCATCTATGTATATTTGCATAAAATCATCAATAAAATCATGAAACATAGAATTCATTGCTCTTTGATAAGTGGCACCAGCATTTTTTTAAACCAAAGGGCATTACTACCCATTCATAAGCGCCTAATGCCCTGGACATCGAAAAAGTTGTTTTTGACACGTCCTCTTCAAAGACAATAAAGATTTGATTATACTGAATAGCCATCTAGCATCTTTGAGATAATCAAATCATGTCTGAATCTATTAGCATTTTGCTACTGGGCATAGCGTATTCATCTTTAGGTGTTGCATTATTTAGATCTCTAAAGTCTACGCAAACTCTAAGTTTTCCATTTTTCTTCATTCTTTGGAACAATATTAGCTAACCAATCGACATACCGCGGTTACGATGAATTTGCTCTTGAAGCGACCTTTCGATCTCTTCTTTGATTTTAGCCAATATTGGAGGAGCAAATCTTCTTGGTGTTTGCTTTCTTTGGTTTCTTCCCTGGTCGAATAGGTATTTGTAATTCTACTACCTCTCGACTCAAACCAGGCATTTCGTTATATTCCCAAGCAAAGCAATCTTTGAACTCCTGCAAAAGTGAAATAACTTGGGTTTTGAAGGCAGCATCAAGGTGTGCACTGATATATGTTGGCCTTTTCACTAAGCCATCTCCCAAATCCACTTCTTCCCCTGGATCTTGAGCTTGCATGCGTTTTGTCGATTCTCTAGGATCCTTTTGAAAACCTAATGGTTCGTCATCATAAATGCAATCAAGTTTGTCATCTATGACTTCACCATTTTCTTCAGATGAAGTTATGGCTTCGACAGCCATTGTTTGTTGAATTACTTCGGCTTCCAAAGCCGCTTTTACTTTATTTTGGCCATGTAGGCGTAATTCTATCCCATGCATTGGAGTGCGACATTTAAATCCTTTTAGGATTCAGTGTCCCATCCTGTTGGAGGTAGAACACCTTCAGAATAGACACTTGCATCTTCTATTACCTCCCTCTCCCAAACAAAACCATGGGTTGGGTATAGGTGAACTGAGGAGAGCACATTATCAGAAGAGATATATGCTTGACTAGAAGATGTACATGGCGCAATGTTCGCCATTTGCTTTTCAAAATTCTCCTTGGTGACATTGTTCACATCAGCAAGAAAATAACTCTGGTCTGCTTCGACATATTCCACTAGACCATTCTCTTTCCACATCACCAATTTTTGATGTAGACTTGAAGGCACAACACCTACTCCATGTATCCATTCCCTACCAAGGAGCAGATTATAGCTTGCCTTAGAAGCTATGACAAAAAACATAGTGGTTCTTTTGACAGTGCCTACCACTACCTCAACTTCTACGGCCCCCAAAGATCGGCCAGACTTGCCTTCATAGTTAGTTAAGGCGATGTTATGAGGCTTGAGGTGCGTGTCGAACATCCCTATTGTTTTCAACAATGCTTGAGGCATTAGATTTCTTTGCGGCACCTCAGTCCACGGTATTTTGTTGATACCACGCCATTTACTTTGGCTTGAACATATAGAGGCTTCAAATGATGTTGCATGCCTTCATCTGGCTTCTCGAAAGTAGCCATTTGGTCTTCGACACAACCGTTGTTCATCACATAATAACAAACTGGCTTATGGTTAGCCATATCTTCAGTAAAATTTTCCTCGACATCATTAGGAGCTGTAATGACATCATATTCTTTGGGTAGAATAGATACCACATTGCATATGACATCAAAACTAACCAGAATCTTCAAAATGAAGTTACATCCTCATCCATGTCAAATTCGACATCTTTCTTTTCAAAGATGACGGTGGAGGAAAAATTCTTTACATTGCGGGCCTACTAGGCTTTTTCCAAAGACAATGGCTTTACTTTGGCCTTATTTCCGGCATTCACCGGTTGGCGGCAGCACCTATACTCACTTTCGTAGTCCCCACGGCTTTAGAAGTCATATTCTTGGCGCGCCGAACTTCTGGCGTTCGCTCATTGGCAACAAGTGTTGCTTTCTTCTTCGGCGTTGGAAAGCAGCGCCATTGGGTCTTTGTCATGGGATTCTTTCCTTTATAATTATTTCTGTAATTATATTTTGCAGTCTCACTTGTGTTTGGCTTAACAGCTTCAGCCTGTGGAACAACATTTGTAACGCCCAAAAATTAATTAGGTGAATTATTCAACTAATTTAATTAGGTGATTATTTAATTAATTTAATTAAGCGATTATTTAGCTAAAGTAATTAAGTGATTGTTTTAGTTGTCTATATTAAACTAAATATAGGGTAATTAAATGGTGAGTATTTTAGTTAAGCGGGATAAGTAAGATGGGATTTATTTTATTACAAGAGGTGAATTAAATTAATTGGGGAGGTGTAAATAAGGCCCAAGGGCCATTAGTGAGCCCAATTTCTAGTCATAAACCTAGGGGTTCCTAAGGTAGAGACTCATTGTGTCTCATTCAAAGAAAGAAAAGAAAAATTAGAGAGAGAGAGGAGAAAGGAGGAGACTTTCTCTTGAGTTTTGCTTGGTAAGTGGAGTGTTTTAGTCCATTCTTCTCCATTTTTCTTCCTCTTTTTAGTGTGGTAGTTTTAACACCTCATTTCCATTCTTTGTTGATTCTCCATTGTTACCCAAGGAGGGAGAGGTCACGTTTTCCAGCTGAAAGGAGGGTAGGAGTACTTCACTTTGTTGGTTCTTGGTGTTGGATTGAAAGTTTCTAGCTCATTCAAGGTTAGGGGGCTCTACTTTACGTATATAATAAGTTGTATGATATGTGTTATGTGTGGAATAGCTCTAGGATAGTTTGATTGTGTGGGTTTTGTGTTAATCATATGTTTGTTGTGTGGCATTTGTAATTAATTTGATAATACCATGATGCTTGATGTTGGAAACACATGTGTTGTAAAATGTGCATGCTATGTGTTTGATAAAATGCTTCAATGTGAAGAAATATGATATTCTGATGATTTAATGATGTGGATTAAATGCCTAATTGAGTGTTGTTTCAATGAGAGTTGAATTGTTGAGTAAAAGTGTGTTTGAAGTTGCTTTGGTTGGTGTGTTAAAGGGAGGGGCGCCAAATTCACAAGTGAATGGCGCTAGGAGTGCTTTTTTAGCGAGGGTGGGTAATGCGCGCGCGTGTGTGTGTGTCATGCCTGGCGCCGATTCATTGGGAACTTGGCGCCTGTGTGTGCGCTGTGTGTGTGTGTTGCTGGAGTGACACGGTGTGGGCGCCAAAATGGCTGCCCTTGGCGCCTAGTTGTGCGCCTTGTCTTGGGTGTGTGCTAGAGGGGGCGCCAAATGGCTGCCCCTTGGCGCCTATTGGTGCCTAAGAGTGTCTAAGTGTTGTTTTGGTCCCTTGGAGTCTAAAATTAGTCCTTAAGTGTCAAATTAGTCCCTAAGTAGTAAATTAATCCTAATGGTGTCAAAATAGTCCTTGAGTGCTAGTATGGTCCTTAGGTGCTAAATTAATCTTTGGTGTGTCAAAATGGTCCTTGAGTGTTGAGAAGGTCCGTAGATGGGATTTAATTCTTGGTGTGAGATTTAATGTAATAAATGAGGTGTGGGGTGTTGCGGTGATGATTAAGCGATGTGTAGGCTTCGGCCAAAGCGACGGGTTGTGTTGTGGTGATGATTAAGCGATGTGTAGGCTTCGGCCAAAGCGACGAGTTGTGTTGTGGTGATGATTAAGCGATGTGTAGGCTTCGGCCAAAGCGACGGGTTGTGTTGTGGAGAAGATTGAGTGATGAGTCAACAAATGTTGTGGTAAATGTATTGTGTTGTGGTGCATTGTCATGGTGTCGCATAAATCATACGTATAAAGCGATGTGGGCTTTGGCCAAAGCGACGGGGGCTTCGGCCAAAGCGATGGGTGCCCTTGAGGCTTATAGCGACGGTGATGGATCCACATGCATATTGCATACATGCATACACTCATACTGTCTTAGGGAATCTTGGTGATGTTTGATTGTTCCATTACTAATATTTCTTGGTGTTATAATTATATGGTAAATGCCTTAATTGTTGTGGATTGGTGTTGATAGTTGCTTTCCTATTATAATGCTTATCTTACTTGTTATTATTTATGTAAAGAGACTCACCCTCTTGCGTCGTGTTGCCTCGTATCACAAGTGACTGCGGTGTGTGACTAAAGGTGTTTAGAGATCCTTCTTCTAGTGTGGTCGAGTCGGCTCACGACACGTAGCATCGGGGAATATTTAGTAGTTGTTATTTTATTATGTTTTGAACTATTATGTTAAACTACTATCTTCCATTTGTTGTACTATTTGAATCTCGGACTTGTTGGTGCTATGTATCGTGATGCAGGTTTATTTTAATTACTATTTTAGAGTTATGTAAGGTGTTTTGAAGAAATGTAGCACTCTCTTTGAGGTGCGTGGAATATTTTGAAAACTCTGATTTTAAAATTGACTAAATAGTATTAAATAGAAAGGGGGTGTTCTGACATTCTGTAGTGTTTACAACCAAACATGTATCCATTTTTCGTTTGGAGGATTTGCCATTGGAACAAGCGATTTGGCGATCTTGACAACCACAAACTCCTTCTTAGTTGTATTCTTACTAGCAGACTGTTGCTTGCTTGTCGAAGGTCTGTTCGAATTCTTAACCATATAATTCCCCTCTCTTGAAACTGAAGTTTGGCCTTTTGTCTGGCCATTTCCTTTTCAAAGGCTGTCGAACTCCATAGCCCTCAACACTCTTGGCTGCCTCCTTGTCGAACACAGCGCTACATCTGGGGCACAACATTACCTCAGAGTTTTTTAACTTGCACCTATTGAGGAAATCTATCAATTTCTCTTCAGCCTTAGGGTATACAAACTGTTCTTTTTCGTCATACTCTTCCTGAGTAATCTTTTGTACAGCACCCCCCATTTGTACGACACTTTTGAGCTTGTGTGTAGAAGGTTTGACAGGTTTAGGAGAACCTACCATCTTCACATCAACCATGCTTATATTCATTTCGATCGGCTCTGCATACATGGCCTCTGCCTGATGGAGTGGATCAGCGTCAATCTGCATCGGAGCTTTGTTCTTTTTGTCGCCAAATTTAAGTCTCCCTTCTTCAATTGCCTTTTGAACTATGTCCCTGAAAAGTACACAACGGTCAGTTGTATGTCCCAAAAAATTATGAAACTTACAGTAACCCTTTTTCTTCCTCTGTTCGAGAGGAGGTACTTTCAGGCCATTTGGCACTATTATTTGGCCATCAGTTACTAATAGATCAAAAACTTCGTCACATTTAGTAACATCAAAAGTGTACGTTTTAGGCACAAATCTATCGTTTTTAGGCTCTACAGGATTATTCCCATTTGCAGGCCTTAATAGTTTACAAGAATAAGGAGGACCAGGCTTAAGTTCAGCCACATCTATTTCCTCCGCCTCGACATCACCAAGTGCGAAGTCGAATTCCTCGTCAACATAGGCTATTTTCTCTTTTTTATGAAACCCAACTGAGTTTTCTTTTTTATTGAATTTATTCACTCTAGCCTTTTCCTCTTTGAGCCTTTCAACCTGTCGAACTCTATCGGCTAATTGGGTCATGTCTCTCAAATGAGAAGTATCCAATTTCTTTCTAATTGAATAATCGAGGCCACTGTGACCATTTCGACAAGCTCATGCTCAGGCACTTGTGTAAAACACCTAGCCTTTAATAGCCTAAATCTATTTAAATAATCATCAATAGCTTCGGACATTTTACGTCGAACACTGGCCAATTCTTTAAGACTAATCTTCGAGTGGCCCATATAAAGCTGTTCATGAAAAGCTTTTTCCAATTGCCCCCATGTATACATAGAGCCACAGGGTAATGTGGTAAACCACGTAAAGGCATTCTTAGTTAGAGAATTTGGAAAATACTTCATTTTCAAATTCTCATTTTAAACTATGTCCTGCCTCTGTCATGTAACAGGCAATATGTTCGACGGTGGACTCATTGGTATCACCCCGAACTTAGTAAACTTGAGAATTTTCCAACCTCTTGGCAAGTGCGCTTTGCAACACATATTCACACGGTGGTGATATGAAATTAGGCCTATGTAAACCTACGTTAAGGCCATTTTGCGCCATTATGGTTTCTACCAAAGTGGCTATGTTATCTTGAGCGCAAGCGTTATTTCGTTGCACTTGTCGAACAACTTCATCAGCGTTTTGGTTTGGTTTACCATAACTACGCCAGGAACATGGTTTCCCGTCCTTGTTGTTCGCCCACAACCGCTTGGGCCGGCGATGGCGATCTCTCGTGGGGTATTAGGCGCATTATTCCCACGATTGGGTACTTGCCTATTATCTCCGTAGGAGCCCCAAAGAAATCTCGCAATCCTACCCATTTGATTTGCTAACATTTGGAAACTTGTATTGGTATTACGAATTAATGGATTAAAAAGCGAGTACCAATTTGTTGGGTTAGCATATTGACCATATCATGATTACTTTCGTCTACTTGTTGTCTTAACACCAACAAAGCGCATTGGTTAATGCGGTAGGATTTCGACCAAATGTGCTTTCGGAAGACACATGTGAAGGAGAAAAGGTCGAAGCGTGTGGCATTCCAAAGGCATGCCATATACACCAAAAGGATATGGTGGTAGACTCATAATGCAGAAACGTGTCTCTAAACTACTCCTGTTGCCATATAAGGACTAGAAGGAAGTCCTACATTCGGTGGCAAAGACATAGATTGTGTCGACCCACGGTGGTAAATCGACATCGTGGGAGCGGTTATTGATATTCTTTGGGGCCATTGTCACTGTAACATTCCCAACGCTGACACTTAGAGAATCCATGTTTGTTCATTGCCCTTGTGATACCACAGGGTTAGAACTAGAGGCGTTGTTAGAATTAGTACGTACCATTCTACCACTCCTCAAGTGCATACAAACACATACACTTATAGAAATAACACAAAATCAATGGCAAAAGGTCCCACCTGGTGTGCAATTTGTTTCTTTGGTGTTTTTAGCAAAAAATCACTAGTTTTCAATATTGTGATTGTGAGATCAAACTAGAAAATCTCTTTGACAATTGCCCTTGTATTTTTGTGTTTTCAACGATCTTAAGAACAGTAAATGGTGCGAGGAACAAGATTAAAAGTAAAGCAAAAGTAATAGTTGCAATAAATGTAAGCAGAAATTGAAGATTGCATTAAATTGAAAGTACAATGGTTCCTGAAACACGTACAATGAATCTGTTTCACTCGTTTTTAGCTTTAAATGCGGAAGTTGAGTTTATCGAGTTCTTGTGAAATGTTGTGACCACGATTTCCCATTACAAAGGAGTATTTATACCCTGGAAACAAGCGTGGGAAGAAAGAATAAGCGCCTCCTAGAAATAAGGAGAAGCAAGCGCCTCACTAATTGCTCTGCCGCATTTCGACTAAAGCGTCGTCAACCGCTTGGCGAAGTGTTGAACCACTGCTTTGTCGAAGAGTTGAGCTTCTCTTGTCGAAGGTTTCTTGCTTTAAGATTTGAGCCGTCGAAGCTCATTCACGTTGTCGACACTTTCATGCCTTTCTGTCGAATTGATGGTGAATTGACTTGAATGTTGACTGTTGTCTCGAAACATTATTAAATGTGAAGTCAACCCCATTTAAAGCTTCATTTAAGGTACTGTCGAAATTTTGAGGTAACACACTGTTATTGTAATGTATTGTAATGTAGTGACGTATTGAAATAAAACACGACAGATTTAATTAGTACTAAAAACCTTCCCTTTTATTGTTTTCTCTGCTTATCCAGCTTTTCTTTTTGTCATGCGACCGATTGCCTCTCCCTTATCTTCCGGCTTCTTTCCTGGCCGATGGTATTGCGGTACTTCTGAGTTTCTTTGTGGCCGACGGCTCAAGGGCTGAGGTCTTTTGATTGATGTTATGTGACGCAATGTTTGATTGATTTGATTTTGGCGGGAGGCGTCATCATGACGTTCTCGGGATACGTTACGTCTTTTAAGTGCTCCGTTGGGGGCAAGACACGTGCCACGTCCCTACTGCCTGGGATTTGAACGGCTTCGAGTCTCCATCGTTGATCTCCTTGGTTGGTTTGTGAGCCGTTGGATCATTTCCACTCCGAAAAGGTCTTATAGCTAACCTTGTGCCTCTTCGTTTGGTTTTCTTCTTCGTTCCACTTCCCTTCCATTCCTGCTATCGCCTCCTTCTCGCGTTTCTTGTAGCCTGTGCTCTCCAGCTCTTGGCCTTGTTCTTCCTTTGGTTGCGTTCGCAACTATCTAGGTCTCTTTTTTAAGGTACGTGGCCTCTTGCATTACTCTTTCATTTTCTGTTTTCTATGCGCTGCTTGTTGTCTTTGGTGGTCTCTGCTTGTTTCCTGATTTCACGTTTATTGTTCCTGCAAAAGTAGGGATGGTTTCGATAGTTGAAGTAAGTAGTGATAGTGAGGGTGAGGTAACCTCTGAATATAAGTGTCCCAATCCCAACTGTGTTGTCGCTGTTAAATTTGGCTATTGTTCGTTGCACACAACCGCCCAGAGTGGTAAGGGAAATGGCGAGCTTTATAACATGATGATTCCCTTCTAACTCCACGGGATCGGCTAACTTATGCCGGTATGGCCGAGGATGAGAGTTCTAACGGCGAAGGATGCGGGAGCGATGGGCTTTCTGGGTGGATCAAGAGGTGCTTGATTCGTATTACGAAGCCGTGCAGGGCCTCTCTGCAGTGTTCGGCGGTGCTATGTCACCGCCGGACGAAGGATCGGCCACGGCCCGGTTCGGTTTCTTTGGAGGAAGCCATTTGAGGGCGAGTGCGTTAGGAGGGTGATGTATATACCTCGCTTACGGACTTGGTTCGAGCATCCGGGGTTGGGTGCCGTTCCCCACCTTTTTGCGCCAAGTGTTGAAGATGCTCAACGTGGCTCCAACGCACTTCATCCCGATGGGTGGGCCCGTATGAGAGCCTTGAAATCCTTTGCGAATGTCTTGGGAAGAGGTTTCGACTGCAAGTTTTATATTTCTTCCGCTCGTCGGTGAAGTACCGATGAGGTGGGTGTCTCTATGTAATCACAGCGCCGCCGCTTTATGGCTTTGTACAAAAGCAATTTATAAGTTCTATTTTAAGCATTATTGGTTCTGTTTGTCTCCGGGGCCGAAGTGTCCCTTGTTGCTGGTCGACGAGTGGTGTGACGCGGTTCCCTTTAAGTTGGACAAGGAATCCTAAGGATAAGTTTTCCGTTGAGAGGAGGGTGCTGAGCTCGGTTGAGAAGGCAGAGGTGGATCGGCTGGATGGCTGGGTTAAGTCCTCGGGTATGGTGAAGTCTTCTCTGCTGTTAGGACTAGTGGATGATGAGGAGTCATTGATTGACTATTTAAGTAAACTTCGCTTCCTTCCCTTGGTCATCCCCCTTTTTTTTTGACCAGGGTGCGCGCTCCCTTTTTGTTTCAGGTGCTTTTGGGATGTATACTCTTAGCGTTGCCGATCGAAAGAAGTATCGGGAGAGACAGAAGAGGAAACAAGGGATACCTCTAGAGTCCCCCTCGTCGCCAGTGGTGCCAACTCCTAGCCAAGGCTCCCCTGCCGTCAGGAATCTGGTTGAGGCTTCAAAGGCGCTGCTGAGCTCGGAGGGTGCAGCTGCTGTTCAGGACATAAGTGATTCTCGTCCCCCCCCACAAGGACTCCTGCTGCGAAGAGGCAGAGGACTGGTGCTGCCATTGAGATTGGGTTGCCGCAGCGTGGGGAGGTGGCCATTGATGTTGCTTGGAAGGATGTGCTGCGGTGCTGGAAGAGGGCCAATGGTCCTGCTGATGAACCCGTTCGGTCCACTTTTGATTCTAGGTACCCTCTGAACAGTGTGCTCAATGTTGCTGCTGGTGCTGGTGATGTTGAAAAGGTAGCTACCCTGGGAATTCGGCAGACATTGGTGGCGGTGAAGACCTATGGCCATTATGCCTCGGTGGTTGCTCATCTTGCTGAGGATGCTTTCAACAAGTCTGCCGCCGAGCATGGCCGGCTGGGGGAGGCCTGGAAGAAGACCAAGGAGGAGCTGGAGGCTTGTAAGGTCGAGAAGGGTCATTTGGAGCAAGAACTGGTAAAGTGGGACACAGAGAAGCGTCGTTTGGAGGGGAAGGTGTTTGAGTTGACGGCTGAAAAGAAGGAGTTGAGGGCATCATTAGAGAAAGCTAATAAGGAGTTGGAGGCAGCGCAGGCCGAGGCCGCCGGCAGCAACGGGATGCTCAAAGGTGTTTGGGAGTTGTTTCCCAATTTGCCTGTAGGTGGCGACTTTTGATTCTAGGTACCCTCTGAACAGTGTGCTCAATGTTGCTGCTGGTGCTGGTGATGTTGAGAAGGTAGCTACCCTGGGAATTCGGCAGACATTGGTGGCGGTGAAGACCTATGGCCATTATGCCTCGGTGGTTGCTCATCTTGCTGAGGATGCTTTCAACAAGTCTGCCGCCGATCATGGTCGGCTGGGGGAGGCCTGGAAGAAGACCAAGGAGGAGCTGGAGGCTTGTAAGGTCGAGAAGGGTCATTTGGAGCAAGAACTGGTAAAGTGGGACACAGAGAAGCGTCGTTTGGAGGGGAAGGTGTTTGAGCTGACGGCTGAAAAGAAGGAGTTGAGGGCATCATTAGAGAAAGCTAATAAGGAGTTGGAGGCAGCGCAGGCCGAGGCCGCCGGCAGCAACGGGATGCTCAAAGGTGTTTGGGAGTTGTTTCCCAATTTGCCTGTAGGTGGCGACTTGGTTGCAGCCATCGATGAGGTGAAGGCCTCAGTCGCCGAGTCGTTTGACAATGGTTTTAATAGGGCGCTGGAGCAACTGAAGGTGCTTTTCCCCGAGGTTGACTTTGGCCGGTTCGACCCAGACAAGGTTGTAATGAATGGTGAGCTTGTTGATGAAGAGGGTACTGAGGGGGTGGCCAGTGGCGTGGCTGCGGCTGATGGTGTCCCACTGGATTTTGATAAAGTTGATGGGCTGTTGATCGATGCTGAAGTGGGACAAGTTTTGGCTGACGGCGAAGGCTATGCTCAAGCTCCTTAACTTTTTAATTTTCCTGCCAATTAAAGACAAAGTTCTTGACAAAGTTTTGTAATGGATTTAAGTTACCTCTGTTTTCATTACGACTTTCAGACAGCTCGCCCGTTGGGACTTTGTGTAATTTTTTGCTTTCCTTTGATTGCTGCCTTGCCTTTGGCTAATTTTGCCTGTTTGTTTTTACGCCTTTTTAATCGTAATGTCTTACGCTACCTCGGCTTACCGGTTGTTTTATATCACTTCGGTTTATTTTACCGGTTGTTGCGCTTTTAATCACAGCGTCTTGTATTACTTCGGTTTATTCTACCGGTTTTGCCCTTTTTAATCACAGCGTCTTGTATTACTTCGGTTTATTCTACCGGTTTTTGTGAGCGGCCTTGTTAGTGCCCGAGGAAGTGCATGCGTCGGCTCTTTAGGCGATTTACACTGTCGGGACTTTGGTTTAATGGGCTTTTCTACGGTGTCGGGCACGTTGGCTCCGTCGGCGAGCGCATTAGCATCGCCTACACCTTCGAAAAGCTCTTACACCGCACCGAGCGTGTTAGCGTCGTCGGCAGTTACTTTAGCCTATGCGATGCAAGCTCCATTTCGGTTTCCAGTGAAACGAAGGTCCACGTTGAACCGAACTGGTGTGCCCAAGGGTGGTGCATGGCTCGTCAGCCCCGCTCTCACCTGTCGGGACTTTAGTCTTCATCGCCCAAGGGCAACATCGAGACGCTGCTCGGTCCTTGCCTGTCGGGACTTTGTTATTGTGGCCGCTTTCTTGTTTAATCCTTAGATTGTAATAGTGAGTCGCTTTGTATGGAGAAAATGTCTTGTATTTTTGTAAATAATCGGTTCTCTTTATTCATAATGGAGATGGAATACATTTGGGGCTTTTATAGTGCCTCATACAAATGTTGTAAGAAGTGAACAATGAGTGATGGTGAGAACCGATGAATCGTAGCTTGATTTCAACTGTAGTAAAACCGGAGGTTGGCAGCATTCCAGGACCTCGGGATGTTACCCCCATCCAGCTTCTCTAACTTGAAGGCCCCTTGGCCGATGACTTCTTTGACTCTGAACGGACCTTCCCAGTTTGCGGATAGTTTACCTGTGGCGCCGACGCGGCTAGATCGCCTGAGTACTAGGTCTTGTAACGCCCAAAATAATTTAATTATTTAATTAATTAAGTTATTTGGGGCTTGCAACATTTAATTAAGTTAATTAAATAGTCAAAGTTTATTTTATCTAGAAGGGGTCTAATCTATTTTAAATAGGATACTAAGTTGGAATTATTTTTTTTTCAGAAGGTGGAATGAATTAAATGTAGGAGTGGGAATAAGGCCCAAGGGCCACTATTGGGCCCAATAATAGTCATAAAGGGTAGGGGTCCTAAACTAGGGTAACCATACCTCATTTTGAAAGAAAGAAGAAAATAGAAAGAATAGAGAGGAGGAGAAGTAGTAGCCGACGGCAAGGAGGGGGAAGAAAGGAGGTAGCTTGGCTTGAGTTCTTGGGTGGTAAGTGAGATTTTGATCTCATTCTTCATCATTTCTTTTCCCCATTCCATTTCCTTAAGTTCCATAAGCTTATTCCTTTCCTTTTAAATTTTCCATGGCTATCTAAAGAGAGAGAACTCACGTGTTCGACTTTGAAGGAGGAGAAAGGAGGAAACTTTTCTCAAGTTTTGTATTGGTAAGTGAAAACCTTGGTCCTAATCACCTCATTTTCCTTTCCTTGTTTCATTTCCATGAGTTCCATATACTCATTTCCATTTTCTTGAATTTCCATTTGTTACCCAAGCAAGATAACAATTCGGTTGAAATTTGGAAATCGTGGTGGGGGTCTTGTTTTGGTGAGTTTTGGTGCTTGCTTGAAGATTTTAGCTCACCCAAGGTTAGGGATTCTCCATTACATCTATGATAACTTGTAGGATGTGTTTTATAGTTGGAATAGTTCTAGGAATGATGTATTATGTGATTTTGTGTTGATTATATGTTAATTGATGTGTGGGATGTTTGATTTGGTCATGACATGTTGCTTGTGGTTGTAAGAACATGAGTTGTGAGATTATGCATGCTATGTATTTGATGAAATGGTTCCATGAGAATGAGTATTTGAATATGATAAACTAATAATGTTAATTTGAGGTATAAATGAGTGGTTGTTATGTGAGAAATGATTTGTTGGGTAAATGATGAGGTTTGAAGTCATTGGAGTGATGGTGTTGGAGGAGGGGCGCCAAATGCCTAGACAAATGGCGCGCTGTTGTTGTGTTTCTATCAGCGTGGAGTGGAGCGAGAAGGAGGCGCCGATTCTTTCGGGCAATCTGGCGCCCGAGTTGCCGGAAATTAAGGGTCAGGCGAGGCGGGCGCCATTTTACTGAGAAAGTGGCGCCGGGTGGGGTGTCTAGGTGCTGGAGTGGTTTTGTGCTGGGTAGGGGCGCCATTTGCTAGGCAAAGTGGCGCCCAGTAATCTGTTGTTGTGTCTTGTGCGTGCAAGGTGTGAGAGCGTTGCGGGGCGCGGTTGCTAGAAACTTGGCGCCTGTGCTGCTAGTGTGTGTGTGTGTCCTTTGTGTGCGTGAGTGAGGGAAGGATGTCAAGATGTGGGGCGCCATATTGGCTGCCCCTTGGCGCCTAGGTGCCCAAATTATGTCTAAGTGATGGTTTGGTCCCTAAGAATTAAATTAATCCTTGGCGTGACAAATTAATCTCTTAGTGTCTAATTAGCTCTACTATGCCATATAAGTCTCAAAGTAATAAATTAATTAATAGTGTGTCGAAATAATCCTTTAAGTACTAAATTAACCTTTGGTGTGTTAAAGTGGTCCTTAAGCGTAAGTAAGGTCCTTATGAGGTGGTTTAGTCCTTAGGTGGGATTTAATCTAATAAGTGTTAAGATGGTGGTTAATAATTGAGGAGGTGGTGGTTAATAATTGAGGTGGTGGTGGTTAATAATTGGCAATTGTGGTGGGTTAATAAATGGCGGGCCGCCAAAAAGGTGGTTTAATACTTATTGTGATGGATTGTGTTGTGATGCATTTGTCATAGTGTCACATAAATCATATGCATTACGTGGTGGTGGTGGTGGTGGTGGTGTGGCTTCGGCCAAAATGTGGTGGTTGCCCGACGGGGTTTTTGTGATGGTTATGGATCCACATGCATATTACACACATGCATATACTCATACCTTCATAGAATATTGTTGATGGTTAATTCATCTATTATTGTGTACTGTGATTGGCTAGATGCTTTCTAATATAATGCTTATCTTACTTGTTATTATTTATGTAAAGAGACTCACCCTAGCATTTTTATGTTGCCTGCTCTCGTGGCGACAAACAGGTGATTCCGAGTGAAGGTGCCATGCCTCTTGGGTTTATTGAGTCAGCTCTGATAGTAACACCGGGGATGGGGCTCTAGTTATCTTCATTTTTATGCTATGTACTAAACTGTTTGAATTATGTCTTGAGTATGTTGAACTCAGTTTTATTTCCGCTGCGTTACAAACTATTTTTTTGGATTATTGTAAACATTAAAACAGGTATTTGAGGGTCTTAACCCACGTGACTATGAGATGTTTTTCGCACACTTGATGCGTTTGAATATTTAAATATGTTTTGAATGATGTTCTGTTAAATGTACCACCCTCTTTGAGGTGCGTGGACAAATTTTGAAAAAAAACTCTGATTTTTATTAAATAAATAATAAGTAGTAGAAGGGGGTGTTACAGGTCTCCTGCCCTGAAAGTTCTCGGCAACACTTTTGAGTTGTACTTCCTTGCAGCTCATTGTTTTGCCGTCTGTTCCTTCACCTTTGCCAGCTCTCTTACTTCCTCAACCAAGTCTAGATTTGCTCTGAGTGTGGCTCCATCTGGGACTGTTTCTGTGAGGGTTCGCCTTGGACTAGGCTCCAGCACTTCTATTGGAATGAGGGCGTCGCTACCATATACCAACCGGAAGGGAGTCTCCTGAGTGGAAGACTGCGGAGTGGTGTTGTATGACCATAGCACAAGTGGCAATTGAGTATGACCTTGTTTGCAGCCTCGGCCTGCCCGTTGGTTTGGGGGTGCTTGACCGAGGTGAAGGCTTGATAAATGTTCCATTTCCTGCAGAGTTCCGCTCTGAGTCGAGGCAAGCGTGGTGTGCGTTGTCTGCATTACTATGGTGGTGGGATGCCGGCGGCAGATGAGCCTCTCGCCGGTAGGAATTTCTTCACCCTGTATTTGAGATGGTGGTTATAGGCTCGGCTTCTATCCATTTGGAGAAGTAGTCAATGGCCACGAGCAAGTATCTGACCTGTCCTGCTGATGGAGTGAATTGTCCTAGGATATCAACTCCCCATACGGCAAACGACCATGGGGAGACCATTGCCTGAAGATTGGTGGGTGGAGCCCTTGGGACGGCGGCGTGGCGCTGTCACTTGTCACACTTCTTCACATATTCCACGGCATCCTGTTTGAGGCTCGGCCAATAATAGCCGGCTCTAAGGGTTTTTGCTGCAAGGGCTTGTCCTCCTATGTGGCTGCTGCATACTCCTTCGTGAATTTCCTTCAAGACTTTCTCAGCTTTTTCACCTGCTAGGCATTTGAGGAGAGGTCTGGAGAATCCTCTCTTGTATAGTTTGGCTTCAATGAGAATGTACTTAGCGGCCACCTTCTCCAACTTTTTCATCTCCTTTTCCTGCAACTGCAACTGTTCCCCCTGCAAGTAAGCAATTATATTGGTCATCCAGCTCTTTGGTTCCCCCTCAATTGAGAGGACCTGTGTTTTAGCTAAGCTGGGTTCGGAGAGTGACTCCTGTATCACCGAGTGGTTGTTGCCAGGCTTTTTAGTGGTGGCTAGTTTGGCCAAGATGTCGGCCCTTCCATTTTGTTCCCTGGGGACATGGGTTAGTTCGAAAGATGTGAATTTAGATTTAAGTTCTTGTACCTTGTTGCAGTACTTGCTGAGTAGTTCATCTTTGGCGCTGAAGGCGTTGGTGACCTGTCTGGTCACGAGGAGGGAATCACTTCGCACCCTTAGGTGTTTGACTCCGAGGTCGGCTGCGAGTGTCATACCAGTGATTAGTGCTTCATATTCTGCCTGGTTTTTTGTAGCTTTAAAGTTAAACCTGAGAGATTGCTCGATGAGGATACCGTCCGGGCCTTCTAGGGTTACCCTTGCACCACTTCCCCTTGTGTTAGAGGACCCATCTACGCAGAGCGTCCAAAAGGGGTCGGTCACTGAGGTGATCTCATGCTCCGCTTCTACTAGTTCTGCAACAAAATCTGCCGGGGCTTGTGCTTTGATGGGACCTCTGGGCATGTACTTTATATCAAATTCCGACAGCTCTATGGACCATGCTACCATTCGTCCAGCTAAACCCGGCTTTGCGAGGACTTGGCGGATCGGCAAATCAGTTTTCACCACCACCGAGTGGCTCTGGAAGTACTGCCTGAGTTTTCTTGCTGCGAGGACGACTACATAGGCGGCCTTCTCGATCTTTTGGTATTTTAGCTCTGCTCCCCTCCACATTCTGCTAACGTAGTATATCGGCAATTGGCTTCCCTCTTGCTCCTGTACCAGGACTGCACTACAAGCATCTTTGGAAACAGCCAAGTATAGTAGTAGGGGTATACCTTGTTTTGGTGCTGTGAGAATTGGAGGTGTTGCCAAGTACTATCTGAGCTGCTGGAGTGCGTGTTCACATTCTTCTGACCACTTGAAACTTGAATTCTTTCTGAGCAACTGAAAGAATGGCATTACTTTGTCTGCCGATCGTCCCAGGAACCGGGAGAGTGCCCCTATTTGACCTGCTAGGACCTGCACCTCTTTGGCTGTGGATGGGCTTCTGGCGTTGATGATTGCTCGGCATTGAGAGGGATTCGCCTCGATGCCTCGGTGAGAGAGGATATATCCCAGGAACTCCCCTGCTTGGACACCAAACGAGCACTTTTCTGGATTGAGCCGGAGATCATACTTTTCTAATAACTTGAATATCTTTGCCAGATTCGTCACGTGATCCGGGTCTGTTGTAGATTTCACCACCATATCATCGACGTTGACCTCAATGGTGCGACCGATCTCTTCCTCGAAAATTATGTCCATCAACCGCTGATAGGTTGCGCCAGCATTCTTTAAACCAAAGGGCATTACCTGGTAACAGTAGTTGGAACGACCGGTCATGAAGGCAGTATTTTCCTCATCAGTGTGGCTCATCTTGATCTGGTTATAACCCGAGTACGCGTCCATGAAGCTGAGCAGCTTAAAACCAGACGCTCCGTCGACAAGGCCGTCAATGCTTGGCAGGGGGTAGGCATCCTTTGGGCAAGCCTTGTTGAGGTCTGTGTAGTCTATGCACATTCTCCACTTGCCATTGGACTTCTTGACAAGCACAGGGTTTGCCAGCCATGTTGGATACTTCACCTCCCGGATGAACTCCGCCGAGAGTAGGTTTTCTGTTTCTGCTTTTATAGTCTCTGGAACTGGATCCTCGGCAGTGCTTGCGGAAACCGACATGATGGATCAGGCGTACTTCTTCCTGGCTGAGGATGAGGGACCTCCGCCAGAGAACCCTCCTGATATGGTATTGACCACCCCTCGGTCAGCTACCTCATGGCCTTCTTTCTGCTGGGACTCCTTCCTCTGTCTTCCCCTCTTGGGGGTTTGTCTTCTCTGTGGGCTTTCTGCCCGCCTCTTCTTCTGTTCCTCTGAGAGTACAAATTTCTTTAAAAATCCTCATTTGGATGAGTACATTCGATCTCTTTGCTTCAAGGTCCAGCAGTCGTCGGTGGTGTGACCCTCTGTCCTATGAAACCTGCAATAAGCTTCGGGATACTTACCCATGGTGCCGACGAAAGGTGTCGGCCTAGTGATGGTTCCGTCAGCGAGACCGTCGCTCAGAATGGCAGATGGTCGGGCCCTAAGCGGCGTGTAAGAGCTTTCCGGATTTGGGCGAGACTTCCTGTTACGAGCTCTTCCTCCCCGGTCTCGGCAAGCCGAGGTTAGGAAGGGTTCTGGTCGGCTTCCCCGTTCTGGTGGCGACTGTGGTCTTCTGGATCCTCTGGCGTCTCTAGCATCTTTGGAGGCGGTTGTGTCCTCGGCTTCGATGTGCTTGTCCGCTCTTGCTCTGACTTCGTCCATGTTCCTAGGAGTAGTGATGGACAGTGCTTCGCTAAAGGTCCCTGTTATACCCCAATTTTGTCCGTCTTCTTTTTCTTGCTTTAGTCGTCTTTTTATTAGCGGCGTGTTTTGAGTCGCGTGATTATGGGAAATATTAGTGTAGAGTCTTGGTTACCAATCCAAACCAAATCCAATCCACTCGTTCACTAAACTCGAAATACCATTGTTTAAATTAGGCATGCGCGCGAATGATCGATCTTCTCGTATGCGTTCTTCAATTTAATTATCTCGTATTTGAGTTTAGTCGATGTGAGCAGAGTCCACCTAAAGTCATTTTTCTCAAAATTTGGTTTAAATTCGGACTAATGCGATTCCGAAGTTAATTGTGGGGTTTGTAGTTAACACGCCCATTTTTGGTTTAGTTTTAGCGTATTTGTCGAGTCCGGCCCGTCCTCGTCTTTATATTTGGTCTGACTCCTTCTTCTTATTATTTTATTCGTATTTTGTTAATTTAATTTATTTAAGCGTATATACAGCCCAAAAATGTCAAAAAATTCTATTTAGTTTAATTTACAATTTAAGAGCACTTAATAGTCCAAAAGGTCCAAAAATACAAAAAATAATAATATTAAAAATAAAAAGAATATAAAAAACGAAAATTAAATAAAGGAGCAGCATCAACAATCTTTAGGGGTTCGTCTTGCTCTCCAAGACTACTCAGTGACTCCACATTATCAGATCTGCAAAAGCCCAAAAACGACCATTAATGCTAAAACCTAATTTCTACCTATAAATAAGCGGCTAGCCTAGAGACTAAAAACACACAGAAATCAAGGCAGAAAGAGAGTGTGAAAATCACCCAAAAAATAGGATTAGAGTTTCACATTGAAACCCTAATCCACTAAACACGGTTCTGAAGCTTTTTTGGAGATCTAAAGAACGAAGCGATAGAACGGCGAACTGCAGGTCATACAAAGAAGTAGTTGCGATTGGTTACAATCATTCAAACCGACACACGAGGCTCCCTTTCCGATTACGTTGAGAAAGTCGACGATACAAACCAAACAAGTCGACGATACAAATCAAACAAGGTACCCGTTGAAGAATCTTTTCTTAACTTTACCAATTCACTAAAATTTGAAGTAATAAAATAGTACTATTTTATATGTTCTGTTTATATACGGTTCTTCAAAGGTCAATATCAACTTAATTTGCTGAGGTATGGTGTTTGTGTTAATAGGCTTATGTGTTAGCTTTCATAGGATTACTTTCATTGCACATGGTTGTTGTAGTTTCCTTCATGCATAATCCTACCAATCTCACTCTCTCGAGGTGCAGCGGCGCTGGAAGGATGGGAGGGAGTGATTTAGGCTTAGGTTTTTTTTTTTTTATTGGGCTTATATGGTGTCTTATATTATTTTTTTTTATTTAAAATGTTCAAACGCTATTCGCACCCCCTTATTCACGCACGCACCCCTCCCTCACTTAAGCCCAGTTTCGCATTCTGGGCTCCCACATGCGAACTGGGCTTTCTTGTTTACACCCCTTATTATTTATACAGACCCCTGCTGTTAATAAAACCCAAATTCACAATCTGCACCCCCTGTTTCAGTTTTAATTCTTTTCCAACTCAAACGTAAATAATTTTTCTTGCAAAATTAAATAAACGGCTAAGTCGGTTGTACAACCGGGTTAGTCATTATTTTAGGCCAATGAGTACATGCATTCGGTAACCCCGCAAATTTAATAAATACAAGTAAACCATTTTCTAAAAAATAGGGATTAAAGCCTACTGATCGGGTTAGTCAGCGTTCTAGAACTAATGGGTCATGCATGATTCGGGAGTTCGGAATACCTATTCTAAAATCAACCCACCTCACAACTCCTTTCAAAAATTCAAAAATCATTTTCAAAAAGTAGGGACTAAGTCGGTTGTACAATCGGGTTAGTCGGCGTCCTAGGAATCGATGGTGCATGCAGTTCAAGGAATCCTAGGACCCCTACACTAAAAACACCAACCCACAAACTTTTTTCAGGAAGAACTACGTAGCTTTGATTCCTCCATTGCATCTGGAGGTACGTAGGAGCAAGAGTCCACTCTTGTCAAGCACTAAAAACTAAAAATTTAAACAAGTCTTTTCCTCTATAAATAAAAGGGTAATTATTAATAAATCTTAATTAGTTAGACAAAGGATGTCGTGGGGTGCTAATACCTTCCCTACACATAACGACTCCCGAACCCTAAACCTGCCTTGTCCTGAACATAAAGGGATTTTCCAGATTTGCCCTTAAACTAAAATTTGGTGGCGACTTCCTATGAACCTTTCGAAGAATCCTTTCCCGGATTTTTCGGTCGCTACAACTGGCGACTTCACTGGGGACTTAACTTTTTAGCGAGTCAAAACCTAGTCTAATTAATTATAGGATTTATTTAATTTAATTTTTACCCTTCTCTTATTTATCTTTGCACATTATATTATTTATTGATGTGTAAATCCTAGGATAGAAGATTTTATTTTGTATGAATGTTTGTTTTGTTTGCAGCTTTGGGTTTTGTTTTGAACTGCTCCTACACACACTACACCTCTACACATCACACACATGTGAGAAAAGTCCTCTACCCGGACTCGAGTGCAAACCTAAGTTAGAACGCGAGATTGCGTAGTGATGGCTGCGGGGACGACGCCTCGTTGGGTGGTCATGAAAATCTCACCTAGAGTTTGATTCCTTTTAAGGATGCTATCCTTCTAATAGCTTGCCTATTGTTGGGTCGATATTCTTGACTGGGGTCCTTGGCTCTAGGGACCATGTGTAGGATTCTTTAGAACCATCCTTGTGAGGTTCACTATAAAAGAAACCTTAGACCCACTCCGTAAGTTACCTTTCTAGGGCCACAAAGGAGCTTCATACCCTTGTATTCAAACAAATATTTGTGCTTACCGTCTTTTATCCAAAAATCAAAAAGTCAAAAACCCAAATCATTATTTACCGCAAGTTTCTTAGAAACCATACCTCATGCATTTTTCTTTGCATTACTAAAAACAAAAATAAACATCTTATGTTACGACTGCCTGAGAATTAAAAGCTTTATTTTGGAGAGAAGCCATGCATGCTAAAGTCAAAGTCAAACTTTGTACTTTACTCTCCAAACGTAAAACTTATAATTCCCCGACGCGATAAATAAAATCATATATTATCATTTCATTCACATACATTATCATTACATTCGCATTTCACATACATTCATTCGCATTTCATGCACACTCATTCATTTGCACACTTACATCATGCATTATAGAAATAAAAAAAAACATAATTTTAGAAAGAAAAAAAATTGATGAGAGGTGAGACATTCTTGTGAAATAAATCATTCTTTTTAAAAATATTTAGTCATACTTCGTTGCAAGCTCAGGGTGCTTCAGGGCACTCGGTTTTTTAAATTAGCAGCTCGTTCACATTTTTTTCAACAAAGCGTTGCATCCACCCCATGATGAATGACTAAAATAGTCCATCAAAATTTCATTCATGTTAAAACTGTTGTTAACTCTTTACGAAGCATTCGTGTAGTAATTTGTGTATGACATGTGACTTCATTCTTGTTTGAGTCAGTTGATATCCCTACCTTGTCATCACCCCCCGTCCGAATCTAATCCCGCCCCGACCACCCTAAAGTACATACTCCCCTACCTAGTTGACTTTTTTGGGTTTGTTCTCACTATTGAAATAACACTTGAGGCCCTCATTACTTGGGGCAAATTTGTGATCTCTAAAATATCTTGTCAACATTATATTCCCTTGGTGCAAGTCCTTTACAAAAAGAAATCAAAAAGGCCCGTTAGGTTGAAAACTCGTAAGAGCGGCCTAAGCAAAAATTAGGGCACACAAAAAAAGGAAGAAAAAAGAGCAAATATTTTGTAAATAAGTAAAATTGTCCTTAAGTTAATTTTTGAGAAAACGAGCAATCATGTTCTGAAATGAAGTTGAACCCTCTTCCCATATCCTCAAAAATCCTTTGCCACCCACCTTAAGCCAAAAAATCCAAAAAATCTCTCAATCACCCTAGACAAGGATCAATTCCACATAAAAATGGTGTATCATTTTTATTAAGTCACTCAGCTCGAAAGAAAGAAAAAGAAAAAGAAAAAATCAAAAAAAAAACTGAAATCCAAAATGAGGATCGAAAAACCACGAAAAAGCAAAAGTGGTACAATTATGAGCTGATACTTCTTACCATTAAATGCATAAGAAATCCTTGTCTAAAATAAATCCTCAAACACTTCCTTTAACCTCAATATCCTCCATAAACCCTTAGCCACGTTAAAATCCTAAACAAGTTCATCCAACCATGAGGCACATCAATTACTCAATAAAATCTCAAACACTCCTTTGAGCCTAAAAATCATTTCCTTCATAAATCATCACCCATTAGCCAAGTTACATCACCAAATCATTTGTCCCATCAATCATGAAACACCTCTTTGAGCCCAATTATCCCTCCCTTCATAAATCATTAACCACCGGCCACATTACAACCCTCTGAGTTCATTCCGATCATTGATCGATTGCTTTTGTTTTCTCAAAGTTTTAATTTCGGGACAAGTAAGGTTATTTATTTATAATATGTTTGCTCAAAAAAATATATCTCAAAAAAAAAAAAAAAACTCAAAAGAAAAGAAAAATCAAAAGGCTTGCACCACAAGATTCATTCAAGTTCTGATTATACTAAGACAAGGTCTAGTGATCACCAAGTGTAGTTTTCATCATAGCAAACTCAAGATTATTGTAGTCCGAGAGTCATAACCAAAAGTTTATACTAGGATCGCCGCCTAGATCCTAAAGTGGGGCATCCCTTTCGCCATCTATTCCATTCGAACTTGGGGAAATTTGTACGGTGTCATACCACACCCGACTATTGCCATACCGGACAAACTCCAAAACCCATTACCTTAACTCCGTCGCTTCCACAACCTCACCAAAACAACCGTCTCGAATTCCGTTATCAAGTGGAGCAACCTGTCACCCTTCACTCCACCTACAAATGGGGACATTCACCATACACCCATCTCATCCCCTTGTTATATCCACATCAACAAAACCATACCGGGCAATTTCTCAACTCATTACCCTATATGTTGCTACTCTAGTCTGGGCAATCCTGTCCCTTACCATAAATGGGGCAACACCAAACTCTACGGGTTGAGACAATATCTATTGTTGTCCACCTTTCATTCCAAAGCCAATGCATTCCCATTCATCATTTTCTACACCTCTAGCTTGTTAGCACTAGACGGGGGCAAGTTATTCACTCACAATCATCAAATCTAAATTGGGGCAATCTCGGCTTGGAAAAACCTACCATTCATGACATTGACGAAGACCCGTCATTCATCCTTTCATGCGCGCGTGATTCGTCCATACCCTTGAACCAAGTTAATCGACTCATTCATCTATGTTTGCACTACTATACATGTTTTCTTAACAATGCTTGAGAGAGATAGAACACAAGTTGATAATGTGATCACGAAAATCCACTTATCATGGGGCATCAAAATGGAAGAGAAAAATGAGCGAGTTAGCAAGTTCTTTTCACATCGATGTAATCTGTAAATAACAACCTTGAGATTGCCTTAAGTTTGAATCAAATCTAATCTTTCCAAAGAATTATCAATATTCATCTCCGCCTCGCGCATCCAAAGTCTCACATCTCATCATCACAAAAATGTTTACGCACTCAATCGGTCATTTCATATCATCACACCATAGCATTTGCATTCAAACATTTCATTTGCGTCATATTAACATTCATACTTCATGCATCCATCAGATAAATAAATAAAAAGCAAGCAAAAAGCAAAAAACAAAAGAGAAAGGAATCACCTATTTCATCCATCACCCCACCAAAAATCACTTGTTGCATGTGCATGTATTGTTGGCGTTGTATGTCCATTACATGATGTACCGCCTCGAATCGACTTCAAGTGCCGATACCCATATTTTGCTCCTCTAAGATCAAAGCTCTAAAGCGTTGATCCCGATCGCATCACGAGATCACCGAAGTGATCCTGCGGACCGAGTGGTCCTTCAGAGAACTACGCTCCTTCGCCCTAAGTGCCCCAGTCGCAAACGCGTGAGTCGAGCCCGGCGGACCTTCCGCACCGCGTGGTCCTTCGGACTAGTTGTGTCGGCCCTAAGTCACGTGTCGTCCTTCATGGTCAACATATCAGTTCTAGACCTGATCTTGACCCATCATGGCCGCTCGAGTATAAAGGCCCCCTCAGACCGTTTAATTAGTACCGTAGCTAGTTGCGCTCCTTCAGACCACGATGGTCCTTCAATTAAGGCCTAGGCAGCCTTTCAGACCTTAAGTGGTCCTTCAGAGCCTTGTCGCTCCTTCAGACCCTGAGTGGTCCTTCAGAGCCTTAGTGCTCCTTCAGGTCCTTGTTGACCCTTCATTCAAATCTCTACATCGCGCCAAGTATTAACCACTCCTCTTATCTCTCAAACTTTCCACTTCCCCTTAAGCGGACAAAATTAGCGTCTATCTTATCTTTATTCCTATTTCTACTACGAAAGTTCTAGAGCTCAGCACTTTCTAGTAAAATATTAATAAAGAGGGGCAGCTGTTATACCCCAATTTTGTCCGTCTTCTTTTTCTTGCTTTAGTCGTCTTTTTATTAGCGGCGTGTTTTGAGTCGCGTGATTATGGGAAATATTAGTGTAGAGTCTTGGTTACCAATCCAAACCAAATCCGGTCCACTCGTTCAACCTAAACTCGAAATACCATTGTTTAAATTAGGCATGCGCGCGAATGATCGATCTTCTCGCATGCGTTCTTCAATTTAATTATCTCGTATTTGAGTTTAGTCGTATGTGAGCGAGTCCACCTAAAGTCATTTTTCTCAAAATTTGGTTTAAATTCGGACTAATGCGATTCCGAGTTAATTGTGGGGTTTGTAGTTAACACGCCCATTTTTGGTTTAGTTTTAGCGTATTTGTCGAGTCCGGCCGATCCCTCGTCTTTATATTTGGTCCGACTCTTCTTCTTCTTATTATTTTATTCAGTATTTTGTTTATTTAATTTATTTAAGCGTATATACAGCCCAAAAATGTCAAAAAATTCTATTTAGTTTAATTTACAATTTAAGAGCACTTAATAGTCCAAAAGGTCCAAAAATACAAAAAATAATAATATTAAAAATAAAAAGAATATAAAAAACGAAAATTAAATAAAGGAGCAGCATCAACAATCTTTAGGGGTTCGTCTTGCTCTCCAAGACTACTCAGCAGACCCACATTATCAGATCTGCAAAAGCCCAAAAACAGCCATTAATGCTAAAACCTAATTTCTACCTATAAATAAGCGGCTAGCCTAGAGACTAAAAACACACAGAAATCAAGGCAGAAAGAGAGTGCGAAAATCACCCAAAAAATAGGATTAGAGTTTCACATTGAAACCCTAATCCACTAAACACGGTTCTGAAGCTTTTTTGGAGATCTAAAGAACGAAGCAAAGAACGGCTGATACCATACAAAGCAAAGAGTTGCGATTGGTTACAATCATTCAAACTGACACACAGAGGCTCCCTTTCCGTTCTGTTGGAGAAAGTCGACGATACAAACCAAACAAGTCGACGATACAAATCAAACAAGGTACCCGTTGAAGAATCTTTTCTTAACTTTACCAATTCACTAAAATTTGAAGTAATAAAATAGTACTATTTTATATGTTTTGTTTATATACGGTTCTTCAAAGGTCAATATCAACTTAATTTCTTTGAGGTATGGTGTTTGTGTTAATAGGCTTATGTGTTAGCTTTCATAGGATTACTTTCATTGCACATGGTTGTTGTAGTTTCCTTCATGCATAATCCTACCAATCTCACTCTCTCGAGGTGCAGCGGCGCTGGAAGGATGGGAGGGAGTGATTTAGGCTTAGGTTTTTTTTTTTTTTTTTTATTGGGCTTATATGGTGTCTTATATTATTTTTTTTTATTTAAAATGTTGTAACGCTATTCGCACCCCCTTATTCACGCACGCACTTCTCCTCACTTAAGCCCGGCCAGATTCAGGCTCCCCACATGCGAACTGGGCTTTCTTGTTTACACCCCTTATTATTTATATAGACCCCTTCTGTTAATAAAACCCAAATTCACAATCTGCACCCCCTGTTTGATTTTAATTCTTTTCCAACTCAAACGTAAATAATTTTTCTTGCAAAATTAAATAAACGGCTAAGTCGGTTGTACAACCGGGTTAGTCATTATTTTAGGGCCAATGAGCTGTACAGTTCAGTAACCCTGCAAATTTAATAAATACAAGTAAACCATTTTCCTAAAAATAGGGATTAAGTCTACATCTGATCGGGTTAGTCGCGTTCTAGAACTAATGGTCATGCATGTTCAGAGTTCGGAATACCTATTCTAAAATCAACCCACCTCACAACTCCTTTCAAAAATTCAAAAATCATTTTCAAAAAGTAGGGGACTAAGTCGGTTGTACAATCGGGTTAGTCGCCCTAGAATCGATGGTCATGCAGTTCAAGGAATCCTAGGACCCCTACACAAAAAAACACCAACCCACAAACTTTTTCAGAAGAACTACGTAGCTTTGATTCCTCCATTGCATCCGAGAGTGCGTAGGAGCAAGAGTCCACTCTTGTCAAGCACTAAAAACTAAAAATTTAAACAAGTCTTTTCCTCTATAAATAAAAGGGTAATTATTAATAAATCTTAATTAGTTAGACAAAGGATGTCGTGGGGTGCTAATACCTTCCCTACACATAACGACTCTCGAACCCTAAACCTGCCTTGTCCTGAACATAAAGGGATTTTCCAGATTTGCCCTTAAACTAAAATTTGGTGGCGACTTCCTATGAACCTTTCGAAGAATCCTTTCCCGGATTTTTCGGTCGCTACAGTCCCATTTCTGAGGCCTTTCATGAAGGATGTCACGAAGAACTTCTCGTCCGGATCCTCCACCTGCACTGTTATTTTATTGAAACGCTCCAAGTACTTCTTCAGCGGCTCCGCCGGCCCCTGTCTGAGATCGAACAGGTCCCCCGGGTGGATGAGTTTTTTCTTATTGGCGGAGAATTGCTGGACAAAGCGGTCGGTGAGGTCCTCGAAATCAGTGATGGATCGAGCAGCCAACCCCTTGAACCATTTGAGGGCAACATCAGTCAGCGTTCCTGCAAACATTTTACAGCTGATGGCGTCATTGCCACCGCTGATCATCATTTGGGTTTGAAAGGCATCAACATGGCTCTAGGGATCTCCTGTTCCGTCGTGGGTTCCGATGGCGGGCTCTCAAAACCGGGGGGGAATAGGCACCACCTCGATCTCCTCAGTAAATGGCTGGAACACCCTCAGGGGTGCTCGGGCGACCTCCGTTCTGTTGTTCTGAAGGGCGACCAGCTGTTCATGAAGTCAAGCCTCCCTGGCCTCGAGTGCCTGAGCGCGAAGGGTCTGCTCCTCATTCCTCCGAGCTTGATCTGCGTTCTGCTCCTGAAGTGCTCTCACCGCCTCCATCAATTCAAGTATCCTGGGATCTGTGGTGCTTGTGGAAGCACCGCCGTTAGCTCTGGTTCCTACCATGTTGAAGTAGGATCTGCTGTTCTGACGTGTGGTGGGAAGGTTCTACCGGGCCCCACGGTGGGCGCCAATGTTCCTAACTATTTCCTTGAGTAGGGTTGAGCAAGAACACAAGAATAATAGAGAATAAGAGAGTATAGAATGGGTAATCAGAGAATGTTCTCCTCTATCATTGGCCTCATGGGCTTATATTTATATTACAAGCTGTTATTAAGGCTCATTAATGCTCATAAATGTACATGAATGCCCCGAGATCTCAGGCGAGATTCTCGGGCTTGCCTAATATGTCTAACAGGACTTCCACTCGTAGCCGAGCTTACAAGAGACGTCGGCCCTTTGGCCGAGGGATGTGTTGCCGACTGATACTTCGGTGGCAAGGGCGAGGTGGTCTTCGCGTACGAGTCTTCATCTTCTAGGCCCAGATGAGTCGGCTAGGAGGCGTATCATATCCGAGCCTTCCTAGGCGGTCGGCTGGGAACAAAATCATATTTTGAACTTCTAGTTCACATTGTTTAGTTTGAAGATCAAGATGAGAAAATGATAATTCATTCCAATTGATGTCTTTTTCCCGCTGCTTATTCTCTCCCTCTAATATTGAAATGTTTAATTCATCGAATGATAATCATCAACAGGGGCGGATCTTCCTTAGGACCGGGGAGGACCACAGCTCGCCCTAAAAAATATGAAAATTTGTTACAATACCCCTACTATAAATCAACTACTAAATTAATATGCGCTTTGCAGTATAACTTCAAAATATATTACGTGGTGCAATGGTTTAGTCTGTTTCCTGTTGCTAAAAGAATCCGGCATCAACACCAAACCCCAACCTTTTTAGAGTTGAACCCAAGTCATATATATATATATATATATATATATATATATATATATATATATATATATATATATAATCTCTCTAATTAAGAAAGAAATAGAATCTTTAAAACAAAAAGATTTAGAATTAGAATTGAAATATTTAGAAATTAAAGGAAATAATATATTAGCATCCACTACTAGTGCCAGCCATTCCAACACTAGTGAAGGATATATAACTATATTAAATAGAATGATTATGCATAAATGGCATTGCCCTATTACCATAGTTATTAAGGATCAGAGATTTATAAGCTTATAAATGTACCCGAAAAAGAATTAAATGAAGCAAAATTAAGACCAGATACTAACGATCTTATAGAAGAATTATCTAGGTTAACTATTTCAGATAAATCCAAAGTTAATGTTTTAACTAAGGATGAAGAAATACGTATTAATAGAATAGGACATCGTAAGAATATGAATTATCGAGGAAGAACTAGAAATTATTATCCTAGACCTAGCTTTGATTTCTGATTTGAAGAAGCTAGAGATATGACGGCTAGTTCCTTTAACGGAAGTTCTATTCTGAGAATGGAACATAGATGGCCATTGAGAACAAAATATATTAAATACTATTCAAGAGATGACCATGGTCTGCAATCGCTTATAAAGCAAAGGTAGAAATACCGATAAAAGTAAAGAATGTTTATTGTCACTGGGTTTACTGGGACAATTAAAAGGTTGGTGGGATAACATCCTTACTGTAAGAAGACAGTAAAAATCATAGCAGAGAAGCTAAGAAAATAGACCCAAAGAACGGGATTAGCAACAAAGCAGAGGAAGATGTCAGAAACACCTTATTATACTCTATTACTAAGAGTTTTATAGGAGACCCTGCCCAGTTCCAGGATAGGGCTGCAGAACAATTGGCAAACCTATATTGTCCAACCATGTCTGACTATCGATGGTATAAAGACATGTTTTTATCCAAATTATGTACTCGTGCAGATGGTGCGGCAGAGTACTGGAAAGAAAGATTTATAGCTGGATTACCTAGACTATTAGCAGAAAAGGTTAAGGCCGATATTAGAGTAAAAAATGGTTCTATAGACTATAAATCCATGACCTTTGGTCAATTATCCAGTCAGGTAGTTGAAACTGGAATAAGTATTTGTACTGACTATAAGATTCAGAATAAAATGCGAAATGAATTAACTCAAGGAAAGAAAGAATTAGGCTCTTTCTGTGAGCAATTTGGGGTAGAACAAATTAGATCCCCTAGCAAGCAAACCAGAAAGAATTATAAGAAACCCTTAAGTTCTTACAAACCATATAAGAGACGTAAGAATTATTCTAGGAATAATTATTCCAAGAATAATGAGAAGACCTCATTAGAAAAACCTTATAAGAAAAAACCTTATAAGCCCAAGAAAACCTTTAGAACAGACAAATCAGATGTCAAGTATTTTAAGTGTGGACGTTTTGGTCATTATGCTAAGACTTGTAAAGTTAAGCAACAAATTAATAGAATTAATGAATTAGGTGTTTCAGAAGAACTGAAACAAAGCCTTATTAATATACTAGAAGATGTCATGATCTTAAATAGAGATCTATCAAGTCAAGTATATTCAAGAATCTTCTTCGTAAGAAGAAGATTTTGTTAATCAAGTTCTAAATAAAGATGCACTCGTAAGATACTTCGATGATGATTGTTGTCAAGGATTAGGTCCAGAATTATGTACTTGTGACTCGTGCACAAGAAGTATAAATGTCATTACTAGCACCCAAGCTAATACCTTAATAGATATATTAAGAAAAATGCCTGAATCTTCTGAAAAAGAAGAATTCATGATACAAATTAAGTCTATCTTAGACAAAGAAGAAGAACAAAAGGACATTGTTCATAAAGTAGAATTTAAAGAAATTATGGATAGGTTTAAACCCAAGTCTTTAGTACCACAATTAACGGTTAAAGATCTACAGAGTGAAATCTCTCTAATTAAGAAAGAAATAGAATCTTTAAAACAAAAAGATTTAGAATTAGAATTGAAATATTTAGAAATTAAAGGAAATAATATATTAGCATCCACTACTAGTGCCAGCCATTCCAACACTAGTGAAGGATATATAACTATATTAAATAGAATGATTATGCATAAATGGCATTGCCCTATTACCATAGTTATTAAGGATCAGAGATTTCAGTTCATAGCCTTAATAGACTCTGGTGCAGATATGAACTGCATCCAAGAGGGATTAATCCCTACTAAATATTATGAGAAAAACTCTTTACCAGATTTTCTCACCCGAGAATTCTTACAGGGAAAATCATGAGTTCTAGCAAAGATAAAAGTTCCAGTAAAGATAATTACGGACCTCCTCGTAAAAAGGAGTCTAGAGCTATTACTTCTAAACAGGCATTACAGAATCCAGTTACAGCTTTACAGGTAACTAACAGGTTCACCCCATTAGTCCCGCTAGCATTACCTGCTTATTATCCTTCTTCTTCAGAATTAAGGCCCCAGGGCCAATCTAAATTAGCTTTACCTCCCCCTCCTTCCAAAACAATTAAACCACAAAAATTACCATTTTACACTCCTCCCGTAGAGGTAAATTGCCCTCTAGTCGAAAAGAAAGAAAGAAAGCTTATTTTCCTGGTTGAGCCAGAAATTAACTCCGAAAAACCTTTAGAAATTACATCTAAATTCCTTCCTCCTGGTTTTCATTATGTCTCTACCAATATACAAAAGGATCGGCGCTTCTATGAATTCATCTTAGTAGACACCGACTCTATTGAATTAACCCATACAATGGACAAAAGGAAACCTGAACAAATATTATATTCCAAATTCAGGATTCAGAAGATATTAACTCTCTCAGACTGGAATGCTCATCCAGCTCAATCGAGAGAATTTTCTCGAGACTTTACTCCCCAATATTATACTTATTATGATTACATACAGGCCTGGGAAAACATGTTATTACTAAGACCTTTTGACCACTCATGGTTCATCTGGTTCAAAAAGGATTTTCCTTTGAATTTCCCTTCTTGGTTCATTAAATGGTTCCAGGAATGGGGCCCTGAAATTAGCATCTATCCTGAAAATGCCAAAAAGGCTTTTCAGTGTTTTTCAGAAAATACCAACTTCTCAGAACCATTAAAAATTTTAATGTTTCATGCGAATTTTGGTATCTCTTGGATTATTACCTGGAATTATCTTCGAGAGCCTTCGTCTCAAGATAGTAATATTTACCAGATTTTAAGAAGTATTAAAATTAAATGGTGGAATAAATTCCGCCCTGAATTCATTAGTGAAACAGCTCTGCAGCTTTGGTTCAAAGAAAATAAAAGGTTCCTCATTAAAGCCAAAGGCACAGCTCAAGAATCTGTATTTTTAGCCGAAAAGGCTAAAATTATGGCTGAATTATCTTCTTGCACTAATAAAGAAGACCTTTTTAAGAAATGGCATTCTGCTATGTCCGAATCAGATATTAATGTCATTGAAGACTCTGCAAGCTCATCAGAAAGCTTTACGGCTGTCATGGAAGATGATTGCTTTGGACACAGTGGCTTCAGTGGTTTACAGAATTATTAAAGTTTTGAATTATTATCTTGTCGTTACTATGAACGTGGCAGACAAAGAATCTTATCCTCTGATGTAGCAAGCTCGTGACCGACAAGACTTTTCAGAGAATCTTATCTTATGTAATTATTTTAGTTTACGGACAGGTGTCAGTTTTATTAAACCTGTGGATACCTCCTTCATCTATAAAAGGAAGGATCCGTTTCATTATTAAGCATCGAAAAATCCACCTCCTTTTCAAGCTCCTCTTTCTCTCATCCCTCTCCACTTGTAATTTCCCCCTTCATCCATGTCTACCTTCATCTTCCCTTGTGAAAAAGCCTGAATAAAATTGTAAGTTTATTAAAATGAATTCTCATATTGTCTTTTCAAATTATTTCTTTACCTTTATAATTATCTTTCAAATTATATTTTTATTAACAACTAATTTAGATTTATTTCTTGATGACCTTCCGATTTTTCCCCATTATTATCTATGGGTTATGTTTTGTTTTGCTCGTCTCCTTAGTCCAGTATATATCTATATATATATATATATATATATATATATATATATATATATATATATATATATATATATATATTCAAAAATTTCAATATATAAGTATAAATTTTATTCATATTTTTAATAGACAAAATTACACTAGAGATCCTTTAAGTTATTTAATTGTAACAAGTTGGTCCTTTAAGTTTTTTTCGTACCACTTAGGTCCTTTAACTTACATAATATGTACATCATTAGTCCTATTTTCATTTTCTGTTACAAAAAAACTCAATTCGCACTAACAGAGCTGACATGGCTGTGACGGAGCCTACATGTCATCTGTCTTGTAACAATTTTGTCATTTAAGACTACCATCATGTAACAATTTGGTCCGTTCAACTTAAATGAAAAAGAAAATGAACCATCTTTTTTAAAAAAAAGTAGAAAGTTTCAAATTGTTACATGACGGTAGTCTTAAATGACCTTTTGTCAAAAAAAAAGTAGTCTTAAATGACCAAATTCTTACAAGATAGATGATAGGTGTCATCCGTCAGAGTCACATCAACTCTGTTAGTGCGAATTGAGTTTTTTTGTTATAAAAAATGAAAAAAAGACTAACGGAGTACACATTATGTAACTTAAAGAACTTAAGTGATACAAAAAAACTTAAATAACCAACTTGTTACAATTAAATAACTTAAAGAAGTCCCAGTGTAATTTTGTCTTTTTAATACTATCACGTCTCTTATATTAGAAATAGACATTATGAAAAGATGAATGATCATTTTCGAAAAAATATATTTAGAATTTTAATATTAGGAACAAGTAAATTTAAAATCATCTTTTTACAAATAACTTCAATTAAGTGTCTATATGAAACAAAATAAATACAATTTTAGTCTCAATTTTTTGGTTACCGTGTTATTGGTGCGCAATATCTATCAACTTTGCCAACGGCAAACCCAGGGGGTGTGGTTGAGCGGTTGGGGCTTATCCTCCCTAACCAAGTGTCGAGGGTTTGATCCTCGCCTTGGATATGAAGCGGCTTTAAATCTCTGGGCCAACTGTCCCCCCCTTCGAGATTCCTCCAATCCAGCGAGGGGATTAGTCACTACGTTCTGCGGTGGATACCCTAGTCTCGACCAAAAAAAACTTTGCCAACGGTTGATCTACCTCGGGAATCTGACTGACCACATGTATTCGTCAGTCAATCATTTAATTTTGTTTTTAAATAATTTTAATTTATATTTATCTATTTTAATTGTATTTGCCTTTTTGTGTCTCTATTCATGCATTTCTCGCTTTTCATGTCTCTTTCATTAGCAGCCCACCCGGATTTTTTTGTCAAGATCCGCCACTGATCATCAAACTGGACTAGAAACAAGTCTCCAATTGATTGGCTCAAGATACTTTATTATACATGGAGATTTATATCCAATATATATCCCAAAATTCTTTGAGGACCCATCATAGTGCACTGTGAGTGGAGAAATTGGAATATACACTGCACATCCAAAAATTCTAAGATGAGAAATGTTAGTTTCGTGACCAAAAACGAAAACAAAAAGGGGTTAGAGTTGTGATAACTTGTTGGTCTGATGCGAATCAGTGTTGCAGCATGCAAAATTGCATGTTCCCAAATAGAAACTGTAAGTTCTTATATCATAAGTATTCATCATACAATTGACTTTAGACGTTCAACGAATGGTTCTTCAAGATCATTTTATGAATGAACAAATGCTACGTGGTGTCTAATATCAATTCTAATAGACAACGATACTCGTTAGATGTTTTCTAGATAATTTAGAAAAATGAGCTCTTAGTGAAGTCAAAGTTGCAAACATCTCACAAACTTCCAGTTGTGAGTTGATGAAAAATATACGTTCATCTAGTTGATGCATAAATTAAAATCAAAAATATCTAAATGGCCCATATATGAGTGTATTGGCCCACAAATATCACCATATGTATTCATTCTAAAAATTTGAGATATTCATTTTCAATTTTGTGGTGATGGTCTAATTATAAACTCCCATTGTGAGCACGAAACACATGAGAATTTATTAGATTGAAGAATCTTCTGGTTCTTCAATTGACGATCACATGAATTTTCAATTAGTTTTCGCATTATTATAGACCTGGGATAGCCCAACTGGTTATGCCAAACAATAAATTTACTTGATTTGTAAACACTAGTGCAAAAATGACTTTAGACACCACCATTTAGTATCGGTTGTTTAAACAACCGATACTAAATGTGTGTCTCAAACACATTTAGCATCGGCTGTTGAAACAACCGATACTAAAAGTCTGACACAAATACACATTTAGCATCGGTTGTTTAAACAACCGATACTAAAAGTCCAGTTTTATTTTTCCCTTCCAATACATCACGCGTTCTCTCTCGATACATCATCTGAACTCTCTCGTGTTTTTTTCTCGCGTTCCTCTGAACTCTCTCACCCTGGACATCTCGCTCTCACTCTCGCGTTCTCCATTCCAAAATTTTCGAAACCCTAAGATACTTCCAACAGAACCTCATCGTTGAAGGAGACTGGAACGGAGTATTTCGATTTGTTCTCTCTTTCCTCTCAAAGGTAAGTAGAATCCACTCCACAGTGAGCCAAACCTATAACCCATTTTCGCATCCTCTTAGTTCATATCATAAAACCAAACGAAAATGAATTTCAATTTCATTAAAACCCTATTCCTCTTCTTCCATCCGTAGATCTTTAAACCCACGCAGATTTAGGGTTTTCTTCAATTCCAACAATGGTCAGTGCTTTATCTTCCACTCTGATTTGTCTTTTCTTTTTAGTGCCCTTTTTCAGCTCAAATTTTTACCACGATGTTTTATCCCCAAATTTCCAACTTCGTCACTCAATTTCTTTGAATTCTCAACCTTATGTTCTTTTGGTGAGGTTTTTCAGTTCTTCATTTTCTTCATTCTTGTTTCTAGGTCACTCCCTTCGATTTCAACATTGCTTATCGTTTTTGGTGCTTCAATCACCCTGTTACATTGGTTTTTCAATTTCTCTGTTATTTGGGTTTATGGAACGACATGTGTTGATTTAGTGATGAATTTGTTGTTTTCCTTGCATCGTTTCTGGTGCTTCAATCGCCCTTTCTGGTGAATTTGTTGATTTACTGTTCAATCCAATGGAGGAAGCTATGTTGGTTTCAGTTTAGGGTTTCAATTGGTTTCTTCGTTGAAAGCCATATCAGGCTCTTTTAACATCTTAATAACATGATAAGTTCTCCTTCTCTGCCTAACATCTTCAATTTCATGAATTTGTGTTAAGTTTATTGTGGATTCACCTTCTATGATATGATATTGTAAAACGTTTGATGATATGCTCTTTTCTCATTCCAGATTCACCTTCTTTCTTTTCTGATATTGAATTATGTATTAGTCCACCTAGCTCATGGAACTAAATTTAATTTCCAAAAGTATATCAAAAGATCATTAGAAGATGACTTAAGGTAGTTGTGCGAGTCAGGTAACATAATTTTTGTCACATGTATTCGTTTGGCAACATCATATCATGTACATTTTTTCTTAATTTCCTTACAAAAATGTGCTCATTTTGTTTACTATGTTGTTGACAGTTCTGTCCTCTGGGCATCAGCCGTAGTTTTCCTCCTTCTAATTTTCTTACAATTTGAGGTGGAGGAGGTCAAAGTTTTTGTGAAGCAACCTGATGGTTCTGTTTTCAGTTGATGTGAGTGATTTCGTTGCTATTGTCACTTTATATATGGAACATTAATAGTGAGTTCTTTTCAAAGCCATTTATCCAAATATTTATGACTTGTTATTTGACTTTGTTGCTTTGATCAATTTATGGACATATTTGAAACAATGGATAGTGTTGTGTAGTATGCAGCTTTTAAATTCTAATCACTTTTTGTTTGTTCTGTAGTCGAGTAATATGGCTAGGAGATTTGAATTATCGAGTGACTTTGAGTTATGAAGAAACAAGAGTTTTGTTGGAGGATAATAACTGGGACACTTATTTAGAAAAAGATCAAGTGTGTCCTCAACTCTTAAATAAAAAGTTCAATGACAATATGTACATTAATTGTGGATGAATAAATACATCTATTGAGTTGCTTTCCATTGTATGCAGCTGACATTGAAAGAGAAGCAGAAAGAGTTTTCATTGTTTTGCATTCTGAAGATGCATTTTCTGTTGATTTTTCAAGTTCCATCTCCAAAAATATAGTGTGATGACAAAACCATTGTAAGCTTCTCTGTGAGACTTTAATATTCTGTTATCTTTTCTTGTGGTTTGATGAGATTGCATTGCCTAGTGAGGCTTTTACTGTTGTAGTATATTTCTTGTCCATTATGTCAAAAGATCCTCTTCTTGTTCATCCAACATTGGACCTTGTAATTTCATTGACTAGAAATGAATGACAAGTTCATATTATGGTCAGAAAACCCAAACAAAGTAGATTATGGTCATAATATTTTTATTGTCATTCATCGTATGCATTTATTACTTTAACTTGAATTAGAAATTGGAGCAATTACTTGTTATTTCATTCCACTTTGTTCTTGTTACTAACTACTTATTTCGCCGCAATCAACAAATTCAAATGAACAATGACAATGGTGGTTTTCTATGTCACAATAATCTACTTATTATTTATCTTGAAAATATCAAGTAACCTTTTATTTTTACAGTATAAATCTTTTTTAACATTGAGTTATTCAATCTCCAAATATTTTGCAGCAAGTACTATGTCTGTGGTAGATAGAGACTACCATGATTATTCCCATTTTAGCTAATCTAATAGTATATCTTGGATTGAGGGCATGATTGATGAACCTTTCTTTTCTAACATGAATTTTATGGATTGCTTTGAGCTGATGTTGAAGTGTGTAAATGTTTAATTATTATGTGATGATTAGTATAAGCCTCCTAGTTAGAGTTTATGGTTATGCTCACACATTGTTGCTCCAATCAACTGAAAAATGCAGGAGCTTGTTTGTGAGAAGGCGCCGTCTTTACATTCTTAAATTGCTCTGATATGGGTACTGGAAATCCGGAACTATAGCATCTGGTGTGGAGGAAGGTGTGAAGCTCTATTTTTACAATATTAGAGCTGCTCATGTTGAAAGGCAAGATATGATGCAATTCAAGCTGTCCTTGTTGATGCTGCATCACAGGGTATGTCACCATTACTGTTTCCATTCATACTTGTGCATTCCATTTTCTGTTCATAGCATTGTTACATAGTTTGACATCTATATTTATATATAGATAGTAGACGAAAGTCACCGCCTCAAAAATAAGGATTCAAAATTGTTTTCTTCATTGAAGCAATATATTACCAGACATCATGTGCTCTTGATTGGGACTCCTCTTCAGGTTCACTTTCAATTATGTCATAGTTTGACATAATTATTTATATATTGATTATGAAGTTCAGCAAGGATTTACTATTGTTGCATAGTTTGCATAATTCTATTCATAGCCGTTTTGTTATGGCACAATGATGCATTATTCTTGGAACAATTTTACCTCATCTGGAGCTGTCTATTATCGATTTGTTAAGTGTCGAGTATCTTTGAAATTGTGTTATAATATTAGGTACTATACTGGTTATCCAAAGGATCTTGGACCATCAAAGGTTATTCATTTTACCTCTGAGCGTGAGTTTGTCAATCTCCTTCATGAAGGTCATCCTGTGGTCGTTGCTTTTACTATCAAGTAGGTGATCTAGAGTCAACCTTTGAATTCTTATTTGGTTCCCCCTACTCTGAAGTGACTGTAGGTCTGGGTGCAAGGGAAGGGAAAAGTAAAAAACTGAATTGATTTTGGACTAACTGCTTATAATTTGATAATGCAGGAGTAATTACTCACGACATCTTGACAAAGTACTAGAAGAAGCTGCTGCTGAGTTTTATCCACACGTAAAATTTATGCGTGTAAGTTATTTTGAATAGTGCTCTCTTGTTTGTATTGGCATTCGTTACTATATATCAGTTGCGATGAAGTAGTGTTGTGCACATTTCCCATCCTATAGAGTCACAAAAGCATAGACCAATGTGCTTCTTAGTTTGCAATGAGTTGGTGTTTTTATCTTCTACCAACATTCTCTTTTATGTACTTTATTGTGTTATGATACCTGTAGAGAAAGGGGTTATGGAATGAATAGTGTTGTTCTGATTCTGCTCCCTTCTTCACGTTACCCCTTCTCCAGTACAAACAAATTTGTTATTTTATTGTGGTTTTCTATATCCCCTGTAACAGAATTAGTGGAACTATTAATATCTTTTGTTTTGGCTGATTATGTTCTGTTCACTCTGAGGCATTTTTATTGAACATTGATGAACTCTTTAGCATTATGTAGCAAATTATTTTACTGCGCACTCAGTAGCATTGTTGGCTAACAATAGTGTAATTATTTTCTTGTGTTTTGCAGGTTGAATGTCCAAAGTATCCTGGGTTTTGTATAAGTCGACAGAAAACTGAGTATCCGTTTATTGAAATGTTTCATACTCCAACACAAGGAATGGAACAGAATATGATAAATCAAAGGAAGTAGTTCATCTTAGGACCTTACCTTACCTTACCTTAGTTTGACGTTTTTGTTTTAGAAACTTATAGAAATTTTAAGTTTCATAAATTGTATTGTAAGATATTAATTTCAATGGAATTTGAAGAATTTTTATGATTTTATTATGTGTTGTTTGGAAATATTTTTGTATATCAGGATATTATAAATTGGTCAATTGATAGACAGCAAACACAATGTTGAAATGACATTTAGTATCGATTTTTTAAATAACCGATACTAAATGTCACATTTAGTATCGGTTATTTAAAAAACCGATACTAAATGCCATTTTTTATACAGCAAACACAATGTTGAAAAGACTATTAGTATCGGTTATGTAAATAACCGATACTAAAAGTGACATTTAGTATCGGTTATTTAAATAACCGATACTAAATGTCATTTTTTAGACAGCAAACACAATGTTGAAAAGACTATTAGTATCGGTTATTTAAATAACCGATACTAAAAGTCACATTTAGTATCGGTTATTTAAATAACCGATACTAAAAGTACGTTTTCAAGGCATAAAAAACACAAAAAAAAAACGACATTTAGTATCGGTTTTTTGAAAATCCGATGCTAAAAGTCACATTTAGTATCGGTCGAATTAGTATCGACAGATAACCGATACTAAAAGTGTCAAATAACCGATACTAAAAGTCTTTTCTGCACTAGTGAAACTTCCGGTTTACAATATGTGCTTCAATTGCACTGATATAAGTGTAGTACAAACTAGAGGAGCAATAAATATTCAACAGCTCATTCATTTCTTGTTTCAATATGATATCTATTTGGATGAATATCCTTAAAACTTAATAAACTTTTATGAGACTTGAGAGATTATAATATGATATCAATGTGTTAAAAAAAAATCATTCTCTAGGTAATTAACAATAACTACCTCTTCCAGAGTCTTCAATTACATTTTGCGAACTTTTGAGTGCAAGTTGATAACAAGTACACATGCTACTATATGACTTATGGCCATAACTTGATAATGTACACAGTTTATGATATATAATGCACTTATGCACATATATAATCTTAGTTACACTCTAAAAACTTATAATATCTTATAATTAGCATGCATTAAGAACATATGGCAGATAAAAACTCATTATATTGAAAAATATTTTAGTCCTTCAAAACTATCAATATGAGATGTCATTGCTACTTTAGGATAATCTTGCTAAATGTATGCCAACTATTAAAACTACGTCGACTACTAAAGTTTAGGTTTGATTTACTATAGCATAATTTTGGCCGCCATGTTTATTTAAACAAAAATAATGTATTAAACTTTAAACATTCAAATAACAAAATATAAAATAGGCTATAAATTTACACTTTTGATCATTTATCATTGTTCTAGGTTTCACTTTGGTCATTTATCTTTTTTTGGGTTCGTTTTGGTCCATCATCTTTCATTTTCGTTTCATTTTTGTCCATGTTGTTAGCTTTTTTTTACAAACTCTACGCTGACAGTTAACTGCTGACGCGGCGTCTAAGTGTTAGGGATCGATGACTTGGAATTCATTAAGTGTTGTGACAAATGAGTGACCAAATTAAAACTAAAAAAACATAGGGGCCAAATTGACAAAAACACAAGACAGAATCAATCACTCTCCGACTAGCCGCCATCACCACTACCACTACAAATCAACCACTCCGGAGATAATAACGATGATATTGTTGCGGATTGGACCACGATCCTCTCCGAGTTGGGCTTTTCACCCTGGCCCATGAAGGCAACTCAATGAAGTAAAAGTGCCACCACACGTACTAGAACGCATTGTTGACAAAAAAAAAAGTACTAGAACGCATTCAACAGTCGAGTTCAGATGCCAATTTGATCCAATGATTCTTGCGAAGGTAGTCAAACTCGAGATTCTACCTAAAATCAGAAATCGGTGAGGGGTTATAGGATCGTAACTCACTAGATCGTAACACGATCACAAATTCCTAAAAGTGAAAATTGCGGAACTAAGAACGAAAGAATTATCTGAAGACTACTGTAAAAACAGAGGAGCTCCTACTGCTGGGTCACACACTGTCGCTAGCCTTCACTGTTGGCGAAGAGATTTTTTTATATATTATTATTATTATTAAAAGAAGCAGTGGGGGTATTTTCAGTTTTGGCGGGGATGCCATGGATGTGAATTGAAGTGGTTGAGGATTCGCCAATAATTATCACCAGTAGCTTCGCATTTAATTGCCACTTGCATATTCAACCAACCCAAATTCATTCATTGTCCAACTGGGTGTTATACAGGAGTTTTGGTTACTCGTTAAATTGTTCCTTATAATAGATACAACAATAAAAAAATATGTTGCTAACAAGCAAAAGACTATGTGAGGATCCTCTTTTTGGCCTCTGAGAACTACATTTAATTACGATGTTGTTAAATGCTCATTATTACGATTACGATTAATGGTGGAACAACAGACAAATGAGAGAGAAATCAGAGATTTTCCCCCATATTCTATGGAAACGGATCCTCTGAATTTAGGGCGGGAACTGCACTATGCAGTTCCCTTACTTCCCGCCCTAAATTTAGAGGGACAACCTCTGCTATTTTTGAGGTAGTGTAGTGGCAGAGGTAGAGTGACCGAGGTGGGTGAGTGTTAACCTCGGTTTCTTAAGATCTTGTGTTATCAAGTTGTGGCGCGACCACCGTGACGGAGTGGTGGCGAGAAACCGAGGTTAACACCACCCCACCTGGCCACCCTACCCTACTGTTACACTACCCTGCCACACTACGCCGAAAGTTGAATCGAGGTTGTGTCTCTAAATTTGGGGCGGGAAGTAAGAAGGAATCGATATAGTGCGCAGCCTCCCGCCCTAAATTCAGAGGATCCGTTTCCATATTCTATTGACTGCCACTATGGCTAATATGCTGATCATATAAGGCGGGATGTTTATGGCCGATCGGTTAGTCTTGCTGTAGAATCATTCTTTAGTGGGGACGCCATGGATATTATGCATTTAAGTGTTTGAGGACTCCCAATTAAATTTCACCAGTAGCTTCGCATATCTTCAGTTGAATATTCAACCAACCCTTTCAAAACAAAACAAAATCATTGACTTGAGTCCATACAAGTAATTTTTTTTTTGTAATCAGCACACATTGACGCCATACTAGTATAATACAACAGTACAACACATTGTTTCTTCGTAAAAAAACAGCACACATATTTCGGCAGTATGGGTATACTAGTTTCGTTCCAGTTATTCCTTCTCCTCCAACTTAACTTCTTTCTTCCCTCCATATTTGCGTTAGATTTCTTGTTCAATTCCTTCACCGGAACAACCAACCTCACTCTCATTAAGGATGCCCACTTAGAACCCTCCGTCATCCGCATGACCAACGACTCCAAAGAATACTCTGTCGGCAGAGCTTTCTACCCCACTAAAATCCCCATGAAACCTTTCTCCAATTCCTCAAACATCTCTTCCTTCTCAACTTCCTTCATCTTCTCTGTATTACCACCAATCACCACAAGTCCAGGATTTGGCCTCGCCTTCGTCCTCTGCAACACAACTTCCCCTCCTAACGCACTCTCTAGCCAGTACTCTGGCTTGTTTACAGATGCAAAAACCCCCACTGTCTTCCCCCTTATTGCTGTCGAATTTGACACTTCTCGGGACATAGAGTTCGGCGATATAGACGATAACCACATAGGAATCGACCTCAACAGCTTGGAATCAAAAAAGCCAACCACCGTTGGCTACTACAATTCCAATGGCAGTTTTATACCTTTCCGAATGAGAACTGGTCAAAATATTCGAGCATGGATTGAGTTCAACGGCGAGAGTTTGGAGATAAATGTTACAGTAGCACCAATCGGTGTTTCACGCCCTTCTATACCCACGCTTTCGTACAGAGATCCAGCCATAGCTAATTACATTTCTACTGATATGTACGTTGGATTTTCGGCTTCCGTGATGACTTGGAAGGACGCTCAGAGAGTTCTCGCATGGAGCTTCAGCAATTCAGGAGCTGCCAGAGATTTAGATACAACGAACTTACCGGTGTTCAAGCTAGAATCGTCTTCGCTTTCTGGCGGAGCAATTGCAGGGATTACGGTGAGTTGTTTTGCGTTTTTGTTGATTTGTGCGTTTGGGTTTTACTTAATGCGAAAGAAAAAAGAGAAAGAAGATGTAGAAGAGTGGGAACTTGAATATTGGCCACACAGAATATCTTACGAGGAACTGAAAGTTGCCACGAAAGATTTCCAGAAAGATAATCTTATTGGTTGTGGAGGGTTTGGAAGAGTGTATAAAGGGAAACTCACGAATAAGACGATTATTGCTGTGAAGGTTGTTAACCATGATTCTAAACAAGGGTTGAGAGAATTCATGGCAGAGATTTCCAGCATGGGAAGGTTGCAGCATAAGAATTTAGTCCAAATGCGGGGATGGTGTAGAAAGGGTAATGAACTCATGCTGGTTTATGATTACATGCCAAATGGAAGTTTAGACAAGTCGATTTTCGACAAACCGGAGAAAGTAATGGGATGGGAACAACGACGTCGGGTACTGGTTGACGTGGCAGAGGGGCTTAACTACCTTCATAACGGTTTTGACCAGGTTGTTATTCATAGGGATATTAAATCAAGTAATATCTTGTTGGACGAGGAGATGAGAGGAAGATTAGGAGACTTTGGTTTGGCGAAGCTTTACCAACACGGGCAAGTGCCAAGTACGACACGTGTGGTAGGTACGTTGGGTTATTTAGCGCCGGAAACAACAACGGCATCGGCGCCCACGTCAGCAAGTGATGTGTATAGTTATGGAGTTTTGTTGTTGGAGGTGGTGTGTGGACGGCGACCGTTGGAAAGGTTTGTGGTGGAGGAGGAGATGGTGCTGATTGATTGGGTAAAGGAGTTGCATGGTAGAGAGTGTGTGGTTGAGGCTGCTGATCCTAGGATTAAGAGTGAGTTTGATGGGGTAGATATGGAGATGGTTTTGAAGCTTGGGTTGGCTTGTTGCCACCCTGAGGCCAGAAAGAAGGCCTACCATGAAAGAGGTGGTTGAGCTTCTTTTAGGGGAATCAGAAGCGGCCACACCTTTGCATGGTACATAGTTGGCCTTTTCCTTTCTTCATTCTATCTGTAACTACTATTCTCAATTTTCCCTTTTGGAGATATACGTGTGAGTTAGTGATGAGCTCACATTACTCATTTTTTCTTACTATGAGTATCCGAGTGAAAATCTTTAGTTTGTCATTTATTGTAACCTAATACTCCCTCCGGACCTAAATATAAGCAAAAAAGTGTGTTGTTTTGGTGGACTCAAATATAAGTAAATGTTAACTAACCTATCCATATTTAATGCTATTTTTCCACAACTACCCTTCAATTAGTTCATTAATGTTGTGAAAAGATGACCATTAATGTTGTGAAAAGATGACCATTAATTAGGGATAGTTTAGTAAATCTATTTGATTTTTCCATGAATCCAAGAAAAATAAATGCATAAAACCACTATCATTAATATGTGTGAAAGTAGGTATTTTTGCTTATAATTAGGTCCGGAGGGAGTAGAGGTTAGTGGAAAAAAGCACTTGCAGTAATGCACATAATTACCCACTCGTTTGCGTGCATCCTATGAGCATGAGCTTAATTGTCATCTCTAACCGCACTTCAGACATGATTGAGACTCATTTGTAATAGGGGTGGACACAAACCCGTGACCCGTCGGAACCCGCGAAAACCGTATTAAAAATTACTGTTACGGATCTGTCTACTGGAAACCGAACTCGCAGAATAGAGGTATAACGGTTTATCATGGTTTTCAATGGTCGGTTCCGGATTTCAATATCAAAACTAGCAGTAACCGAACCCAACTGACCAATGGTTTATGCTGACCCTTCTACTCCTAATTAGTAGTATTAGGTGACTGACACAAGTAAAGTGCGCGCTCGCATTGGTTAAGAAAAAATCTACTTTTTCTGCAAAGATTGCATGTGTGCGGGCAAGCATGAGGCTAGGCTACAACTTCACTGTATGCGTACAGGCTTCATAGCTAGACCCATCTATTCTCATTACTTTTTCACGGCCCCGTAAACAAATTTTATTCTTATTAATATATATTAATATATTTAAACATAAAACAATATATGTAATAACTGTTCATCATCTTCTTCGTTTAAAAACTTCAGAAATGAAGATTTGCAGAGCATTTTTTTTCTCCTCCTCCATAGTTAAACCAACCCGTTAAACCCACTCGTCAAAAGTGAGTCACCTGCCAAAACCGAATCCGACATACCCGAAAGCCTTAATGGTCAAAATCGGACCTTGTAATATCACCCGCGGGTTCTGACGGATTGGGGTTTTTTGGACCGAATCCGGCCGTAACCGACCGGTGTCCACTGTAACGCCCTAAATCAATCCATAAGTTTAGCCATGTTTTGAAGTTGATTTCCATAAGATAATTGTAGAAATTAGAATATATCTGAATAGATCATTGAATAAGCTTCGAAACGCATCTTAGAACACTTAAATCGGCTTCCTGGATCAAAAGTTATGATCAAAAATGTGTTTTCAGCAATTTGGCGCGTGTCTGGCGCACGACTGGCGCGCGGCGCGCAAGTTTCCAGTGCCCCCTGACTGTTGGCGCGTGACTGGCGCGCGAGTCTCCTATATATATATATATATATATATATATATATATATATATATATATATATATATATGTTGCAAGCAATAAATGACTTAGGGTTTTTGTAGCCGTCACACTCCTTTTGGCATAACTTCTTCTCTGGAACTCCGTTTTGGACGCGGTTTGTTGCGTTCTCTTCGTAACGCAAAGGGCTTCAATAGGATAGCAGTTTCTGAGTTGGAAAACCTGGTTAGGCAAGAGAAAGGGCGAATATTCCCAATATATAGTCTAAGGAGCGTTGCTGTGTTAAGAGGATCGGAGCGTGAGGCTAGGAGAACTTGCGCCACTTATTTCCAGGTAAGGGTGGGGTACTCATTCTATAGTAGGGAGTATGATGATGTGCATGTAGGGATTGGGTGTTATTAATTTCCCACCATGTATGTTCTGTGCGAAATCCGTGAATTGACATGTTGTGGATGTTATTGTTGCTTTGATTGTTGCTTTAGCTATTATGCTTTCTCGTTGTTGTTGCCCACTGACGTTGCTAATGCATGCTTGACGTATTGTTGTTGCTAGTTTTCACTGTTGCCATTATTGGTTGTTCTTGCCTTCCCGACGGCTATTGTCGAAAAATAGAAAATTGAATGCCTTGTCAAAAATAGAAAAAAAACGAATGTTTTGCCGAGAAACAATAATATGTGGATTTGCAGGTGACCTTGTAACAGGTAAAATAGCCCTATTTATGGGCAATAAGTTGAATTATATAGGCCTATGGCCAACGTGGTTTATTGTCGCTAAGTCGTTGTGGAATGATTAATTATGTCGTCTTGTGCATTCCTACTTGTCGCATTGCATGGCATCCCAAGCATTTCCAAGTCGCTATTAAGTCGGAGGTTTTGCCTCATTTATAAGTCGTTGATGCCCCTATTTACAGGTATATTTTTAAGTCGGGAGTTCTGCTCCAATGGTACCACATGCATGTGCATTAGTGTAGGGACGCATTTTCGCATATACATTTTATGACGTGTTGTGTTTCGTGATGTCTGTGAAGTGGAATTATATTGGGAAACATATTGTCGAATATGTGGAATTATATTGTCGAAAACTATAATGCTGAAGTTGTGATGTGACTGTGAAGTGGTAATTAGTAATATTCAGTCCTAATCTGCCATTTTACATATATTCTACTATATAATGTGATGTCTCACCCCTTCTGTTGAATGTTACCTCTACGTGGGTAACGTGCAGGTAGTCACGAATGAAGACCAGGTTCTCTTATTAGTTGAGTCAGTGTCGTCTCTGATACGTAGCACCCGGGGAAGGGATGAACGCTGTCTTTATTAATTGTTTGTTGCATTAGTTGTTTTGAACACGATGTCATGGATTTTGAAATATTATTTATTTTCCGGTGATGTAAACTAAATTGAAGTGTTTTTCCACGCTCGTTTTTAATTATACGTTGTATGGATTTTAAAATGTAGTATGTGACACTCCATTGCCTGTTTAAAATTTAATTTCCGCACTCTGATATTTAAATAAAGTGAACGGGTAGAATTGGAGTGTTACATAGTTGGTATCAGAGCAGCAGACCTCTCTCAGTACGGTGTGGTTCGGGGACGAACCAAGCGGAAGCTGGTGGGCATGTGACATTCGGGGCCGACGAGGGTGGGGAGTGATCGCCGGTGCCCAAAAAAGGTGGTATGGCAAAGAGCGGCTCCTGGCATCTTCAAAGCGAAGGGGCGCGTGAATGAACCGAATACGCACCGGAATGAGAGGATCCCGAGGTCGCAGTGCGGTATGGGGCATCTGATTGAAAGAAGGCTTAAAAGAATTGATTTGGACTACCTATACCAACAAGATGCATCTTCTTTTCGGGAGCCCATCCCATAAGAACTCTATAGTTAAGCGTGCTTGGCTTGGAGTAGTAATGGGATGGGTGACCTTCTGGGAAGTTTACCGGAAAGCATGCAAGTCAGGACAAAGCATGTTGAAAAGACGCGTTTTTATGCGTGAGGCGATCGGCGATTCGAAGCGATGCAGGATGTTACATCCACCCCTAATTTATAATATTAGATTGTCCAATAGGGACACCTATTTTATTATAGCATTGTCACACTTTTTAGATTAGTGAATGCATTTGGTGGATGATTTGCTAAGCTTTACAAATGAATCATATTTTGAACTTCTAGTTCACATTGTTTAGTTTGAAGATCAATATGAGAAAATGATAATTCATTCCAATTGATCTCTTTTTCCCGCTGCTTATTCTCTCCCTCTAATATTGAAATGTTTAATTCATCGATTGATAATCATCAACAGGACCGGGAGGACCACCCGCCCTAAAAAATATGAAAAATTGTTACAATACCCCTACTATAAATCAACGGTTTTTTTTACACCCCCCTCATTATCACTCCCACCACCATAAATACCGTTTCGGACAAAAATGCCCCCAGCAATAGTGAAAATTTCGGAATTACCTTAGAGAAGAGGTAAATCCGGTAGGGGGTTTGTGGTTTTCCGGATTATTAAACTCGAGGTAATTAGGTTCACAAAATGTGAACGGAATTACCTCGCTTTTTGTATCGGAAAACACAAACCCCTACCGGATTTACGTGGTTTTTACGGTATTTGCGGAAAAAAAAATTAACTAAAAACAAATTAAAATTAATTAAAGACGCGTTTTTGATGACGAAACGAAATAATACATGAAAGTTCTGAACGGAAACAACAAAACACAGCAACAAAGAAATTGAAATGACGGTAGAAATTAGTGAGATGGTGGTTGGAGACGTCGAAAGACCTCAAAGAATAATCCTTACGGGTTTCGACATACATTTGAATAGGACTCGCGATCTGAAATATGTCAAAACGGTCCATCATTACTCGAACGTCATCGTTGTTCTTCACATCCATGGTGGACCACTGAACACTATTATTATCGCCCATAGTGGGGTAGCGATAAATGATCCGGGTGACTTCTTGCTCGTCACCCTCCAGCTGTACCTTCGTTGTTATTTTTTCTTTCAGAGCTTCAAAGGTGATGTCGTCGTTAAGCCTGCATAAAATGGGGTTTGGACTCTCGAAATGGACATCATTTTCTTTGTTTGTGATTGTGCCCTGATTGACGTATTGTTATTTAAATCAGAATCGCAGTATCGTATTTTAAAAATAAAATGCGTGTAAATCTTAATTTAGTATACAAACTTTTAAAAATATATATATATATATATAAATTTCGGAATTACCTCTAAAAAAGGTAATTCCGGTTCAAAATAGGGGGTATTTCGGATTTACAAGGTAAACCCGAAATACCCCATTTTTTGAACCGGAATTACCTTTTTTAGAGGTAATTTCGAAATTTTTAATTTTTAAATTTTTAAAAAAACAAGAGTATTTTCGGGTTTAATAGGGTTATGGGGGTGTAGGGGAGAAGGAGGGGGTGCGAAAAAAAAAGCCTAAATCAACTACTAAATTAATATGCACTTTGCAGTATAACTTCAAAATATATTACGTGGTGCAATGGTTTAGTCTGTTTCCTGTTGCTAAAAGAATCCAGCAACCCAACCCCAACCTTTTTAGAGTTGAACCCAAGTCGTCATATATATATATATATATAAATTTTATTCATATTTTTAATAGGCAAAATTACACTAGAGGTCCTTTAAGTTATTTAATTGTAAAAGTTGGTTCTTTAAGTTTTTTTCGTACCACTTAGATCATTTAAGTTATTCAATTGTAACAAGTTGGTTCTTTAACTTACATAATATGTACACCATTAGTCCTATTTTCATTTTCTGTTACAAAAAAACTCAATTCGCGCTAACAGAGCTGACGTGGCTGTGACGGAGCCTACATGTCATCTGTCTTGTAACAATTTTGTCATTTAAGACTACCATCATGTAACAATTTGGTCCGTTCAACTTAAATGAAAAAGAAAATGAACCATCTTTTTAAAAAAATAAAATAAAAGTTCCTAAATTGTTATATGACAGTAGTCTTAAATGACCTTTTGTCAAAAAAAAAGTAGTCTTGAATGACCAAATTCTTACAAGAGAGATGATAGGTAGCATCCGTCACAGTCACATCAACTCTGTTAGTGCGAATTGAGTTTTTTTGTAATAAAAAATGAAAAAAAGACTAACGGAGTACACATTATGTAACTTAAAGGACTTAAGTGATGCAAAAAACTTAAAGAACCAATTTGTTACAATTAAATAACTTAAAGAAGTCCTAGTGTAATTTTGTCTTTTTAATACTATCACGTCTTTTATATTAGAAATAGACATTATGAAAAGATGAATGATCATTTTCGAAAAAATTAATATATTTAGAATTTTAATATTAGGAACAAGTAAATTTAAAATCATTTTTTACAAATAACTTCAATTAAGTCTCTATATGAAACAAAAAAAAAATACAATTTTAGTCTCAATTTTTTGGTTACCGTGTTATTGGTGTCCAATATCTATCAACTTTGCCAACGGCAAACCCAGGGGGTGTGGTTGAGCGGTTGAGGCTTATCCTCCCTAACCAAGTGTCGAGGGTTTGATCATCGCCTTGTATATGGAGCGGCTTTAAATCTCTGGGCAAGCTTATCCCACCCTTCGAGGTTCCTCCAATCCAGGGAGGGGATTAGTCACTACGTTCTGCGGTGGATATCTTGGTCTCGACAAAAAAAAACTTTGCCAACGGTTGATCTACGTCGGGAATCTGACTGGCCACATGTATTCGTCAGTCAGTCAATCATTTAATTTTGTTTTTAAATAATTTTAATTTATATTTATCTATTTTAATTGTATTTGCCTTATTGTGTCTCTATTCATACGTTTCTCGCTTTTCATGTCTCTTTCATTAGCAGCCCACCCGGATTTTTTTGTCAACATCCGCCACTGATCATCAAACTGGATTATAAACAAGTCTCCAATTGATTGGCTCAAGATACTTTATTATACATGGAGATTTATAGCCAATATATATCCCCAAAATTCTTTGAGGACCCATCATAGTGCACTGTGAGTGGAGAAATTGGAATATACACTTCACATCCAGAAATTCTAAGATGAGAAATGTTAGTTTCGTGACCAAAAACCAAATGTAAATGGGGTAGAGTTATGATAACTTGTTGGTCTGATGTGAATCAATGTTGCAGCATGCAAAATTGCATGTTCCCAAATAGAAACTGGAAGTTCTTATATCATAAGTATTCATCATACAATGAACTTTAGACGTTCAAATAATCGTTCTTCAAGATCATTTTATGAATGAGCAAATGCTACGTGGTGTCTAATATCAATTCTAATAGACAACGATACTCGTTAGATGTTTTCTAGATAATTTAGAAAAATGAGCTCTTAGTGAAGTCAAAGTTGCAAACATCTCACAAACTTTCAGTTGTGAGTTGATGAAAAATATACGTTCATCTAGTTGATGCATAAATTAAAATAAAAAATATCTAAATGGTCCATATATGGGTGTATTGGCCCACAAATATCACCATATGTATTCATTCTGAAAATTTGAGATATTCACTTTCAATTTTGTGGTGATGGTCTAATTATAAACTCCCATTGTGAGCACGAGACACATGAGAATTTATTAGATTGAAGAATCTTTTGGTTCTTCAATTGACGATCACATGAATTTTCAATTAGTTTTCGCATCATTATAGACCTGGGATAGCCCAACTGGTTATGCCAAACAATAAATTTACTTGATTTGTAAACTTCGGTTTACAATATGTGCTTCAATTACACTGATATAAGTGTAGTACAAACTAGAGGAACAATAAATATTCAACGGCTCATTCATTTCTTGTTTCAATATGATATCCATTTGGATGAATATCCTTAAAACTTAATAAACTTTTATGAGACTTGAGAGATTATAATATGATATCAATGTGTTAAAAAAATCATTCTCTAGGTAATTAACAATAACTACCTCTTCCAGAGTCTTCAATTACATTTTGCGAACTTTTGAGTGCAAGTTGATAAGAAGTACACATGCTACTATATGACTTATGGCCATAACTTGATAATGTACACAGTTTAATATATAATGCACTTATGCACATATATAATATTAGTTACACTCTAAAAACTTATAATATCTTATAATTAGCATGCATTAAGAACATATGGCAGATAAAAACTCATTATATTGAAAAATATTTTAGTCCTTCAAAACTATCAATATGAGATGTCATTTCTACTTTAGGATAATCTTGTTGTATGCCAACTATTAAAACCAACTATTAAAACTACGCCATGTTTATTTAAACAAAAATAATGTATTAAACTACTAAAGTTTAGGGTTGACTTTTTATTTATAGCATAATTTTGGTCCATCATCTTTCATTTTCGCCATGTTTATTTAAACAAAAATAATGTATTAAATTTTAAACATCCAAATTGACAAAAACACAAAACAGAATCAATCACTCTCCATCTTCTACCTCCATCTTCATTTTATTCTTCTCCGACTAGCCACCACCACCACTACCACTACAAATCAACCTCTCTGGCACTCTGGAGATGATAACGATGATATTGTTGCGGACTGGACCACGATCCTCTTCGAGTTGGGCTTTTCACCTTGGCCTATTAAGGCAACTCAATGAAGTAAAAGTGCCACCACACGTACTAGAACGCATTGTTGACAAAAAAAAGTACTAGAACACATTCAACAGTCGAGTTCAGATGCCAATTTGATCCAATGATTCTTGCGAAGGTAGTCAAACTCGAGATTCTACCTAAAATCAGAAATCGGTGAGGGGTTATAGGATCGTAACTCACTACATCGTAACACGATCACAAATTCCTAAAAGTGAAAATTGCGGAACTAAGAACGAAAACTATTGTAAAAACAGAGGAGCTCCTACTGCTGGGTCACACACTATCGCTAGCCTTCACTGTTGGCGAAGAGATTTTTTTAGGCTAAATACAACTTTTGGTCCTTTATCTTTGCTTTAAGTTTCACTTTGGTCCTTTATCTTTTTTTTGGTCCGTTTTGGTCATTTATCTTTCATTTTTGTGTCAGTTTGGTCCTTTATCTATATTTTGTTTCATTTTGGTCCTTTATCTTTCATTTATTGTTTCATTTTGGTTCTCTTAAACAAAAATAAAAAAAATGAAGAACACTATGAATGTGCTCAAGAACACCAAAACACTTTGATTTATTATTTCTTGAATAACTCATGCAATACGCAACCAAAATGTTCGGTTTAAGAGGACCAAATTGAAACAATAAATGAAAGATAAATGATCAAAATGAAACAAAATAAAGATAAAGACCAAACAGACACAAAAATGAAAGATAAAAGACCAAAACAGACCAAAAAAAAGATAAAGGACCAAAATGAAACTTAGAGCAAAGATAAAGGACCAAAAGTGGTATTTAACCTTTTTATTATTATTATCGGTATATATAAATACAAGATCGCATCTTTTGCCATTTTGGTGGGAATATTTTTTCCCACCATTTGTCAATATACCCCTTATTTTGTACCCACTGTTTACCAATATACCACCACTCTATATTTTTGGACCAACATACCCCCACTCTATATTCTGTGCCCCACCATTTACCAATATACCCCTTATTTTGTACCCCACTGTTTACCAATATACCCCCACTATATATTTTTGGACCGACATACCCCTGACAATTTTTTTTTCTCCAACATTTTTTTTATTATTATCAAAATGTACCCCTCATTTTGACTCCACTGTTTACCAATATACCCCCATTCTATCCGAGAACTATTAATACACAATCGTTGACTTCCCCACTTTTTGTGGGAAAATTTTATTCCCACCATTTACCAATATACCCCTCATTTTGTACCCCACTGTTTACCAATATACCCCCACTCTATATTTTTGGACCGACATACCCCCACTCGATATTTTGTACACCACCATTTACCAATATACCCCTCATTTTGTACTTCACTGTTTACCAATATACCCCCACTCTATATTTTTGGACCGACATACCTAGGGATGTTCAAAACCGAACCAAACCAATAGGGAAACCGCAAACCGAACCAAACCAAACCGAAAACCGCAAAAAACCGCTTTTGATCGGTTTAGTTCGGTTCTTTTTTCATTGCACCGCGCGGTTCGGTTCGATTCGCGGTTTTGATTTCCAAAACCGAACCAAACCAAACCAAACCAAACCGCAAGTAACACTAAGGCTTGTTGAATTACAACCTTCCTTACTAACCCAAATGCAACTTCAACCCAACTCTTACGCACTTACTAGCCCAAATCAAAAACAAACATCCATATTGTTATGCTATATTTAAAAATTACAACAAAGTATTTAATTTAAATTCTTTTAAACATTGTCTTAAAGAATTAAAAGAGAGTGATTTATATACTATATATATTTGAGTAGATTTTTTCTTAAAGATTTATGTTAGTCTTTTTTATGTTAGTTCATTTTAACTCCGTTTTAAATTATTTTTGTCTTGGAAAAAACCGAACCAACCGAACCAATCCAAACCGCATTGGTTTGGTTTGGTTTGGTTCAGTTTTATTTTAGGAAGCCAACCGAACCAAACCAATGTAATTTTACCTTGCGGTTCGGTTCACTTTTTACCTCAAAACCGAACCAAACCGCACCGCGAACACCCCTAGACATACCCCTGAATTTTTTTTTTGTCCATCACTCTTATTTTTTTATCCACTTTTGGTGGGAAAAATTTATTCCCACCATTTACCAATATACCCCTCATTTGTACCACACTGTTTACCAATATACCCCCACTCTATATTTTTGACCGACATACCCCCACTCTATATTTTGTACCCCACCATTTACCAATATACCCCTCATTTTGTACATCACTATTTACCAATATACCCCCACTCTATATTTTTGGACCGACATACCCTTGACAAATTTTTTATTTGTCCAACACTTTTTTTATTATCAAAATGTACCTCATTTTTTACCCCATTGCTTTACCAATATACCTTCACTCTATATTTTTTGACCGACATTGTTGCATCATCCCACCAAGAGCTATTGTTGCTTTTCGTCTTATATATATGTGTTGTATATTTTTATACCCCCTTATATAATATTGATGTTTTTGAAACTACATCCAGAGGCACATCATCTCCGCATCGCATTTAATCGTCCTAGTTATTATTAAAAGAAGCGGCGGGGGTATTTTCAGTTTTGGCGGGGATGCCATGGATGTGAATTGAAGTGGTTGAGGATTCGCCAATAATTATCACCAGTAGCTTCGCATTTAATTGCCACTTGCATATTCAACCAACCCAAATTCATTCATTGACTTGATGCCATACTATACAACTCACATTGTCTCGCCGATGAACACATTTTCCAGTAGCATGGATATACTAATCTCGTTCCGGTTATTCTTTCTCCTCCAACTTCACTTCTTTTTCCCTCCATATTTGCGCTAGATTTCCTGTTCAATTCCTTCACTGGAATAACCAACCTTACTCTCATCAACGATGCACACATCGACGCCTCCGTCATCAGCATGACCAACAACTCCAACCAATACTCATACGGCAGAGCTTTCTACCCCATAAAAGTTCCCATGAAACCTTTCTCCAATTCCTCAAACATCTCTTCCTTTTCAACTTCCTTCATCTTCTCTGTATTACCACAAATCGCTACAAGTCCAGGATTCGGCATAGCCTTCGTCCTCTGCAACACTACTTCCCCTCCTAACGCTCTCTCTAGCCAGTTCTTCGCCTTATTCACAAACGCAACAACTCCCACCGTTTTCCCACTTCTAGCCGTCGAATTTGACACCAACCGAAGCCCTCAGTTCAACGACATAGATGACAACCACATCGGAATCGACCTCAATAACATTGAATCCATAAAAGCAACCACTGCTGGGTACTATAATTCCACCGGCGGCTTCGTACCTTTCCGATTGGGAAGTGGTCAAAACATTCAAACGTGGATCGAATTCAACGGTGAGAGTTTGGAGATAAACGTTACAGTAGCACCAATCGGTGTGTCTCGCCCATCTAAACCCACACTTTCGTATAGAGATGCTAATATAGCTAATTACATTTCCACTGATATGTACGTTGGGTTTTCTGCTTCCATGATGACTTGGATGGAGGGTCAGAGAGTGCTAGCATGGAGTTTCAGCAATTCAGGAGCTGCAATCGATTTAAACACCACAAACTTACCGGTGTTCAAGCTCGAATCGTCGTCGTCTTCGCTTTCTGGTGGAGCAATTGCAGGGATTACGGTTGGTTGTTGTTTTGCATTAGTGTTCATTTGTGCGTTTGGGTTATACTTATGGAAAAAGAGCAAAGATAAAGAAGAGATAGAGGAATGGGAACTTGAGTATTGGCCACACAGAATCTCTTACGAGGAACTGAGCTTAGCCACGGGTGGTTTCCAGAAAGAGCAGCTTCTTGGTTGTGGAGGGTTTGGAAGAGTGTATAAAGGGACACTCACGAATAAAACGAATATTGCGGTGAAGTGTGTTAGCCATGATTCAAAACAAGGGTTGCCAGAATTCATGGCGGAGATTTCTAGTATGGGAAGGTTGCAGCATAAGAACTTGGTACAAATGCGAGGATGGTGTAGAAAGGGTAATGAACTTATGCTAGTTTATGATTACATGCCAAATGGGAGCCTAGACAAATGGATTTTCGACAAACCGGAGAAAATAATGGGGTGGGAACAACGGCGTCGGGTACTTGTTGACGTGGCAGAAGGGCTTAACTACCTTCATAACGGTTTTGACCAGGTAGTTATTCATAGGGATATTAAATCAAGTAATATTTTGTTGGATGAGAAAATGAGAGGAAGATTAGGAGACTTTGGTTTGGCGAAGCTATACCAGCACGGGCAAGTGCCAAACACAACACGTGTGGTGGGCACGTTGGGGTATTTAGCCCCAGAAATAGCAACGGTATCAGCGCCCACGTCAGCGAGTGATGTGTACAGTTATGGAGTGGTGTTGTTGGAGGTGGCGTGTGGGCGGAGGCCGTTGGATACGTCTGTGGTGGAGGAGGAGCTGGTGCTTGTTAATTGGGTAAAGGAGTTGCATGGTAGAGACTGTGTGGTTGAGGCTGTTGATCCTAGGATTAAGAGTGAGTTTGATGGGGTAGATATGGAGATGGTTTTGAAGCTTGGGTTGGCTTGTTGCCACCCTGAGCCAGAAAGAAGGCCTACCATGAAAGAGGTGGTTGAGCTTCTTTTAGGGGAATCAGAAGCGGCCACACCTTTGCATGGTACATAGTTGGCCTTTTCCTTTCTTCATTCTATCTGTAACTACTATTCTCAATTTTCCCTTTTGGAGATATACGTGTGAGTTAGTGATGAGCTCACATTACTCATTTTTTCTTACTATGAGTATCTGAGTGAAAATCTTTAGTTTGTCATTTATTGTAAGCTAATAGAGGTTAGTGGAAAAAAGCACTTGCTACCCACAGAAGTAGAAAATACTTGTAAGTTGTAACATGGAGAGTTTTGAAATAGTTGTTACCTTTTAAGTGTGTTATGGAATAATAGTCTTCTGGTTATTTGCACCCCCTCTCTCAAAAACAAAGTTATTGGGCTACCAATATACCAAGGCCCAAGTCCATTTATCAACGGCTCATAATCCACCTCCTAACTAGACGGTTCAGATCCTTTCACTCAAGTACCATTTGACTCTATAAATATGACACTTATTGCTAATGATGGGGTAAGCATTTATTACCCATTAATACTTGCAATTAACTCTCCAACGTCTGACTTTAGCATCGGAGTGGGCTTTACAATGTAGCATGCATGGCAGGGGCGGGCGGGGTCGGTTTTGCATCCCCATCCCCGCCCTACATCTAGCTGGTCGAGTTTTATATCCTCATCCCCGCCCCAGTGTGGTCGGGTTCTCATGCATCTGTTTTCATCACTAACTTATGCAAAAATAAAAAAATTATATTTACTGAAACTTAATTTAATAAAATAATAGCTATTATACAATGATAAAATAAAGTTAAAAATATTAAAATAGACTTTTCTTTTCAAAATAGATCAAAACTTAAAATAAACAAAATTATGAAACAAAATCAATGAATATATATGCATAAAATAAAATGAAATAAATAGTTAATGTGTTGTTGAACGGGTTTTGGCGGGGGTCGGGGTGGGTATCGACATCCTCGAACCCGCCCCCCCCGATCAAAGCGGGTATTCCCGTCAAACTCGGGTCGGGTCGGGTGGGTACTGCATGAGGTTCGGGTTTTGTTGCCACATGCTATATTTACAGACACATCCCACTCCTTTCGGATCATCAACATCGGACGTGACCATTATTGATCAAACCTCATCTCCTACCTACTGTCTTGGATCGACTGACCCATAGACACGGTACTGAACAAAGTGTAAAGAATACTTGTAAACCTAAAATGGTTTAGAACGATTGTTGTAACTTGGAGAGGATGAAAATGCTTGTGTATCGACTGTATCAAGTAAAATAGTGATAAGTAAGCAATTGTTCTACAAGGACTAGCATTTAAGATCCAATGATAATCATTCACAAACAAATTTGGTAAATAGATACTGGTATTTAAGAAAAAAAAGTGTGAATAACTAGAATTATGTCCAAAATAACTTAAACTCAACTAACAAATCCTAACGCAAGTGGAATCCAACAATAACAAAGCAATCAGGATTAGTATCACTTCAATATCCTCTAACAAATTACCACCAAGTTACTTAATGGTCTGTCTCAATATTGTCCACCACATTTGATGTTACTTAATTAAGGTAGATCTTAATTAAGGTAGATCCTACTTAATTAAGGTAGATCCTAATTCCTTAGCCTTGTTGAATATGGCAGGGTGAGTAGTTGTGAAGAAACTTGGACGCTCAAGCAAGCACATGAGCTAGCTTTAGGATTAAAGAATCGACATAAATCATATCTTTTCATGGTAGTGCCGTGATGTTCTATTGAAGGAGTGAAGCTCAGAAGGGAGCAAATCAATTCTCATTGAATTGAATGAAATTACAATTGTGATTCTTTTCATACAATTGTGATCACAACTTAAAGAAGGCCATAGCATATGATATAGTTCTAGTGGTTTTGCAGAGGATAAGATTTATGGATTTCACGAACAAAAATAGGAATGTCATTCACAAACTTTCCTCTGAGGCTCTTGCTATTACAACTATCAATACACATTCTGTGACAGATGCTTTGGGGGCTTCAAATTCAGGAGCTCATTTAGTAAAGAGTGTCTTTCAAATGGGATTCACTTTTTGTGACAATTTTATAAAGAATTTGTGGGCTGTGGCACCTACTTATCACATGTCCAGTCCAGTGAGTGTGAATAGTTGGGAGGAACAACAAATGAAGCACCACGTTAATTTCCTCATTTTTGCAGACGGCAAAGTCGTTCAGAGAAGTGTGTTTCATTTCATGATAATGGCCTACTTTTCCATGGTTCCCTAGAGTTAATTTATGGTCAAGGTGGAACGATAAGTTTTGGAAAGGTGGTACCACCAACACATACCAAGTATCCTAGGCCTTGAAACTGTCATTTTTTGAGCTTTATTATAAGTTGATCGTGGATCATCTTTTGGCTTATATATAGGCAGAATAAATCATAGATTCAGAGTGGCCGGAGGTATTTGTTGAAGTCTGTGTTGAGTTATTGAATAATTTTCTAAATCTCACTGAGAGCTTTATTCAACAAATGAGTGGAATATATCCTAACTAGAGAGACTAGAGCATCTCTCTTTATGCCTAGTGAAATAATTTGTTTTTTTGAAATAAAATACTAAAGATTATCCGCCTAACCAGCCATTTTCATGTAACATACTACCAGTATTTTCAATTAGAAAGGAGAGACATATTAAACTCTCGAACTTACTTTTTAAAAGTCAAAACGGATTAAGTTAACACGCAAGTGGAATTTGAAAGAGAAATATGCTGCACATAGCCAACAAAATGCTAACCACTAATTCATAGCTCTTGACTTCATTCAATAGATAGCTTTCTATTCTGGTGTACACTTGAGTTGTACCGGCATTGAGTTTTCAACGAACCCCTTTCAAACTAAGCTATTTAGCATTTTACCCCACACATTTGAACTATTCACACATGTGGTCTCCTTCCTTCCAAGTCCAACACATCCCGCCTCCACCGTCGCCGGTGAACTTATTTTCCGGCAGCATGAGTAAGCTAGTCTTCCACTTCCTGTTTCTCCTCCAACTTCCCTCCATATTAGCGCTGGATTTTGTGTTTAATTCCTTCGCCGGAAAAACGAACCTTACTTTCATCAACGATACTCTCGTCGACGCCTCCGTCATCCGCATGACCAACGACTCCAACAAATACTCTTTAGGCAGAGCTTTCTATCCCACAAAGATCACCATGATGAAATCTTCTTCCAATTTCTCAAACATCTCTTCCTTCTCAACTTCCTTCATCTTCTCCATATTGCCAGAAATCGCCACAAGTCCAGGATTCGGCCTCGCCTTTGTTCTCTGCAACACAACTTCCCCTCCCGGCGCACTCGCCAGTCAGTACTTCGGCTTATTCACAAACGCACCAACCCCCGCCGTTTTCCCCCTTCTCGCCGTCGAATTCGACACCGGACAAAACCCTGAGTTCAACGACATGAACGACAACCATATCGGAATCGATCTCAACAACGTCGAATCAAGAAAGGCAACACCCGCCGGATACTACAATTCCAGCGGTAACTTCGTCCCCGTCCGAATGAAATCCGGTCAAAACGTTCAAGCGTGGATCGAATTCAACGGAGAGAGTTTGGAAATAAACGTTACAACAGCACCGATCGGAGTATCGCGCCCATCTACACCTACACTTTCGTACAAAGATCCAGATATAGTAAATTACTTATCTCCTGAAATGTACGTTGGGTTTTCCGCTTCGAAAACTAATTGGATCGAAGCACAGAGAGTTTTAGCATGGAGCTTCAGCGATTCAGGTACTGCAAGTGATTTAAACACAACAAACTTGCCGGTGTTTCTGCCGAAAACAACGTCGTCTTCACTTTCCGGTGGAGCCATTGTAGGAATTGCAGTTGGTTGTTTAGCTTTCGTTGTGATTTGTGTAAGTTTGCTTTACTTATTGTGGTGGCGAAAGAGAAAAGCGAAGGAAGAGGATGATGAGGTGGAAGAGTGGGAATTGGAATATTGGCCACACAGATTCTCTTACGAGGAACTGAACGTTGCCACGGGGGGTTTCCAGAAAGAGCAACTTCTTGGTTCTGGAGGGTTTGGGAAAGTGTACAAAGGGACACTATCGAATAAGACAGAAATTGCTGTGAAGAGTGTTAGCCACGATTCGAAACAAGGTTTACGAGAGTTTATGGCGGAGATTTCTAGTATGGGGAGGCTACAACATAAGAATTTGGTTCAAATGCGAGGATGGTGCAGAAAAGGTAACCAATTAATGTTAGTTTATGATTACATGCCTAATGGAAGTCTCAACAAATGGGTGTTTGATAAACCCGAGAAAATTCTTGGATGGGAACAGCGACGTAGGATACTTGTTGACGTGGCAGAAGGGCTTAACTACCTTCATCACGGTTGGGATCAGGTAGTTATTCATAGGGATGTTAAATCCAGTAATATTTTGTTAGATGCTGACATGAGGGGAAGATTAGGAGACTTTGGTTTAGCTAAGCTTTACCAACATGGACAAGTTCCTAATACAACACGTGTGGTGGGAACGTTGGGGTATTTGGCGCCTGAAATTGCGACAGTTGCAGCGCCTACTTCGGCGAGTGATGTGTATAGTTTTGGAGTGGTGTTGTTGGAGGTGGCGTGTGGGAGGAGGCCGTTAGAGACGTTTGTGGTGGAGGAGAAAGTGGTGTTGATTGATTGGGTTAGGGAGTTGTATTCTAGAGGGTGTGTGGTTGAGGCTGCGGATATTAGGATTAAGGGTGAGTATGATGTGGGAGATATGGAGATGGTGTTGAAACTTGGGCTGGCTTGTTGTCACCCTGAGCCGCAAAGGAGGCCTACTATGAAGGAAGTGGTTGCGCTCCTTCTTGGGCAGGACTTGGCGGAGGCGCCTGGGAAAGTGTTGTCTGATTTGGCTCGTGGTGATGATGACTATGGTGGCTACGGGGAATTGGAAGATGATGCGCCTTTGCATCCCACCACTTCGTTTTGACCGGTGAATATGCACATAATTGGACTGGACTTTCCTTTTCTTTTTCCATTGAACTTTTTAGTCATTGGATTATGTGTTGATAGTTTTTTTGACGCAATTGTGTTTTGATAATGGAGAGTTTTGCTTGTCTTTGTTTTGGTTTGAATTATTGGATTATTTCCACTTTTAGTCAAGTGCTTTGTACCATTCCTTGTACCTAATTAAAGCTGAGTTTTGATACAGATTATCTAGTTTTAGCCAACAAGTATATTTATAACCTATACTATTAGATATACAAACGGGTCTGCAATCTGCATAATTGCATCGACCTCAGTTTGGAGTGAAAAATGACATCATATTCTAGTAGCAATCAAAGTCGTAATAGTAATGTCACAAATTACCCTGCAACAGAAAAAGTCGAAGGCAGAAAATTCAGTATATTACTCAATTTTAGTATCATCACAAAGAAACTGTATTGAAGAAAAATAAGCCAAAAATTAGAATGTGTCAATAAACTAAATGGGTACTTTTGGGAATTGATCAAATGTCAATTCATAAATGATACAAACACTTGCTGTGTTGGGAAACTTGCTACTTGCATCTGAAAGCATACTTTACATTCCTTTTTCGTTATACTTCTACAGATGAATGTGTATTTATGCATATCTGGAAGCCATTAAACTAAGATTTGTGAATGATAGAAGCACCTTCTAAGGGTGCCGCGATCTGGACGCATGCTAGGAAAAATCGCAGAAATCCCTTCTGTAAAGATAACTATTTTCCAAAATAAGATCTGTGAATTATAAACTTATAAACCATACTGAAGCATAAAAGGTGCAGGATTTTGATTACATTCAGATGTTAATATTTGTGACTTGTGAGACATCATGAGTCATGACTACATTCTTAGAAAAAAGGTTACTCGGATTTTATTACATGAAAATATACGTGATATGTACACATGGAACTCAGAAGCTTATTTAGATCCATGACTTAGTAGACTACATAAACTATGCAAATCTGAAAACTGGGGAATGAAAGACATAGGATTACTGAACAACAACAGACTTGCATCACTACTTAGGCAGCCAAATTTAGACTACTAAAGAGTGAAGTTGAGAGAGTGAAAAGTGAAGCAGGGTTCTGTTCTCTTTACACCTAACTTGAAACACTTGGACTCCTGCTGGCACTCAAACGCCACCGATTCCTTCATGCTCTCAGGTCCACAAACCAAAACTCCAACATTAGATCCACTGTTTTCCTTCCCGAACTTGCCTAATATATCTGTTCAATTTGAAGGTGCTAATCATTCAACAGTTTTGGCAACATGTGTAAGAAATAAGAACAAAGAAACAGTGGAATCACTACCTTTAAAGTTAGGCCTCTCCCCAAAATGAACTTGATGTTCTTCAAGAGCATTCTTGGTTTCAGTTGAACTTAGATCAAAGTGTTTAGTTTCCTTCTGTGAAATCGGCGGAATCCCTTTCTTCAGCCTTCTCCATCTCAAGATAATTGCCATCAAGGTGCTGCAAGCTAAAGCTAGGACAAAAGCAGCTATGAGAACTAGATCCACAACTGACGAAGGAGTTTTTTCCTTGGACAATTTGGAGTGCTTTCCAGATGGAATTATAGTATGGTTGAAACAGATTAGAAAAATAAGGAAAGTGATGGAGCAACATCCTGTAATGGCAGCCATCCAAGCTGGGCTTTCAGGACCATATGCTACATAATTTGAGCACATACTGTTCAATTGCAGAGTTCTTACTTTAAAGAACTCACTTAGTAGCTCCATAATTCCCACGCCTGCTTGTGTTTCTTGCGTAACAAACAGTTTTAGATTCAAATGGAATTTTTCAGATGATTGGTTGAGTAACAGATGTGCAATGGATTGCAATAGACAAAAATCTTGTGCCCTCTTTATGACATATACAAGTTGTATTCTTGAGGGGAATCTAGTTTTGCTTGTAACTGAATCAACTTCTGCCAAAATGCTCAGAAATGGTGTTATTCCACTTCCTCCAGCAACCATAAGTAGACTGTCATATCTGCATATATACAACTTTTAATGTTATTCTGGATAATCTCTTGTACATTACTCCCTCCTTCCCATTTTGTTTGCAGTTTAAGGTTTTGACACACCCTTTAAGAAAAATAGTTAGGAGTCTAGAGTTTTTTAAAAGTGTTGCCTAATTTACCATTTACCCCTTTATCTCTCTACCTAGATAAATGTTAGATGTAAAAAGTTGTTATAATTAATAGGGGTATAAGTGGAAAAGAACATGAAAAGTTTCATTGAAAATCTAAAACAACAATCAATTTGGGACAAATTGATTTTGCTAAAACAACAAACAATTTGGGACGGAGGGAGTATTTTTGACTGTCTTTTACATTATAAGAACATAATTAAACCATGAAAAACTGACAACAAGTGACAAGGGAGGAATTGTGGTAAATAGCTCAATTAGAAGTACAAGGTGTAATGTTTTTGCTCACTTTAAAAAGTCTAATGAAGCAGGTTCATAAGGTCCTTCAATTGCAACAGGTATACCTTTCCTCTTATCAGCACCTTTGTTTAATTCAGCATGTATCAAGTCATAAAGAGTATCTGTCCACCACCCTTGACATTTAATTATCACAGACATAATGTGTTCATCAAACTTGGAACTAGATATTATACTGAAAGAATGCCATTGGAGATGAGATATGGTTGGTATCTTCAAAAATATAACACTTGTAGGGTTATACTTCAGCCCTGCAAAAGGGTTATAGACCAGAAGATACATCAGTTATTCAGTGAACCTAAAACTGCATTGTTTCTTATAAAGCGGACCGGAGCTAGTAATGTTTTTGCCAAATCTTATTCAAATCTAAGGGTCAACTTCAGATTGCTTAAAGATACTAAATACCTGGATCTTTGGGAAGAATTAGCTCCACAGCTTTGTTGGGGAAAATTCTAGCTGAAACCATGCAAGTTTTTGGACTTGATTGAACGATACGGAGAAGTTTGTCAAGGCTAAAAAGAAATATTCCAGGGAAGACAGTATAGAAGTGCTTATCCCCAGCATGAAACAAGAAAAATACTAGAAAGACTATATATAGATGATGTGTGTAGTAGAAAATTTCAAATTTTCTTCTTCTTATTTGAGGAAGTGAAGTAACCCACATAACTAGCCCAACAACAAGTGTAATCTCCCCAGCAAGGTATATACGTCCTGTCTTTTGCCACTTCCAAATCTGTTCAAGAAATATGAAAAGTAGAACTAATCACTTTCTAACACAGTGTATATTCAATGAATGTTGAAAACTTTTGCTGATAGCTAAAGTGCTTCCAATTTCCAAATTAAATTTAACTGAAGGAACATGAGTTAGACTTCACCTCATGTTGTATATGGTGGCCAACCCCCCAGACAAACAAAGTGCTGGCGCCATGTATTGTAGCGAAAAATATCATTGCAGTTCCAATCCAAGTATGATACCTAACTGAAGCTTCAAATTGAATACCAAGTATGCGAAATACAGCCAACCCTCTTAAAATTGGAAGAAGAAGCAAAGCCAAGGAGGCTTCTGCTAGCAAGCCAAACCGGGTTGCTATTCTGAGACACTTGAGTTGCCATCTGAGTGGAAGTTACGCATTTGATAAACAACTTAATTAAACATGTATACATACTATAAGCGCTTATCAACTGTTTATGTGTAAGCTATTTTTATAATAAAAGAAGGGTCAATAGTGCTTATGTGGGTAGATAAGTCCAAACAAATAAGCTAATCCAAATAGATGAAGTAGCAGCTTTTGTAATTCTACTATCCAACACAAGAGTAAGAAGGACACTTACAAGTTCAGTTTCAGTGATTTGTCTGGCATCAACTTCTTGAAATCATTAGAAATACGAGCATAATAAGTCCATGCCAAGAAGACAATAAAAAGAGAAGCTACCAATATTTCAACACTGGATAAGACTCCCAATAGACTATTTACCACTAGTGGATTTGAGAAGACAACTGATGGTCTCCTTGAACTTCTGCAGTTTAATTATAATAATATCAACAACAACAAAATTGAGGTGAAACTTTTTATTCTGAGACACTTGATCATATTACCTGCTTCTTTGATATCTAGCTTTTAAATCCAAGACAAGAAGCCCAATTATAGCAATAGCAATTATAGGGAATGTATAGACAGCAAAGTTTAAACCTGCAAAAGACCTTCTATAGTATCACCCATCATTTAACTTCTAATTAGCATTTGACTGAAATTTCATATAGAAAGTTTGAAACATATATATTCATGCAAAAGAAGAGATTTTAGGTAGGTACCATAGTATCCAAAAATTGTATTGTTGGCGCTTTTTTCTGCATGTTTCCAAATTGTTGTCCAAAATTGGGTTGGCTTCAGAAGCCAAAGAGTAACCCAAGCTGCGAATATGAAAATAATCAGCAGTTTTAGAATAGGAAGTAAGGTGGCGGTTGCCATCTCTACCAGGTCGCAAGGTCTTCTTTCTCTACTTCATTTATAATCCTCTTATATAAAGGAATCTGAAAAGATTGAATCTAGCCCCACCACTTCCTTTGAGGGCTTGTCACTAACAAAGCATTTCCTATGATTTAGCAAACTAGTGTTACAAACCATATTTGTACTCAAAAACAAGAAAATTAATTTTATTTTTGTAGTAATAGTAATTAGATGAATAGTAATTCAATGAAACTAAAACTAAAAATTTTTCTTATAGTAAGGATTTTAAAATATTCTAGCCATATTTATTATGCATCAGTGAGTGGGAGAAAATCTATGAGCGTATATATATGACCAAACGCATCATCAAACCAACAACTCATCACTTCACAACAATCAATAGGGGTGCAGGTGTAAGTATATATATATATATATATTGGCACTTGATTAACGAGCTCATTGATGATAGAGATGGAGTTGGTGTTGCACTAGACAGGGGCGAAGTATATATTATTACCTTAGCAGAGAGAGGCTCAAATAAAAAATTTGATATATTTTCTTCTTTTTAAAAAGTTGTAGTGCTATTATTTGATGCCGATGGCTAGCATGGACAAGTGAGACATTATGTGTAGTGGTGCACACTTATATTTATTTGATTTAGGTTAGTTCTATTTTATTGTTCTATTAACACTCAAATTTTGCTAAGCTACTAGCCGAGGAAACCTCAGCCGAGTCCACGGGGTTGTCTTGTTCAAATTTTAGTGAAACAGAAGCCAAAAGGTTAGGAAATAGCTTATACTTCATCTACCTCTTCTATGTTCCTATATTCTTGGTGAGTAAGCAACAACAAAAGACATACTGGTAGCCTCAACAAACCGTGGGTACAAGACTTCTGAGAAAAAAAGGGTATGGTCTACCTGGAGTTGAGGTAGTGAGCTTTGATCAGCCGAGGATCATCAATTCTGATGAGATTCAACCAATTCTGAAGCCAATTAAGAAAGTAGAGAGAGAATCCTTGTTGAAGAAGGTAAAGGGGGATACTCTTAAGAAGAAAGAATTTGTGGAAGAGCCTGAATGTTATGCTTAGACTCAATCGTTATGTTAAAATTGATAAAAGGATAATTCTACTCCTGAAGTCAAAGATCTCGGCCGCGAAGTAGCTCAGTTGAGGAATCAATAGTTGAGGGTCTTACTTGCCAAGGAGTTTGCAGCCAATGATATTATTGCTGATACAAGGAAGTTGCTTTGGGATCAAGTTGGAGAAGCACATAAAAAATGCGTTGAAGATTGCAAATCAAACATGTGGATAATGGGACGGTTTTGGTCAAATCCATCAAACAAACTATATTTATTCCATTGCGATTAGTTTTGTTTTATGGTTCAATTTGCAAAATCTGAATCAAAACCAAGTCAATATTGGATGAGTTGGTTCGGATCGGCCTCATGGGTTATGTACCAACAATCTTAATTCTAAAAACAACAAAAATCTACATTTTTTTTAATATTAAGGACTTTTAAATTGCCAAAAAATTCTATAATTTAGAAAATACATCAAACCAAACAAAAACTTATTAACAACGTAAAAAAACGTAGCTCAAACCAAACCTTGACACTCAAATCCCCTAAAAATGTCAAAAAAAAAATTGTGTTTGGTTCGAGTTCACAGGCAAATGAGTTTAATGTTTTAAATTCGTAGGTCAAACCAAACCAATAAACCATTACGAGTTACAAGGGGTTGGCTCGGATTTGACTCGAAATATAAATTGTCTGAACTAAACAACTCAATTTAGATCAAATTGTGAGTTTTGTGAGTTTGTTTGGATTTCTCCAATCTCATTGAGAAGTGCAATATTAATTTGAACCGGAGATGACCACAAACTTAATTCTATGTTTTCATCATTTTCTTATTGAAAGAAATTACAATTAGTGGTGGACGTTTGTGCTTTGGTGTGATTAAGCAATAACACATAGCGAAATCATGACACTGACAGCTTTTTTATTTTATATATCTCTATGGCATAGCTTCATTTTGTAGATGAAACTAGTTACAATTATCCCATAACACTTTAACATATTTATAATTAATAAATTTTCATTATAGTAACTCATCATATTATATTATATTATATCACTACTTATTATCAATTATGATTCTTACCACAACAAAGTGGTAACGTGAATGATTTAGGTAATAATCATTCTTTTATTTATGGCATAAAACCCAAATTTAATTAGTTGTATTTTTGTAAAAGAAAATGAAACACACACTCATATTTTGGTTGAAATTTATATAGATTTCATCAAATTTACATAAAACATGCATAATTTAGTAAAACTCATTGTCAAAATATTTAAGAAAGGATTCGTTAGGAAACTTGAGATTAGATTCATGAGAAGGTTTTCTGTGTAAGTTTGTCTCACACAAAAGTTGCTAACAACTTTACTTAAAAGGTACAAAAATATATCAGTCAGTGGCGGTCACATCAATTGTACTATGTGTCGCCCTCTCTAGATAATAATCATCCTTTTACTTTCTCATTTTGAATTTGAATGGGTTTTTGTCACTATCAGATGGTGGAATCCTGGTCCATCCCATAACACCCAAATAGAATTAGTTGTCGCTAATGCCGCTCAATCTCAAGGTATGCAAATTATTATTTTTATAGGGGGTAAATCTAATTTTATTTTTTGAGGGTGTGCCTTGACTTCCATCACTTGAGGGTAGATTTGCCCCCGATCACACTCTTTTGATCACACTAAATTTACACGGGACATGCATAATTTAGTAAAACTCATCGTCAAAATATTTAAGAGGAGATTCGTCTGAAAATTAGAGCTAAGATTCACTTGAAGGTTCTCTGTGATAGTTGTCCTGTCTCACATAGAAATTGCTAACAACTTTACTTAAAAGTTACAAAAGTAAGTGGTTGTCACATTAATTGCACTATATATGTCACCCTCTCTAGGTAGTAATCATCCTTTTAATTTCTCATTTTGAATGTCAATGGTCCTTTCCTCACTATCACATAATATCAAAATTGAATTAATGTGCTTGCCTAAAAGAAATGAAAATTACTTAAAAAATTAATGCGCTTGAATTAATGTGTTTGTCTCACACAGAAGTTGCTAAAAAATCACTTAAAAGTTTCAAAAGTACACTGGTGATTGTCACATCAACTGTATTTTGTGTGTCTCTCTCTCATACACGACTTACAACGACTATATTAAAGAAAAACACTATATTAACACATGGAACAACTAAAGCAAGTTAAAAAGAGGTATTACTTATGCATCCCTTTAGCCTTCTCATTATGAGAAGCTTGCACCTAAAAAGCGATCTCAACAGAGAACCTCAAAGCTCATCTATCATGTAAGTGATTGGAGGCTGAAATAGAAGAATGAATTAAGAGATGAACACAAACCTTGTCAAAATCAATTTGTTTCATATATTATTTAACTTATCTTAAGCTAGTTTAGAAATATCAATCTAATTGCACTAAGCTATATTAATTATTATCTTATGACCTTGAAGTTTATTTTCATAATCTTAGATTTTAGGATGTTAGATTTATTGGGTAAATCATGCCAAACTTCTGGAAGGTTGTCAATTTGGCATTAACCATGGACCTTGTGTGATCTTAAAACTTTCAGAAATGTGAGGCTTGCATTCCTTTGATACCACTGAGGTCTAAGAAATTATGCTTGATTATTACCACTATAACGACACCTTCACTTCAGAATCAGAGGTCCATACCCAAATATGATAAGGTCCTAACCAATCCTAAACCCACTATATATACACAAATATATTTTATTTTCAAAATATATAGACGGATCTTTTAAGAGCTGTGTGTATGCACTTCCGCTCCCATTAATTAGTATACTGCGGTTGGTGAATCTTTTATGGAAGTGTATTTGACTTCTCACTCCCATAAGTTAATATATACACAAATATATTTTATTTTCAAAGTTAGAATATAGTAGCGAATGACACTGCAGAGTATTAATTATTAGCGGTTAAAAGCATTATTGGTGTATTTAGGCCCCAGTTCAATTTCTTGTCATGCACGCATCTCTTTTTGCAGATTATTTGTATATTTTTCTCAAAAATTAATATAAAAAGCTGCGTTACAAGAATATTGGAACTCTAGACATTAAAATTGACATAGGAATTTTGACCACTAAACCAAAAAACTATTATTATTAACACACAATTAATTTTGTTTTATATATTTATTCTTATTTTTTACTTCTCCAATTTTTTTGGCAAGATCCGCCACTGAGTAGTTTGGATAAACATTTCAACAAATATTCTTATTTGTAGGAAATAAAAGCTGAAATTATCTTAAAAAACCCCTTAAGGAAAGTGCAAGAAACGGCCAGCATAGAGTGACACATCCAATGAACTGCTAATATTGACAAAAGTGTACATCAAAAAATATGTAACTAAATTTATTAAAAAAAGAAATCTCCTTCCATCACTAATTTTGAGGCTTCGATAGCAACGACTACAGGAAGGAGAGATAAAGAGGCAAAAAAATAATATGGAAAATGAGGATCACACCCCAATAGAAGCAAAGGACTACTATTCCAAATCAAGATGGTGGTCACATGAGGATCCTAATAGAAGTGAAAGAAACGGTAACTATTTTGATTCTGGAAAAGATTACTACCAAGAAATATTAACTCCAGAAATTTCTCAAACATTTGGAGATCTCAGAAGTTTAACTAGTAAGTAGTACTAGAAACAGAGTTAATGATGACATTTCCGAGGTTGGTTACGAAGAAAATGGTCCCTACTCTAGACAAATATTGTCGACAGAAATTGTGGAAATAGTTGAGGATGGATGGAAAGAGCATAACAAACAACAAAGATAGAAGAATTAATGACCTTTATGTAGCTGTTGGTGAAGATGATTTAGATGAGTGAAATGGGTTCTTAATCATGCTGTTTCTCCTGGCTCTCGGATTTTTCTTATTCATGTTCCAATCACATCGATTCCTACCCCAGGTACATAACTATAATTTACTCCCTCCAGTCCCTTTATAAGAAAATTTCACAGTTTTTGGCTCATTGAAGAACTGATGTATCTGATATATATTATAGACCAGAAATATCAATTATTCGATGAACCTAAAACTGCAAAATTTTCTTATAATAGGGACTCGAGGGATTATGTGCTAGCTAGCTTAATTTCAAAACTTAAGACTTATGTGCTTGCTGATAATGATATATTTGATAGTTGGAATGTTTGAAAGAGGCCAACTGACCCCACAAGAAGTAAGACGTTATATGAATGAAGTGAACAACAAGAGGAAAGATCTTTTGCATAGGTACATCCAGCTGAGTAATGAAGCCAAGCACTACAAGAAAATCGCTGATTTGCCACGGACATTTCCGTCGCAAATGTACAAATTTCTGTGGCAAAACAACATTTGTCACGGATTAGCCACAGACCAAAAATGGTGGCAAAAACGTTTGTCACAAATCGTTTGCCACGGACTTTTTCGTGGCAAATTTTTCCGTCGCAAACCCGTGGCAAATCCATCGCAAATTTTCGTCGCAAAGTCATGGCAAACTCTGACACCTTCTGTCGCAAATCCGTCGCAAATGTAAAAAGAAAATTAAAAATAAATAAATCATACAAGCATGAACCTGAAGAGAATGTTTAATAAAAGTACAACTCGAGCTGCTGCATGAAGCACGGGTCTAGCAAAACTACGAAAAGAACTCTCTAACCTGAAGAGCAGTAAATAATAGACGATGTGCATAAATATTAGACAATTTCCACAACCTAAGTAAGATGGCTTAAGAATTCAACGAGACCAAATAGACATGCGAGCAGAAAAAATAAATGGACTTCCAGACCTTCTCATTACGAGTTTTATAAGAGGTTGTGGTCGTTTTGTCTTCTTTGATTTATCTTTTGAACTTTCCTTTGATGATGCATCTGGTAACATGAGAATCTCCCTGGTCAAACGATACCACCCAGCAGCACGCTCCTCAGTCCTAAAAAGTGTAAACATGAAAGGATTATAACCGACTCAATGAGAAGACCGTTAAAACTTCAACAAAATTAATAATTTAGCCAATCAAATATTGTATGGTTATATAGAAGAGAATAGAGACTCATTATTTAATATAAATCACACCTCTCTAGAGAAACTCTAGCAAGAACATCGTGCAAGTGGAGAACATCTTGTAAAGCCCCTGCAACATACACCAAAAAACCATGACCAAAGAATCTAATTTTATGCAGAAACATAAATATAATAATCAAAACCCACAGAGCTCTATTTCTTACTATGAAAGCAAGAGGTTGGAGCAGTAAAACTCGACTATTGGGTATGCAACCATTTTCCATATGTATTTGGACTCTATGGTTTATTAAATACCCGAAATAAGTAATGTGGGTGCTTTGATATATTTTATCAGCAGAAAACTGGTTCTTAGTCCTTAACTACTAGTTTTTACTGAATAAAGAAAAGTAAATGAAGGAAGCAAAAGTTGATGAAGATCCAATAAGCATACCTCCAGGCTGCACATTTTATCTGCAGAAGAATACCCCGGAAGCATTAGATAAAAGATAGTAAACTACAGAGAAATTTGTCTCTAACATTTAATTAATAATTACAAAAGAATATGTAATAAATCACCATTGAATGAAAATTACTATGAGGAAGTGTCCTGTTACCTAAGGCCATTGCAACAGCATAAGGGTCCCTTGCAGCTACCTCAGAAACAATTTCCAGAGCATGCCTCACAGCAACCGGATCAGTAGATGAAATCCTGAAAACAACTCTGTTAGGAGAACTATAAACTAACAACAAGGAAGGGAAAAATGAAGAGGCTAATAAACTATGGAAAGTTAATGTCAGCATGAAGTTTGAAGAAAAGAAATAAGCGAAAAATTATTATTATACAAGCACAACTGCAATGCCTAGTAAAAGCAATGTCTAACATGAATATGTGAAGCTCACAATTAAAATTAGAACTCATTTAAGGAAAAATCTACAAAAACCAATAACATTATTTTAAATTTTGAAAAAACAAAGAATAGTTTAAATTTATTTCTTGATAAATGAATACTTCCTTCAAAAGAGAAGGGAAAAGCCCTGCTAAAACTCAAATAAGAAACTAAAAAGATCTACAAGGTACCAATGTATGTAATATGCAGAGGAAAACCCATCTGCATGTTGCAAAGAAAAGCTCCAGGCAATAATTAGTAAATGTTACATAAGAGTAACTTACCCCAGTACCGCATAATGCAGAAATGCTGGATTGCCAGGATCCAGAGGGAATCTTCTAAGAGAACTCAAGGCGGCATATTACAGCAAATATAATTTCTCAAGATAAACTATAGTTTCCAATAATTCTTGTGCAGAACTCAATGTTCATCAATTCCAAATAAATAATAAAATTCTTAAATGTAAATGCAAATTAGATATCATTGTAAGATTGCTAACAGAAAGCTTAAATTGAAACTCTACTTTTATTCCTCCTTTCTCTCATGAATTACAGACTACTATTTTTACCAGAGGATGTCCTAATTAAAAGATAACGCATCATGAATACCTAGACTCTGCTGTTAACCCATCCCTCCCAACTTTTGTTCCCTTCACTAAGGTAATTTATGTAAAGGACTCTAAAGTCTAAACAAGAAAGAATACATGTCTTGTCAATATATAATATGCCAACGCTTATATATAGATTGAAATTTCTTAACATCTTCAGATAAATCCATTAACCAAACTACTGCAACAAACAGGGAATTCAGCTAATCTGTATGAGTTAAATGTAATTTGTTTATATAGAATGAAATTCATATTAACAGCCCAAGAGCAACAAAAGCTACTTTTAAAATCAAGGTAAACTATATCTATGTCATGCAAGCATGCATGTGCACAAATATTCACTAGATGCTACCAAAGGTTTAAATCCTTAAAAATAAGTGATTAACGCTCACATTCTACATCAGCATTTGTGGCTTCTGTACAAAGTTGTTCTACTATTCGTTGCTTTCATTTAAGATCTGGAAAGAGGAATTTAGGGTTTTTGATTCTACCAAAAATTGGGGGTTTTCTATCTAATAGAAGTAAAATAGAAGCAACAAACTTACCTTTAAGAAGAAGAACTGAGGAGGCGCTGAGAGAAGAAGAATGGAAGAGAGAAAGAAACTCAGCTTCGTTTTCATGAGGCTACCGAGAGAGAGAAGAAGAAGAAGGGAAGGAGAAGAAGAAGGAAAACGACCAGAGTGAGAGAGAGAGAGAGCGCGGTGGTGCAAAGTGGAGGTTGAGGAGGTGCAAAGTGGAGGTTGAGGGAGGGCGGAGGTGAGGAGAGTGAAAGGTGGAGAGTGAGAGTGAGCGTGAAAGAAAGAGGGGTCGAGTAGACTCCCTTTATTTAATTCTGATTCAAACATTTGCCACGGGGTTGCCACGAAATTTCGGTGGCAAATTATCAACGTCCGTGGCAAATTATCAAAGTCCGTGGCAAATCCTTACCAAACTTACGAACACTTTTCTCATTACAGATTCCGTGGCAAGTCCGTGGCAAACCCGTCGCAAATTGGCGACGGAATCAGGTTGTGGCAATAGTTTGTGGCAAATCAGGTTTATTCTTGTAGTGAAGGTATTGTTTATTTTCTTTATGACTCTATGGTATCCCTACCGCGCAAACGAACTGCAAATTCTACGACAAACTAGTTTGATCGAAAGTACATAGTGGATCGGTACTTGAAAAATCATTCAAAACTTCGATGATGACCGATGTTAATCTCAGTGGTAGCTAGAATTTTGTTGTCCTCCTCATCTTCATAGTTGAGACAACGTGACATGATTAGTGTCAGTTTGATAAAAAAAACGCGAATGACTTAACACTCAACTTATATATGTTTCCTCTAACTTTGTATCAAACTGGCATTGATTAGGTCACCGTCTCATTCGTGAGGACGGGGTGAAACTATAAACTTTTACTTTTAGGGGAGACTTTGACAATAGTAAAAGTGTATGATGATTTTCAAGTAACAATTCACCATAGACCACTATCAAGGTGATCTGCTAAAGAAGCCACCCAAACCACACACCAAAATTCCAATTTTTTTCTTCTCTTGTTCCCTTCTTATTTGTCCCCTTACCCATTTTCTTATTTCTGCTAGGTTACAGCAGAAACGTTGGTTTTGGAGAGCAAGCACAAAGAAAAAGCCATTCTAGATCTCATTTCCATTCTCAACATAACCAACCTTGTAATGGGAATTAAAAAGCTACCCCACACACGGTATGCTTACACCTATAAAGCACCGATACAGACACGCAAACACCTGTTTTAATTTTAAAAACACAAGAATTGAAGTGTTTGTGTCAGTGTCTATGTTCCGACATACGTGTCGGACACCAGACACGTCTTCATGTATCGTTTCACTAACTAGTTATGTTAATTATGTGTATGAACAGGCGTAATAATAAAAATAAGCGAAGGAGAATTCGTTAAGAAAAATGCAGCAAAGACATGTGATGTTACCTTGGTTTATAATGGTGAGGTATTTGTGTCCAATCCTTATATGGATGGCTTGGAATCTGCCTGCGCCTTGGTATCACAAAATAAAGATCAACCAAAATGCAACTTCTTTCGGTGTATGTGCTTTTCAGGTAAGTCCAGTTAACGAACTATTATATTCTGTACCTTATTTTATATGGAGGCATGCAGTTCACTCGGCAATTTGAGTTTAAAGGCCTCTGATCAGTTTGAAATGAATTTACTAGAGATATGCTTTAGGATTCGTATGAATTAGGAAGACTGAAGGTTTACTGAGCTATATATATAGTCAAGCTCAATAGCTCTTGTAAGTTCGGACTAACTGCGAAATGGGTGGTGGCTTTGTTGCATTATTTGGTACTAGGGTACTACCTCATGCTCCAGCCAAATTATATGCCATAGAATGTAGTGATGCATTCATAAACAAATCCAGGTCATATCATAGAATTTCTTAATTTGAACAGTGTGATCTCCTTATAAAGATGAAGCAATAGGGTATAAAATTAGTATCAATAGGTAGAGCTTGAGAAATGGAGAAGAATGACATAAGAATCACTTACAAATATTGAGAGATGAAGAGCCTAGGGTTTCCTCTTTCCTCTTCCTCTTCTCCTTTCCTTCCTCTTCTCTTCTCACGGCTTCTTCTCTCTCTCTCTAACTTTCCCTTTTTCAATTCTCTTCTTTCTTTCCTTCCTTTCTTTATTTTCTGTCCGTGCTCTCTCTCTCTTTCTATATCTCTTTCTTTATTTCACACAAGTGAGGAATGAGAGAGTGTTTAGATATTTTTTGTGCTCTTTGTTTCATTTAGGGTGAGTGGTATAAAGCACTAAAAAACCCTTAGTGATCTAATTTTCACTCAATTATGTATTTTAAATTATATATTCTAAAGAATTATAAATTGTTTTCGTGACAACCTCATATCCGTAACTTGATTTATTACCTATTCGAGTAATAAATCACTCGTTAATTTCTTAATTTGAAATTAACGAAATTAGGGATGTTACAATCACCCCAACTTGGGAATTCTGTCCTCAAAATTGAACAAACATACTTCAAAAGATCAAATACGAATATTTAGTCTGCATATCGTTCTCCAATCCCACATAGCTTCCTAGACCAAAGAACCATCCCAACCACTTAACAATTGGAGTTGTTCTCGTTCGAAGCATCTTCTCTCTACATTCTATGATATGACTTGGATTGGAAAACATCAATGAAGTGAAACTCATTCCTGATGCATTAATTGGAGTTGTTGCATTATTTAGTCCTGATGCATGGCTTTTGCATTGCGCTTGAAATCGCTAGCTAACTCCTTCATTCTGGTGTTATATGCCATGGCATGATGAAACACCAATGAAGTGAAACTCAAAATGAAAAGAAATTGTACTCATTTGATTGGTAACAAGTAAGAGATAATTCAACTTCTAGTGTGAGAGACTAGAAGATTGAGTACAAATGCAAGTATCAGTGAATTACAAGAAGTAGGGAGAGAATAATAGAGAAATTCCTAGTACAACACATAACCCATCTCCTGATGGTGAAAATAAACCCTAATTCATCACAACAACAATAATCATTGTAAAGCAATAAGAATGGAGGTGAATCATAACAATGGAATCACATGATAGTTTTGGAGAGATTCATATTTTCCTAACCATAAAAAATTTAGTTACTCATGTTCAAATGATTGAAAGACAGTGTGAAAAAGAAGTTACACAAATATGAGTACATTGGATCCTTCAATTCCTTGTTCTCAAGTGTAGAGAATCTCCAATTCTTCTCCTTTTCCGCATCTCCAAACCCTCCTTTTCGCAACCAAGATAAAAAATGCCCTAATTTTCTGATTTTTGGGCACAAATGCTGTCAAATTGCAATCCATCGCGACACGATGGCCAGAGTTTTGCCTTGATTGTGAAGCGATTGTCAGCGGGTCGCGAGGCGATATTGAGCAAAAACTTTTCTTCTTTTCTCTATTGCGTTGCTAGGCAAGTTGTATGTTCCTAGTCTATGAAACATCAAATTGAATGTTGTCTTTTTGCTTCCTTTTGGTTGATTGGTTATTTCCCTACATAGCTAAGTAATGGGCACAAAAAATGGAAGGTTTAAGAGTACCAAGTATCCCAAAAGATACCAAATTAACAACAAGCTAAAGTCTCACTATTGAAAATAATGTTATTCTACTTCGAAAACTACCTAACATGAAACAAAAATAACGAAAAACTAAATATAAGGGGATCCAACTATACACATATTGTAGAGCTATTAACTAGCCCACTATAAATAGGAGAAACTAAGTCGTAAAAACGAACTTTTCTGAATACCTTCAAAATGGCTTCCTTTTAGGTCATCGTGACACTAATGTGGCGATGGCGCTCTATTCACGCACAATAATGACCATATTCAACTTCATTTGTCCTATTTTTTTAAAATTTCTTTTGTGTTTTTAATTTTATACTTTGTCACAACTGTCAAAAAAAGTTATAATCTTACATTCTACCATTTTTTCCCCTTGTCTACAGGGTGCATGGGAGAAGACAAAGATAACTAATAGTAATGCATTGACTAAAAGTGAGTCCTAAGGTTTCAGCACTTCAAAAATTAATTTGAATTGTCCATCAAGCATGCTCATTTGCTAAATGAAGGAAGCTTCTACAATCATACATCAACTTTTGAACTCGAGGAACTAGTGTGTATGACCCGTGCGATGCACGGGTATACACTATATTGTTGAATTCTCTATTATTAAGTGCATATGATATATTGTGTCAAAAATAAATATCATATCATATCATATCATATATATATATATATATATATATATATATATATATATATATATATATATATATATATATATAATGTATTAATTGAAAAAATATATATATATATATATATATAATGTATTAATTGAAAATATAACCTAGTTTCACATATTATATTTGACGGATAATATATTTTTATATGATTGGATTACTAAATGTTTTGGTATTCTAATTCTAATATTTACAATTTGCGACGCAATGTCAATATATAATGATTTTGATTATTCTAACAATTTTAAATCCATAAGACTCATTGTTCATCGTCCTGGCTCCCCAAACTTTTCTCCATCCTTGATCTCTGTGATTCTAGAGTTCCCATCACTGTCCTCGACGTCACGGATCCCCATAATCCCTGCGGCGACACTAAAAAATCATTAAATTTAATTTAAAAATATAATTAAATAGAAGTCTTATAAAATTTAAAAAAGTTAAAAGTATGACTACAAAATAAAAATTTAATATCAACATAATTAATATAAAAGGTTGTCTTTGTTTTATATTTTTGTATTAAAAAAATAAAAAATGAAAAATAAAGAAACATAAAATCAATTATGTAAGATTGTGCTCGGGGCAAGGAGCATGGTCCCCCTGCCCTTACTCAAATTAACCGTAAAGATTTTTTCTCCCCCGTCCTCATCCCTGTGGATGAAAATTCCTCGTGTGTAGTGTCTCTAATGGAGCGGTCCACGTGGAGATCTCCATTTGCAAGGGGTAGATATTGTCACCCTAATTTCATTATAATACCTTAACAACTTAATTGCTAAGCATCGATAGTGTAAAATATTTATACATTGTTAGTGTATACTAATTAAATTCCACCCTTATTAATTTGGTTGATTTTATTTTTTATATATTAAGTATAGTTTTTTTGTTAACGGAGAAATATTGAATATAGATAACTTATTACACTAAGTTGTCTCTTTTCTCTTCAATGTAGCTTTACTATTTTGTGGTATAAACTTAAAGTATCCAAAAAGCAACAAAATGCGCAATTTTAAACTACCTTTGTTTTGTTCCGAAGAACAACACATGAAACACATATGCAGAATAATCTCCATGATATATGATGATTCTATTTTTAGCTTTTATACCTCCATTTTTTTAAGAAATTTAGTTTAAGTTGAGATAAGATTTCTTCGTGCTTTGTTATCGAGGTTTCTTCTGTATATTGATCGTCAAAGAAGCTACTGCTATCGTGATGTTTCAAAATGGAAGGGTCTTTATCATTGGCTTCATTCACCTAGTTCGTATTAGTAAAGGCGATGAGAAAATGGTAGAAGGGTTGACAAAACAAACACACATTGTATTTATATTTATCTGATTATGACCCACAAATTGTTAAATCTAAAACAATCAAAAGAATTAAAATATTCCAAAAGTTATTATCCAAAGCTTCATTACCTGCTGAAACGTGTCAATGCATATTACTGTCTTCGTCAAAAAATGGCATCGACATCAGATTGGCACCTTTCGCTGCAAAATATCTTCGAACAAATGAGTGACAAAATTACCTATCAAGCAACACAATAGATGTATAAATGATTCCACAATCGCTAATTGCTAATACAACAATTTTTTCATTTGCAATGAAAGATTATAAAGTGAGCCATTGCTATACGGGCGTTCTGATACTAACAAAAAGAACTTAAAAGGAAACACCAAATGGACATGGATAATGAGAATGGGAAAAACATAGAATGAAAAAGGGGAAATAAAAAATAGTTACATTGATTGGATTTGTGAGTGAGGAAATGAAATAAGAAGGTTAAAGAATGAGAGAAAGAAACATAATGGCAATCACAAATGAGATTAAAGGACACCCAAATGTTTACTTGTGTTGCGGATATTTATTTTAGCCTGAAAATTAAAATACAAAAAAAAAAAGAAATGAAATACTGTTGCCTCGTCGTGACAATGACGGTGCGAGTATATCTCGTTGCAACAGGGGGCACAAATCATGCATATTCTCCTGTAGTTTCTGCATCTACATATCAATTGAAACAAATATACCCACAACCAAATTTTAAAAAAAAAAATTATGGAGAAACTAAAATTGGAACGCGTACAAAGTTATGTACCCATATCCCATCTTCCCAAATGAAGACGTGCCGTGAGTTAGTTTGATGTTTGGGTTTGTTTTGTCTCACGTGGTTACAAAACATGAATAGGATTGTGCTAGATTCAAATTTATTCTTTGAATCTGATGGGGAGAGAGAAGGTGAGATAAAATAGATTGAAAGATAGGAGACGGAGAAATGACATATTTTATTTTTAAAATTGATGAGAGTTATAAAGATAAATGTAAATTTTGAGGTGTCAAAATTAATATCTCTCACGGTTCTCTCTCTCTTCTCACTCACTCTCATTAGCTCTTTTCCTCTCTCAACTCTCCTCACTCTCGTTCTCTCTAGCACCACCCCCAAACCCACAAACCCATAAACCCACAATAACCCCCAAACCCACAAACCCCCAAACCCACAATAACCCCAAAACCCACATTGCTTGTCTCAATCCTCTCTAGCACCCATAGTCCTCATTGCTTGTCCTCATCTTCTCTCAAAGGTTAGTTCTCTATTTTGTTTTTTGTTTTTTAGGTTTTTTGTTAGGTTGGAGATGAATATGTAGTTTGATTGGAATATGTTGAATGTGTGAAAAAAAAATATTTGATAGGAGAGGAATATGTTGAATGTATTTGTATGTGTTTGATATGTGTAAAATTAGTTGAATGTGTTTGATAGGAGAGAAATTAGTTGATATGTGTTTGTTGCTTGGTTATGTTGAGATTTTGATTCTCAAAGGATAGATTTTTTTAAGCAAAGTGTGTGTCATCTATATTAGTAAAATCAAATATGCCTAAATCGAATATGCGAATTGTTTGTTAGGTTTGGGAGTTTTTTTTGTCGAGCTTCGCATCGTTGTTCGAGTTTGTCTTGGTTCGAGAGTTCGTTGTAGTTCGAGTTCACTGGTGGTTGGATATTTTTCAAGTTGTTGCTTCCACTTGTTCAGTACTTTTTTTATTTTGTTTATTTTATATGAAGAATTAATGACTATATAGAAGACATCAAAGTCTTTGATTTGTTTAGTTGAAACTACTAGGTAGTTGATTGAATGTCTTAGCTTCAATAAAATTGTAAATTCTCTTATCCGAATTTATTATAGATATTGGGACATTATGGATAGAAAGTGGATGTCCGCCAATAAATCATCCAAGGAATATAGAGATGGAGTGGATTATTTTGTGAATCAGGTCTTTGTTCAACGTTTAGGAGATCTAGTAATATGATATGTCCTGCTTACATTGTTGCTATGTAAAATCGGTTAATGCGCGGGGCGAGTTGGGGACATTTAAAGGGTAATGGAATTGATCAAACTTACACTTGTTGGACAATGCATGGTGAGGAAAGAGTTGAATCTTCGAATATGGGTAATAGTACTTCGAGAGATGTGCAGGTTGACACCGAAATACCTACGTTTGTTGGGGATGAATTTGAAGAGATGGCAAAGGCTTTTGAAGACGATCTTAATGTTGTATGAGGTTGTACTCGAATTCACAAAATTATTGGTCGTGTGATAAAGTTGTATAACTTGAAAACTTGCCACTTGCCACGGATGGACGGATAAGAGCTTTCTTGAATTACTCACACTATTGAAAGAAATGTTGCGAAGGATAATGTGCTCCCTTCGGACGTATGATGCAAAACAAATGTTAGGGTCCATTGGCTTGAACTATGAGAAGATACACGCTTGTCCCAATGATTGCATTCTATTTGGAATGAACATTTAAATGTAAACCTTACTCAATATTGAAAGACTAAAGATACCATCAACTCGAGGTTGGACTTGCTTAGTATGGGGTTGAGACCAGAGTGGGTCCGATAAAGAAGGGGACATATCTACCTCCCAAGCACTTCATACTCTAAAAAGGAGAAGACCGTGTTTTGTAAGTTTCTTCAAGTAAAAGTTGAGGGGTATTCTTCAAATGTTTATTGTCATGTTCTAATGGAGAATTTTGAACAATAAAACCGAAATTAGAATAAAATTACTTGTCACTTTGTGTGAGCTTGAGATGTATTTCCCACCTTCATTTTTGCTTTTGTTTTGTGAATCAGAAGCCATATCACGATCGGTGTCACAGGAGAGCTCACGATTGCTCTGAAAAAGAAATCCTTACACGTGCCTTAGGTAAAGAAGAATACTCGTCGCATTGCGCCTGAGGGTGTTGGATTTGGAGTAGCACCAACCGAGTACTTTGGACCAAAACAGAAAGTCTATGATGAGAATCATGACTGCCCACCACCGAGAAAGATGATGGCATTGTATGAAAGTTTGCAAGCTCAACTTAATGATATGCGATCACTTTATGGCCATGTTATGCCACTCAAAGACCAACCCCTCGCTACACATAGCAAAGGTACTAGAGAGATCATTGCACTCATGCCACAACTAAGGTATTAATTGTTTTTATTATTTTGTGGTTTATAATTGATTTATTGTACATATATATATATATATATATATATATATATATATATATATATATATATATATATATATATATATAACATCAAATAATGTCTTTATTATTTTGTGGTTTATAATTGATTTAGGACAACAATGAGTGTGAGTGTGAATTGTATATCTCAAACCCACATGAAATGGTTGCAATTGGCTACACATGTAACTAATTGGGTCCTTGATGCACAATGTACCCCTACCTCCAAATCATGTTAGAGTCGAGTTGCGGTACCATTTAGGGAGGATGCACCATTGCCTGCTCCGATTGACAAATGATTGATATCTTGTGTGTCACAAGCGTTTGGTACCTTTGTGGCATGGCCATCCGCCTCTTGTCGTTGTAAGTGACAATATATTTGTAACTAACTAATTATAGTTTTTGTAATATAATTTGTGCTAACTAAGTAATTATTTTTGTTTAAACATAGATGCGCCAAAATGAAAAATCTAAGAAAGTGTCTACCGGCAAGAAAAGATCTCCTTTGAAAAGTGCTGGCAAGGAAACATCTATTGGCAAGAAAGTGTCTCGATCCACCCCTTCTACAAAAGTGTCTCACCACCCCTTATGTAGAAGTTTCACACCGCCTCTCCTCCAAAAGTGACTGATCGCCTCTCCTCTTCTCGCCAAGTGACTCATCCCACCCCTTCTCCAATTGTGTCTCAGCCCGCCTCTTCCTCTTCCATTGAAGCTTATAAGAAGATTGGTGAGGCCGACGCGTACGAGAAATACATCATGAAAGACAAATTGCTTATCATAAATTTTGAGGAAGAAATTTTTTGAGCCGACTTGCCTCATATAGTCGGACGTGAGGATATCCGTCTTTGTATGTGATGCGGATGAGGCAACCAGGTATGGCTATGAATATATATGTCAGTACTATGTAATTTATTATTTGACATTGTCGATTTAATTTTATTATATCGTTAATTTAATTTATATATATATATATATATATATATATATATATATTTATATATCTAAATGTAGGTACTTGTATTGAGAGGACATTGTGGTCCCTTCCAATGCAGACACATAGATATTTGTTCTTGTGTCAGGAAAGTACAACCTTTCATCAAGTGAATCCCACCGCGAAATTATCAATCACTTGTGGAACAAAACCAGTCTTTGCTTGATTATGTCAATGACCGCTTCAAGGAAGCTCAAAATAGAAGTGATGATGATGTCTTACTTCTAGCACCTAAGTTAATCTAGGTAAGAATTTTTACTCATTATTTCTTATATAACATGCATTTTTTTAATAGTCACAATTACTTATTCCTAAATTTTTTTGTAGGAGACATTGGGTTTTGTATGCAATTAATCCTAGCAAAAAAAAACCGTATTACCTTGACTCACTTCAAAATCATTACAGAAACCACATGGAGTTTGTGGAGCTTTTTAATGTGTGTGTTTATTTTGTGTCATTCTCGCATTTCTTACTTTTACTTATATATGTATATATTGTTATTAATATAGTTATATGACATTCTATTCAATGGTTTAAGGACATATTGGGAGTGAATAAATTAACAGTACGATGGTTACCAATAGTTGTAAGTTTCTAACTTATACATTACATTATTTTGTCAAAAACTATATTCAACTCAATCTAACAATTAACTAATCTAATTATGTTTTGTAGTGTCCTAAACAATTGAATAACATTGATTGTGGGTATTACGTCATGCAATATATGAAGGATATAATTACCCGAAAGAAAACGACTATCAAAGAAGGTATCTACTTCTAATATATTTTTATATGATTTCGATTTAATAGTGGTTCTTTCCAATATTTAACCATTTCAATTCTAATTTTATTTATTTATATAATTTCAGTATTTTAGCGATTGTCAAAGCAACACATACTCTGTTGAGCAGATTGCTGAGATTAGGGAGAATGGTGTGCTATCTCTCCTGCTTTTTTTTAAAGTTTCATTTGGATACATATAAGTTAGCTTAGCTAGTTTTTGGTTCATAATATTGTAACTTGATAGCTTGTTTTGGATACATATGAATTAGATAATGAAACTTCTTAGCTATTTTGTTTTGGTTCCTAAATGGTGATGATGGATATGATGGATTTTGGTAATAATATATCAGTGCAAAATTAATTTGAAATTCAAATTTTCAAAAATGATGGATATGGGTTTAATGTTTGTAAACGTCATATATCATATGAATATTGATCAACTTTAATGCATGATTTTGAACCTTTTGAATTTTTAAATTCAAAATCCACACACTATACGGTTAAATATTAGGGCCAACTACAAAGAAAAATCAACACACATTTAACCCACTAGGTGTGATAGAGTTGATGACTCATATTTGGATTCAAAAAGTTTCCAATTACGGGTCCATTTGTAATTATTCATATTAAAGAAAATGAAAATTACAAATGGTATATGCATCAGGTGAATTAATGATGGTAAATATCCATGGTAAATCAATTTATTGTTAGTAAAATTTGGGCTCCAAATCAGTATTTTTTGGAACATGTCAGCGAACATGTTAATTGCTCGTACACCTTGGTTTTTTTTTTAAAGTTGGACCAATAGGAAGTGAGTGTTAGTGTGAGTCATTCAAATAGTTTATTCGTGAATACATTGATATAGATAGATATAGATTTTCGGATGGTCAACATTTTTTGTCTCGTTAATTAAGCATGACATTTAAAACAGGGCAATTTTGGCGTTGGATTAAACACCACAGTGGTGAAATCTCAAAAAAAAAAAAAAAAAGACCACAATGGTGCCATGTTACATTTTTTTGGTCTTGTTAATAACCCCATTATTCCCGGCAGTTAATGAATTTTTTTTGAATGTCGGAGGGAGCAACAGTTGGCAGTTGCTATTTTTTTGGGCTAATTTGTAGAAGCTGCACTGAAATGAATTAAACATGACAGTTTCAGTTTTAGTCAAGGAAATTTTGTAGAAGCTGGATGGCTAATTTCTTGGAGCAAGATTTAATAAATTAATTTATTCAGTCAACTTTTTGTGTGTATTGAATTAATATGGGCATATATATTTGGTGATAATTATTTTTATAATTTTGGACTGATTTGTAGGAGGTGTGTTTCGTGGGTGAAGATTTTTTGTGTACTGAATTAACCAATCATAAATGACTTGATTAAAAACGGCAGGTTTTGTTTTTAATGATGAGGCGGTGGTTTGTAATCCATGTCAACTTATTTTTTAGGCCATGTAATGATGAGGTGGTGATTACATGGCATAATAGGTGGCTTAATGTAGTGATACTATGTGTGAACGGGAAATGAGGTCCACCTCTCAATTGTTTATAGTATAGATAGATATAGATAAGATATAGCTCACGAACCACTTGAGAAAACATGTGATGATAGTATCTCAAAAGACTATTTTAAATTGAAAAATGCTACTTCTAGCGAAGAAATGCAATCGTGAAATATTGCAAATTGTTTTTTTTTTTTGACAACAAATATTGCAAATTGTTTTTGACAAATAGAAACTCATCTCATTTCATTGATAATTAGTGATTCAATACAGGTTGGGATATACTCATAAACTTTGAAGCTAGCATGTAATCGCGAGGCCCTAGCTAAAGTGTGAGCCACACGATTTGCTTGTCTCCTAACATGGCTTACCTTAAAGCTGTGAAAAGTAGATAAAAAGTTTTTACAATAGGAGATTAGTGTCCCAAATTCAGTGTTAGTATTTTGTGTTCTTTCAGACTCCATTAACCACCTGTAAAGCAGTCCAGTTCTATAGAGAGCGAGAAAGACCCAAATCCCTTAGCCAAAGAAGAGCTTGTCAAAGTCCCATTGCTTCCGCTTGAGGAGAAGGAGTACCATCATAACAAATTGTCTTGCCATCGTGTAGAACTCACCCAAAGCGTTAGAACACAAATGTCAATGCCATATTTGTTCTCGGTCTCGAATAAAGCTGCATCTATATTGCATTTAAAAGAACCAGCAGAATGGTTTGCTCCATGTATGTATGCACCGCTCTGCACAACATACTCGTGCCCAAAGAAAGCGGTGTTTTCACGCGATCTAGCCGCTTTCGATCCGCTAAGAACTCCATCGCCTGCCGAGAACGAATTCCAAAGGTTGCCTTTGTCCCTCCCAAACCCGGCCATTCCGACGTTTCCACAAAGCCCAAAACCATACCAGAATCGACCGTGATCGCCATCAAGAGTATTCATTGTAACGCCGGGCGCCGCTCATCATGGCCTGCGCTACCTAAAGCTTCATCAAGAGAGTTTTTTCAGTGGGAATCGAACCTCATTACCTCTTGTACAAATTTCAACGCATTTCACTACCAATTGAGCTAGTAGCTCAATTGCAAGTGGGAATTGGAAATGTACAAGAGGTACGCAGGTTCGATTCCCATTGAAAGCAAAAACTCTACATGAGGTAGAGAAGTTTTTGAGGTAGCGCACGCCACGAGTGGGCTTGGCGGCGTTACATTCATCAAGAGAAAAAAACACTCCTTAAAAGATTCAGCATTATCCATTGCTTGATGAATGTGAGTAAGCAATCCCGCATGACTCCAAATTTGTTCATTATGTGGGCAAGCGAAAAAGATATGCCACTCATTTTCCGGGTTGCGCTCACAAAACGGACACAGCCATTCACATGGGACATGTTTGCTACGAAGGTTACATCGTGTGGGTAGGCATCATTGGTTAGCCCTCCATAACAGCAGCTTGATCTTATTTGGAACCTTGAGCTTCCAAATTTTCAGCCAATCACCCTCCACACGCAAGCTAGTATGATCCACTAATTCTTCCATGAAGGCATAATAAGCTGACTTGACCGAATACGTACCGCTTCTACTTCTCCACCACACAAGGGAGTCACGCTCATTTTCAAATAGAATTGGCATTGCTAGAATACGCATAGCTTCCTGTGGTGAGAACAGATTGTAAATTAAGTCTCTATTCCATTCCTTAGTATTAGGCCTCCACAAGTCCTTCACCTTCAACTGTTCACTACCTGCCACCATAGGGGATCTAACATACGCATCCTGTCCTCCCTTAATCCACGGATCATGCCACACTGAAATTTGCTCACCATTTCCCATCTTCCACCTAGCCCCCAACTTGACAACCTCCCGAGAAGCAAAGATACTACGCCACACAAAACTGGGGTTATGACCCAAGCGGGCCCCCATAAAGTCACATTCCGGAAAGTATTTAGCTTTGAAAACCCTCGCCACTATAGTATCTGCATGTGTTGCAATTTTCCATGCTTGCTTCCCTAGCATCGCCATGTTGAAACCGTGAAAATGGCGGAAACCCAAGCCTCCATGCTCTTTCCTCATAGTCAGCTTCTGCCACCTCAACCATCTTATCCCCCTACGGTCTCTGCTGTTAGTTCCCCACTAGAATGAGTTTAGCATCCTTTCAAGCTCCTCGCCCAGAGTGGTAGGAAGCATGAAAGCACTCATACAGACTACAGTAAGTTGGTATCGCCTGAGCCACTGACTTCACTAAGACTTCTCTCCCTGCTTTTGAAAGTCTCTTTCCCGACCAATGTTGTACCTTCCTCCACATCCTATCCCTCAAGTACCCAAAGATTTGCTTCTTATTTCTGCCGATCAAAGCTGGAAGTCCCAAATATTTACGGTTACCTCCACCTTCAACTACATCTAGCAAATTGAGGATATAGTCACGCTTGTCAGAAGTTGTGTTCTTGCTGAAGTATGCCTCTGACTTTTGTAAATTGATAGCTTGTCAATGAATGCCGATTGTTCTAACGAGACACATTTGTAGAGGAAAGGTTTTATTCTATTAGCAAGCACTTTAGAAATAATCTTGTAAATGACGTTACATAAAGAGATGGGTCTCAAATCCCGCATAGAAGTCGGGTTTTCAACCTTTGGAATTAAAACAATATTAGCATCATTCAAACTAGATGGGAACTCACCCCTATCCAACCATTCTTGGCCCGTGTGAAATAACTTTACTCCACATAAATTCCAGAAACGCTTGAAGAACGCCGGGTTCAAACCATCCGGTCCCGGAGCCTTATCCGAATGCATTTGAAATAGCGCTTTTTTGACTTCCTCAATTTCAAGTGGCCTACCCAAGGAAATATTATCCTCATGGGTTATGACAGTGTTAACGTGCACTAGTACACCATCATAATCACTATCAGATTGTTGAAATAAAGTGGTAAACTAGTTCCTGGCTATCTCGCATAAGCTTGCTTGCTCCGTCGCCTCCCCACCGTCCTCACCCATAAGCTTAGAAATATGATTGCGCCTTCTCCGGGCACTAGCCATGGCATGAAAAAACTTGGTGTTTGCATCACCATCCCGTAACCAATACACTTTTGATCGCTGTCGCCAGAATGTTTCCTCTTGAGATAGTAACACACTCAATCTCCGCTTAGCTTCCACTAGTAACTGATCCGACGTCGTCCCATTCAACAGTCGCAACTCATCAATGGTTCTTCTACACATTTTTATTTCGTCTCTATATCTAGATCGTAGCCTCTTACCCCATTCATCCACAGCATCGGTGCAAAGCTTCATTCTAGACATGAAATCACTTCCCATACCAAGGTTCCAACTATCACCAACAATTGACGGCAACTCTGGTTCTTCTAGCCATGCATTCTCAAAACGGAAACCTCTTTGACGGGACCTGCGCTCCAACTCATTTAGCCGAAGCCAAAGGGGGTTATGGTCAGTTTTGTCAGACACGCCATTGACTAGTTTGTTGTGAGGAAACAAGTCTAACCATTGTTGAGTTGCAAAAGCTCTATCCAATTTTCCTTCTTTCACCTCTGGAGTCCCCACACTCTTTGACCATGTGAATTGGTAACCTTCAAGAACTAGCTCAATAAGATTACTATCCTGCACTGCTTCTCTAAAACCCCGTAAAAGCCACGGATCCCGATCCTGCTGACCCCGAATTTCCTCATTAGATAATATATCATTGAAGTCGCCAATAACACACCACGGAAGGTCATTATCTCTAGACAAACTCTTTAGCAACTCCCAGGAATCCCTTCTCCGACCACTCTCCGGATAACCATAGAAACCAGTAAGCCTCCATGAAGGACGCCCAACAACACTAACTTCAACATTAATGAAATTCCTTGAGTAACTAAGAACCTGACAATCATAAGGTTGGCGCCATAATAATGCTAGGCCCCCTCCTCTACCCAAACGATCCACCGCAAAAGCAAAATCAAAACCCAGCCGAACTCTAATGTCTTCAATCCTATTAGCATGTACCAAAGTCTCGCAGAGAAACAAAACATCCGGTTGGTACGCCCGGACGAGGTCACGAATGGACGGAACTGCACTCGGGTTGCCCAGGCCCCGGCAGTTCCAACTGATGAAACTCATTGATCCTGGTAGGCCTGATTGCCAGGACCTACCGATAAAAAAGTCTCTGTTGTTGTAGTAGTACTTGCTGCACTTTCAGCGACATCCTTCACTCCATCCAAAGAATTATTATTGGTACTAGATGGAATGTTGTTTACGTTGCTTGCATGAATTATCTCTTCACGTGGAGTCTCATCTTCCTCATGAGCACGTTGCCTTTTCCTCTCTTGGCCCACAATAATTGCTTCTGTCATCTCGGCATCAGCAGTGGTATCCGTTTCCACGTTTTTTGGCTCGGTATTGACTGCTTTAATTGGGAAAAACAGCTGTGGGCTTTGAAAAAAAGCAGCAGCTTTAATATAATTATTTCCCACATTATTGGAGTTGTCCCCCACATTACTCCCACCACCTGGCACTGGCCCACTAGCATTATTTTTTGCAAATTGTCCCGTCTTTTCTGCTGAAGTCGTTTCAGGTTCCCGAAAATTACTCCCAGGGTTGCGCCCAGCACTAACTGATGGATTAACCAATTCACCTTTGCTGCCGTCACGCAGCCACTTAGAGCGTCCCCCACCACCACCAGCTCGCCGGTTCTCCGCCCTTAACTCCGGTCCCCACCCCCTAACACCATCATCAACGTTCATATTAAAATGGACTTCACACGCATTCTCAGAATGGCCCAACTTTCCACACAGATAACAAAAGATTTCAAGTCTCTCATATTTGAATGTAACGGTTTTCGCTTCACCGCCTTGCTTCTTGATTCTTTTTGACCGCCGAAGTGGCTCTCTAACATCCACCATGACTCGAATTCTCATTATTGGCCTCCAGAAGTTAGAAGTATTGTTCGCATCATACTCTAAAAATTCCCCGATGAAATTCCCCAGACTTCTCCCCACAGCTTCAGTCATGAATCCAGTGGGAACTCCATGGATCTGAACCCAGAATGGAACTTGGTTCAACGGAACATCCTGTGGCTCCATACCTTCTTGTACCACACCCAGAATTAGTAACTGCTTATCAAAGGTCCAAGGACCAAGCTTCAACACCTTCTGTATATCTAACTGATGAAAGAATTGGAACGCAAACAAACCCTCTTCAACCTCATCGATCTGAACCCCACGCCCTGGCCTCCATATATCCGCCATCCGATCCTTCATGATCGACACCCTGATACTCCTATCGGTTAAGAACCTCCCTGCCAAACAAAGCGATTGTTCCACCTCGCCATGTTTAGTCACCCCATCCTCAAACTCCATATCCTCCTCTTCTCTTATCCTTAGCCCTTCCATACCGGAAACAGATCACTACTCAGTAACGAAAAAAACAATGAAAGAAGAAAGACCTCTCACCACTAAGGGAGAGAACTCTCACCAGAGCAAGCCCTAGGAGAGAAATTTGTGAACTCTCACCACTAATTTAGAGTTTCTTTAAAAGTCAACATACCTTTAAGCCTTATATTTATTGTTAAGTGTATATAAATAAAAGATCGTATTGCAAATTGTTATCATTGGTTGTATCACACTTTACCTTGCTGATTTTCATAATGGCATAACGTGGTTCCCATTTTTATCCTCCGGTATCTTCACTTGTGTCTTTCCTCGCGATAATAGCAAAAGATTTGTATTTTTGCCGTTAAAATCGAGAAGCCACTATCTCTATCTCCGTATATTAATAGAGAATCGTTGACTATAAGTATTTTGGTGAGAAATTTTTTTTTCCATCATTTACCGATATACTTTTCATTTTGTAGCACGCTGTTTACTAATATACTCCCACTCTATATTTTTGGACCGACATACTCTCACTCTATATTTTGTACCCCACCATTTACCAATATACCCCTCATTTTGTACCCCACTGTTTACCAATATACTCCCACTATATATTTTTGGACCGAAATACCCCTGACAAATTTTTTATTTGTCTAACACTCTTTTTTTTATTATTATCTCTCTTAATTAATACACAATCGTTGACTTCCCACTTTTGGTGGGAAAAATTTATTCCCACCATTTACCAATATACCCCTCATTTTGTACCCCACTGTTTACCAATATACCCCTACTCTATATTTTTGGACCGACATAGCCCCACTCTATATTTTGTACCCCACTATTTACCAATATACCCCTCATTTTGTACCTCATTGTTTACCAATATACCCCCACTCTATATTTTTGGACCGACATTATTGTCTCATCCCACCAAGGGCTATTGTTGCATCTTCGTCTTATATATATGTGTTGCGTATTTTTATACCCCCCTTATAAAATGTTGATGTTTTTTCGAAACTACATCTCAGAGGCGCATTAATCACTTCCTCGCATCGCATCGTAATCGTAATAAATCAAGGTATTAAAAATTTGGTTCCTTGAGAATATCCTTGAGATTTGAATTTTTATATTTTATATTTTATTTGGGTGAATATCCAAATTTGTTTTTTCATAAAAAATGTGGAGACCAATTTAGCCATTTAGAATGAAAGTACTAAACTGGTCTTAAATAATATCAAATATCCATAAAAAATTATTCCAAGAAGATTTATTACAACGGTCATTTTAAAGTATTTTTGGATGAAAAGTTGACCGAGGGGCTTAACCGTAAACACTTAATATTTACAAAGGTCATTTTAATTTTTTTTTTTGGCAAGAGCTTAAATAGATTATGACCATATTTGGAGGGATTGAATATATTTTTAAGCCTTAAAAATATTAATACTTAACTTAACTTAAAAGGGGATCGAGTAGTTTTCAATGTTGATGGTAACAAGTCTCTAACTTAGACTAATATTTTGCAATTTTTTTGGCACAACTTATAGAAGGTTTTTTTTTTTGGACCCCCACCCCATCCCCTCCCACCCCCACCCAATACCAAAAACCCCAAAATGCCCTTTGAAATTTATTTTTTTAAAAAAATAATAAATCGTATATACCCCTTTGGGTACGTATATACGATGGCTATTTTTTGTCCAATCGTATATACGTACTCAAAGGGGTATATACGATGGGTTTTTTATTTTTTTTAATAATTTGTTTTAATTTTTATTACTAAAAGGCTACTAAAAATTCGTTAAATAGTCAAAACTACTCCAAAAAATTATAAAAACACCACTAAAAATCTAACAAAACCAAAATAAGGCTATACAAATTTTTTTAGATTTTTGGAGACTATGAAAAATTAAAAAAATCGTAAAAAAAATAGTAAACGATGGAATTTGGGATTTTGAGGCCGTAATCCCGTAAGAAGTCTCTTCTAAGGGAGTCTTGATTCTTGATTTTTTTCGGATTTAATGGCTGTGGTTTCATTACGATCGCAGTATGTTGCCCGAAAACCGATTTTTTAGTCTAAATTATTCGTTCGATGTATAACATCGTCACGTTTTAACGAACTACACACAAAACTTATTTTCAGGACTTAATTAATTTTTATTTGACTTAAAAAAATTAAAAAATACAATGGGGGTCGTATATACACCTGAGGGGGGTATATATACGACCCTATTTTTTAGGCATCGTATATACACCTCCCAAGGCGTATATACGATTATAGTGGGGGTTTTCCAATCGTATATACGTCTTGGGGGTGTATATACGATGCCTAAATGCATAAGGTCGTATATATACGATTGGTCAAAAATTTGTAAAAAAAAATACGTTTTCAGAAGGGCATTTTGGGGTTTTCAGTGTGGGTGGGGGTTTATGGGGATGGGGTGGGGGTACAAAAAAAAAAACCCTTATAGAAATACATAGCTTGATAGGAATTTAGGATGTATAGAGCAGACCTAGGCTGTATCAACGTACTTGTTGTTTCTATAATCTAGCACGATGGCAAGACCGTGCTAGTTAGGTCCATTTGACAGAGATACCAATTGTCGTCCATAGAACGCAAACGCAAAACAAAAACGTAAAATGTTAAAACAAAAACGTCAAATGAAGTTTTTCAAAAAAATTAGTGATTTGTAAAATATTGGTCTAAAATACAGACTTGTTGAGCTAATTTGACCGAACCAAAAGGATCCAATTTTTACATGTATGTTTTTATCGAGTTCGATCAACCTAATATAAAAGTCATTTTGGGCTGCTTATGAACTTTAAATTGGGTTGGGTGTTTTTTTTTACCCCCACCACGAGACACCAACACACCCTATGAAGTCTGGGAAAGGAAATTTCGGTTGAATGATGAGGCAGAAGGAGGCCCAGAGTTCAGCTCCTGAAACTAACATTTCCCCCACTAACAATTGCCTACCTAAAAAAACCAACACACCCTATGAAATGTCCATTTTACCCTTAATTAAAGTTGTAAATAGATTTATCTATTTTAATAGATAAATCCGTAGTTAAAAAGATTTCAAGACGAATTTATTTTTTATAGATAAATCTGTAGGTAAAAAAATTTCCACAGCAGATTTATCTTTTATAGAGATAAATTCGTTTACACTTTGCACTACAGATTAATCATAAATCCGTTTGTATCCGTAAGCTGCTCAAATGAGATAAATCTGTTTCACTACTTGCATGTCATGATAAATCCGTAAGCTGCTCAATGAATGACAAAAGGCATCAAGTGCTCAATGAATGAAGATACTTCTCTAAGCTAAATTTTAACTACCGAATTTATCTACTAAATAGATAAGTTCATAGTGGAAAAATAGATAAATCCGCTTGGTTAAAACTACATGGGTAAAATGAGGATAATTGAAATATGTGTCTCATGGTGAGGATAAAAAAATGGTAAATAGTCATTTTGGTCCCTGAAAGTGTTACTCGCTGTCAATTTGGTCCCTGAATCAAGCAAAAATGCAAAATAGTCCCTGAAAGTGTAATCCGTTTGTCACGTTAGTCTCTCCCGCCAATGTGTGTTGTTAACTCCGTTAATCCATCCGTTACTGTCAGTTTAGTCCCTGAAAGATGTCACTTACTGTCCGTTTGGTCCCTGAAACATATACGTGAATTCGTTTTAGTCCCTCGAGTCTTAAGTTACTTCAACAAAATTTTAAAATGGCTGATTAAGGACACCAATAGACTCATGGACTACACAGATCTATTGTAATTGGAAAATCGATGGTTAATGGTGACCTTATTTGCTCTAAGAAAATCAATCAACATAACTTTGTATAATCATTGATCTATATTGAAATTAGATAGCAATTGTATTTTTTGATGTTAATTCGAAAGCTTCCACTACTGCAGAACTTAATAAATTACGGTTATTAATTTTAATTCCTCTTTGTTTACAATGAATTTTATTTTATTTATTTCATAGATTAAAATAATATTTTAAAAATATAAAAACTATGTGGCTTGCCACATAAGTTAATAGAACTCCACATCATATTTAATTTTGACAAATTAAGGAGGGACTTTGATTTTAGAAATTGATTTTAGGATATTCAAAACATGAAGTGATTTGATTCGGATTGAATCAATAAACACTCATAATGATTAATGATAGTAACAAATCAAAGTAAAAGAGAATATGATACAACTATGAATGTGTTAACTAAATTTTAAGAAAGCCAAGACACAAATTGAGCCAAGACTAGTAAATTCTAGTTTAAAATTTTCTTTCAAGTAACTTAAGATTCGAGAGACTAAAATGAATTCACGTATATGTTTGAGGACCAAACCGTGAAGAAGTGACATCTTTCGAGGACTAAACCGACAAGATGCATGTATGGATTAACTGAGTTAACAGCGCACATCGATTTGGGAGGACTAACGTGACAGACGGATTACACTTTCAGAGACTATTTTGCATTTTTGCTTAATTCAGGGACTAAATTGACAACAAATTACACTTTCAGAGAGAAATGACTATTTACCCATAAAAAAAAGCATCCAATTGGGTTTTTCCTACCTCCCTTTATACTTTTCGATAGCAAGAAACCATGTTGGTGTGGGAGGTGGAAAAGTAGAATGGGAGGGTGTTAAACAAAAACCTAGATTGGTGACGCACTCGAAAAGAATATTGGCGCGTTAGAAGGATATTTAACGGTGGCGGTAGTGAGTTTCAGAGGCTACCGTGAAGAGCCGACTCTCCTGTTCAGCAACAATATATATAGAGCGAGTGTCCAGGGAATTAAGGAAAGAAGCCATCGCCGTATTCCCTTCCTACTCCTTTCTCCCCAATTTCACCGCCTTCCCAATTCAGCCCTTTACAGAAACCCTAGTTTCTCACAACATGAACCCCTTCGACAATAGATACTCCGATGCCTCTTCTTTTCGCGGACGTCGCAGGTTTGAGTATTTCTCTAAATTAATTTCTTTTTTGTATTTCTATTTACGATTGGTAGAACGAAAACAAACGCGTTTTTTTTTATCCTTGTAGTGATTTGATTGGACCTATACCGCCGGCTATTGTTGGCGGCGCCGGTCTGATTCCTTACGGCGCTCCTTTTACCGCCCCTAGACCTAGCGGTTTTGGATCTGCACCCGCTACACCGATTCCGCTCTTTGTGCCTCCTCCCGGTGGCTTTGCAGTAGGCCGAGGCGGTGGTTTTGCCTCTAGATTCGGCAATGGTCACACACCTGATAGAAAACACGACACGGGTCGTTATGACGGTGGTGGTGGCGGCGGCGGTGGTGGTGGTGGTGGTGGAAGAGGTCGTGGAGGAGGTGGTGGTAGATCCGGTCCTCAGGGTTCTCGAGGGTCTGGTAGAGGAGGTAGTGGAGGGAGAGGTAGACATGGTGGATCTTCTAAGGATGACTTGAACAGCATTTCACTTCCAAAGCAAGATTTTAGGAATTTGGTCCCTTTCCAGAAGAACTTTTATATTGAGAGCCCTTCGATAAAGGCCATGTCTGATCAGCAAGTTATGCAATACCGTGCCAGTAGGGATATCACTGTGCAAGGGAATGATGTGCCCAAACCTATTCGGTCGTTTCATGAGGCGAATTTTCCTGGTATTTTAATTGTTTATGCTTTTGTGTTTGTGTTTATTGATTGATTGTTCTTCTTGCATTCTTTGTCTGATTATGTAATCTATTGTGATGTTAGATTACTGCCTTGAGGCCATTGCCAAATCGGGTTTTGTTGAGCCCACCGCAATTCAGGCTCAAGGTTGGCCCATGGCTCTGATGGGTAGAGATTTAATTGGCATTGCCGAGACTGGCTCTGGTAAAACTTTGTCGTATCTTCTGCCCGCTTTTGTGCATGTCAGTGCGCAACCTCAATTGGGTATGTATTGGTTTCCCTGTCTAATCTTCGACCATGAAGTTTCCATTTTATCAACGGTTTAATGGATGTGTTTGCTGCTTTTTCAGTACAAGGTGAAGGTCCCATTGTATTAGTTTTAGCACCAACTAGGGAGTTAGCTGTTCAAATTCAAGCCGAAGCTGTGAAATTTGGGTCACACGCGAATATTAGAAGTACCTGCATATATGGAGGTGCTCCAAAGGGACCTCAAATTCGTGACCTTAGCAGAGGTAATTGGTTTTCCTTTACAAAATTGGAAGGCCTATATAATATTGATCAAAATTGTGGAATAACATAAACATAATGATTGGCGTGTGGTGCTTGACAGGTGTTGAAATTGTAATTGCTACCCCTGGTCGTCTAATAGATATGTTGGAAGCTCAGCACACGAACCTGCATAGAGTGACTTACCTTGTCTTGGATGAAGCTGATCGAATGTTGGACATGGGTTTTGAGCCTCAGATACGGAAAATTATTAGCCAGGTTGGTACTGTCTGTGATTAATCTGTAATTAGTATGTGGTTGGCGATACTTGGATTCTGTTTATTTGAGTCTTGGCCATGGTTTGTACTTTGTAGCAACAAAAGGCTAGAGAATAATAAAAAATGCAGGAAAGAGGGGGAAAACATAAAACTAATAGCAACATGAATTCCAAAGTCATGCCTAATAAGGCTGGACCCCTGATGGGTTCAATTGGTGTTGAGCCAAAATGTTACAATCCAGATGAATAATAAAAAATGCAGGAAAGAGGGGTAAAACATAGAACTAATAGCAACATGAATTCCAAAGTCATACCTAATAGGGCTGGACACCTGATGGGTTCGATCGGTGTTGATCCAAAATGTTACAATTCAGATGAAACTGAACAGAGAATTATGAGGTCCATCAGCGTCTGTTTGCTGCATTGGATTGTTCAGGTGGTGGGTTAATCGGGTGATCAGGCCTGCAGGTGGTTTTCTTCAGTTTTTTATCAAAACGAGGAACTTCAAATCAGAAAATATATAGAAATTCCATCAGAAAAAACACAAGTTTTTTTATGGTAACATATAATAGCATATAACTTCTAAATTTATGATAAATGAAATCCGTAAATTACAATATTTGGATCTAAAAATAAATGCATTTAATTTCAATTATTATACCATAAACCTCCACAGGAACAAACTTTTTTACTCCCTTACGTACAGAGTAACTATCACAAAATAAATAAAATACCTTGTGCATGGCAAGAACAGATTTTTCCTTAAGAGATGGTCATAGGAGATGTAGATCTTGAGGTCGTAGATCTGGAACTCAGATGCAGATTGTGGGTGATTTGTGGAACTCACTAAGGTCACCGATCTAATGTATTTCAACGTCGTTGAGGAAGATGAACGAGATGTTAAGAGAAAGTAAAGAAACAATGCTGCTTTCTGAGAGAAGAGAACGTTTCCCCCATGCACTGTGGATGGAGGTGTGAAGGATGGGGGCTTTTAGGATCAGGAGGTTGTAGATCTAGGATCCCAGAGAGAGTGAGAGAGAGAGAAGAAAACTAAGAGTAGGGCAGAAGAATAGGGATGGAAGGGTCAATTGAGAAGTTTGTGTTATTGAAATGTGAAACTACACACTCAGATCCTTGTCAAAGACACATAAATCTCAGCCATGCGTTTCAATGATCCACGTCATTGACCCTTCGCGAATTTTAAATCTTAAGATTGTTATTTGGTCGGGTTCAGTTACCAGTTGGTCATTATTTTGGGTAAAACTGCTTCCGTCCAGGTGTATCCGCATCCACTTGTAATGCTTACCCAATGACCCGAAACTCGTAGATGCGCACCCGCTTCACATTTCCTTCGGTCATCTTGGATTTCGGGTGGGCTTGGTGAGTTTGTCCAGCCCTAATTCCTACGAGTCTAACAGATTCCCATGATCTCCAGTATTTCCCTGGCCTTTCATTCCCCCTTTCTTTTAAATAAGTAATGTATAATAAAAGATAAACTTCTAAAATAACACTAAAATTTTGGTATTTTTCTTGGCCTAATCAAATGCTTTGATTATTCCGTTTTTATGTCAGCCAAGGATTTATGCATTTATTATTGCATTTAAGAATAAGAGGACACTACTTATAGTGATTATCTCTCTGTGTATGCACACGAGCATGCGCACGTGTGCGACCCCGTAAGCCTCAAGGGCACATGGTACCCACCCACAATGAAAATTCTTGAACTATTTTAATTACTATTGTGGCATATTGAATTCAATAGCTTTAAAGGTATGGTTAGTCACATTTGATGATTTGAAATGACAGATTCGACCAGATAGGCAGACGTTATATTGGAGTGCTACATGGCCAAAGGAGGTTGAAACTCTAGCAAGGCAGTTTCTGAACAACCCATATAAGGTTACCTGAACAGCATTTTCAATTCATATGCATATTGATATTTGTACATCCCTTTTTTTTAATAAAGTGTTATGAGTTGACTTAGTCAAACCTCATTCAGTTGATTACTGATCAGTGTTTTTTCCTGTGGCATATCATAATTTTATAGGTTATTATTGGGTCACCAGATCTAAAAGCAAATCAATCTATTAATCAAATTATTGAAGTTGTAACCGACACAGAGAAATACAATAGGTTTGTTTCTTCACTGGTATTAGATAGTGACCAATGTTTTTGCTTTGCCAAATTAATACTTCAGTGTTGCTAATGCAGATTGATCAAGCTGCTGAAAGAACTGATGGATGGGAGCCGAATTCTAATATTTATGGAGACGAAAAAAGGATGTGACAAAGTTACAAGACAGTTGAGAATGGATGGATGGCCAGCACTATCCATCCATGGTGATAAAAACCAGTCTGAAAGGGACTGGGTTTTGGCTGAATTTAAGAGTGGCAGAAGTCCAATAATGACTGCCACTGATGTTGCTGCACGGGGTCTTGGTAGGATCACTGTGTGTTTAGAATCTTAGGATTTTTGATATAGGTCTAAAACTTAACCATAGGTGAGTTGGCCGGCTGCTCTCCAGTTCCCCTTGACATAATTTGTGGTTTGGGCGTGTGTGTGTGGGGCCATATAATGAATTTATTGGAACTTCCTGTAACTTGACCAGGGTATTAGTGAATTGCATTGACAGATGCAATTGTTTCACTGCAGTCAATAGACTGCCTGATGCTGTTAGTTTGGGAACTATCTCTTTTAGAGATGTCAAGTTATATGGATGCTTGGGGGCATGAGTTCCTTTGATATGGCTTGATGTTCATCTATAATTTCTGACGTAGTATGCCTTGTATGATCCTGTTAATTTCATGGGGTGGGTGAATGGTTGGCAATTTACTTGATGGACAAAACAAGGTTAGCTTATCAATAATTTGCCAGTGGTGCCAGTAGGTCATACTAGTCATACCACTGCTGTCAGTTATTTAAGAAATAGTCAAATTGATTGATCCCCCATCCACAGTTATGGAGCTGGTTGTCTTTGCAGCCCGGTTGACTCATAAATGCTTTGTCGATAATTGGATGTGGTAGATGTCAGTGATGGTGAAGCTGCTCCTTATCCCTGAAAGGTTCAGGTGGGCACATTGGTGTGATGAATGTGTTAACTTGAATTTGATCTCTAGAATCTTACGGGGCAGGGATAAGGATATTTGCAGTTTTCTCCATTTGTCAAACCTGAACACAATTCCTTATGATGTTTTACTTGTTGCTTGTAGATGTGAAGGACATAAAATGTGTGGTCAATTATGATTTTCCAACAAGCCTGGAAGATTACGTCCACAGAATCGGTCGAACTGGTCGTGCAGGAGCTAAAGGAACTGCATACACCTTTTTTACCCGTGATAATGCCAAGTTTACTCGGGATCTGATTAAGCTCTTGCAAGATGCTGGTCAGGTTGTGAATCCTGCATTGTCTGATTTGGGTCGCTCAGCTGGTTCTGGCCAATTTGGTAATTCTATTTCTTATTATTGATACCAAAATCTTAGTTTCCTTTTTGGACTGTCTTTAAGTAGTTCTTATTGTTTTGCAGGATCCAAGGGAAACTTTCGCTCAAGAGGAGGAGGAGGAGGCTATGGCACTCGGGGTTCAATGTCAGGATCCAATGCCATTCCTGTAGGCGGGAAGAGGCCTTGGCAGTCTAGGTAGATCGTGCTGCGTTTGTCGATCTCAAACGCCTTTTCTATTAGAAAGTAGTCATCAGATACTTTATTTTAAAAAAAATGCTTGTATTAGCCTTCATTACATTCGAAACAACACATTGATTGTTAGGTTTTAGGAACATAACCAACTAATCTTCTAGTAACTGAAGTCAACGAGGCCTGTGTTGTAAACTGATTGATGCATGTTATTAGTTGTTAGCTATCTCATATTTAGCTGACAGCAATGAGTTGCTCCGTTGTTGGATCAGGCTACTGAAGCGGCTTACCATGAGTTAGGAAACTCGTTTTTTTAAAGTTACCCCGAGTTGGGTTATACTCATTTGAAAGCATGTGCTGGAAAAGTTGCTATTTCTTCTCTCTAAATTGTACGGTGTTGAGCAATAGCTGAAATTGTGAAATAACTAAACTAAAATCAAAATGAAATGGCTTCCCCCTAGTGTCCTATTGTAGCTGGGGAGAGATGTCGATTTGTTTCTTTAGTTGGATCTGGTTGTTTGGGTGGCGAACAACATGAGTTCAAAAGCTTCGCTTTATGTTCCCCATACAGAGGATGAAGATTCTCATGGCTAATATTAAGGACATCCTCACATCTATATATTTGAACCTCAGCTTACCGTTTTCACAACCTGAAGCATCTATAATTTTTGAATGTTCATGTTCAACAAATTCTTCATGAGGAAATATCTGTTCATTTTTTATTTTAACTACCTAAATTCAAAAGATTAATGTTACATAATTCTCTTATGCTCTTTAGCATTTGCTCACAAAATTCACTTCTTCTAAATCCTTCCTTGTCATTGTATATTGCAATACCCCCTTTTATGCTTTACACGGACCGGGAAGCAAATGGATAAACGTTTGACAGGAAAATTCAACATCTAAATTATGATCGAGTATGTTGAGGGATAGAAAATATATGTTTTGCCGATGAAGTCTAGTTGGGGTTGCTATGGGGCTCATCATGATAGAATTAATCTATAGATTTTTCCAAAGCATTGTGATTTTTCCAAAGAATTAACTAGAAAATATATGTTTCAGTGCAGCATTGTACTCTAGAAGCATTGTAATCAGGTCTAGAAGCATTGTACTCTAAGATCTCATTGTTCTTTGTCAATAATTTTCAATCATAACATCACAATTGCAAAATCAATAGTTATCATCATACGACACACGTCAAAACCTGGCTTATTAATCATAAAGGTCGATTGTAGCACATAATTAAAATCACAATGCACATCACAAACTCAACGATTCACAAATTCAAAGACGCAGAACATAAAAAGAACATAAGCATGGATTGATATAGAAAAGCCTAACAATCTAAAACCTAAAAACTAACAGCGTTAAACTAACAACAAAATATAGCTTGCAATCTAAAAACGTGAAACTAACAAAACATAAACTAAGTTAAACAAATTATAAAAAAAATGAGGTATATTACCTATAGGTTAAGCCTATCTAGGGCACGTACAAAGATTGACACAAAGGGTGGAGACCATCACGTAGAGGAACCGAGGCAAGATCCGTGTAGATTGACACAATATCGACGTAAACTCGACAGATATCGACGTAGATGAAGCATGAAACTTTTTTGATAGTTTGTACTATATTTATTGAAGAGGCAGAAACATATGGCCTTTTGGAACCTTTAAAGTTTAAACTTGCTCAATGCTTTGGATTATCCCGTGTTAGTTTAGAGCTTGACTATAAATCAGTTATAGATGGTTTACAGGGACGTAGCTTACCAAACTCTGAATTTGGTTATAATATTGGCTAGATGAAAAATGTTACTCACACAACCAGTGGCGGATCTTTTAAGGAGGTGAGCCACTGCAGACTGCCTCCCCATTAAGTTAAGTATATACACAAATATATTTTATACTCAAAGTTTATATAGAACCGAATGAACACTAAGCAACAGATGTATCAATAGCCAAGCGGTTAAAAGCATTATTGGTGTATTTAGGAATTCCCAGTTCAATTCTTGTCACACACGCGCTCTTTTTGCAGCTTATTTGTATATTTTCTCAAAAATTAATATAAAAATCAGATTAAGCAATATTGGAACTCTAGACATTAAAATTGACATAGGGAATTTTGACCACTAAACCAAACAAACTATTATTAACACACAATTAATTTTGTTTTATATATTTGTTACTATTTTGGCCCCCTCCAATTTTTTTGGCAAGATCCGCCACTGCACACAACACACAAATTTCAAGATAAATTTTGTTAAGAGACAATCAGACTAAATTGCTAACCAATTAGGGAGGGCATTTAGACTTTATGCCAGTATCCATAATTTTAAATCTCAATTAAAAAAAAATACCAAATGAAACTTTATCCATACTTTCTTTTTGCCTAAAAAGCATAAGTGAATAATTTTTTTTTATAGATATTGAAATTAAACTATATATTTATTAAAATTAAATGTAAAAAACAGTCTTCTAAGGTGAGAGACCAACTAAGTCCCTCACTAGTGTACCAGTCAAATTGACTGTAGGATATAATATAAGGTTGTATCAATCAATATGAAAACTAAACCATTATAATATATTTTTTGGTGGGAAATCATTCATAAAAGGTATTGCACATATGCAACAAACTAGTGACAATTGTTAGTTATAGCACATGCATTATGATATGTGTACTTCATAAAATAAGGTAAAGTGTAATTCATGCAACAAAGGTAAGGTGTCAAGTAAGACCCCACTATAGTTTGGGCTTGGATCATCATGGTTGGGCTGGATCCCATTGTTGGGTAGGATCATGTTTTACGGCTGGATCACAATATTTTTAAAATTGTATCGGATATTGAACTAGCAAGACCTCCAAGTCATGATTCAATTAGTTCACTCGATAAAAATTTAAGACCTCCAAAACAATGGTTTGCCTTGGACTGCTTTTTAACCATTTTGAATCAGCAAGACCTCCAAGTCATGATTCAACTAGTTCACTCGATAAAAATTTAAGAGTATTAAATTTTGGGTAAAGAGTAAAAAAAAATCCAAAACAATACTTCAGACACTTCAATCCTAGTTAATTTGGTGATTCAAAATGGTTAAAAAGCAGTCCAAACCAACACATTCGACTTTAAACAATTGAACCGGACTACGGTTCAATTGGGGTTGAACCAGTCGCCTGAGTGACCAGCTCTAGGTTAAATCAATGGGTTTTTTTGGACCCCCACCCTTTCCCCTCATACCCCCACCCACAATGAAAACCCCAAAATGCCCTTTGTAATCTTCTTTTTTTAAAAAGGCTCATCGTATATATGTCATTTGGGACATATGTACGATGCATAGTTTTACCACATCGTATATATGCTCTTAAGAGGTATATACGATTGCATCTTACACGGCCAATCGTATATACCTTTTAAGGGCATATATACGATGTGGTAAAACTACGCATCGTACATATGTCCCAAATGACATATATACGATGGGTTTGAAATTTGTATTTTTTTTATATTGTAAAAAAAAATTCAACGGTCATGATTTCACTTTCAAAGTTGATCAACGGTGTGGATTGCACGACAAAATCAACGGTTGATAATCTTTTACCTCAACTATAAATACCCACTCCCACCATCACTATTTTCACACCAAAAATTCAACTTTCTTCTCTCACACAATACAAGTCAAAATGATGCAGGTGGTGCATGGAAAACACATACACTTGTGTGCAAGTATACACTGTCCAAAAACAAGTAGTAAAAAGGATAACAAAATCAAGGATAACAAAATGTACAGGGAATACAAATTTATCTACCTTGACTAGGATGTCTTCTATGATACCTTCAGGATAGGCTATTGATCTATCTGCTAATTGAAGTGTCACAGTGGTTGGTTTTGCATTTCCTATTTCTAACTGGTCAAAAATAGATTTAGGCATCAAGTTAATGCTTGCACCTAAATCACATAAAGCTTTACCAGTATAGGATTTTCCTATAGAAAATGGAATTGTAAAACTACCTGGATCCTTCAATTTCCTAGGAATCTTATTTTGCATAAGCAAACTACAATCTTCTGTCATGGCAATCTGTTTCAAACTCACCTAATCTTCTTCTCTTAGTAAGCACATCCTTCATAAATTTTGCATAATTTGGCATTTGTTGGAGGGCTTCCTACTAAGGGAACATTGATGTGTAATTGTTTTAGTACCTCTAAGAATTTACCAAACTGCTTCTCCTCATGTGCTTTTTTCAATCTTTGAGGATAAGGAGGAGGAGGGTATTCAGGTACTAACTTAGGTAGTGGACTTTGAACTTCTTGTGATGCAGGAGCACTAGATGCTTCTGCATTGGTTTCTTTTTGATTTTTTGCTTTTTCTCCCTTTTCTACACTTTCCTTCTCAGTTAACCCTACAAGATCCTTACCACTTCTCAGTGAAATAGCCTTAACCTGCTCTTTTCCTTTGGTTTGGGAAGGAGTAGCTTCTGTATTTGAAGGCAAGGCTCCTTGTGGCCTTTGATACAGAGCTGTGGCTAATTGACCAACTTGATTTTCTAAGTTTTTAATAGAAGCATCTTCGGTTTGCCTAGCAGTTCTAGATTCACCTATGAATGCTTTAAGCATGGATTCTAGAGAATTCTCAGTGGTAGGTTGAGAGTTTCTTTGGTTATTTTGAGTTGGGAATCCTGGTGGATTGGTTGGTGTAGTTGGAGCAGTTCTAGGTGCAGGTGCACTATTGTTGCTCCATCTAAAATTTGGGTGACCTTTCCAACCAGGATTATAAGTGTTGGAATAAGGGTTGTTATTCCTATTATAACCTACATAATTTACAGAGATAGGGTTGCTAGAACACTCCTCATACAAGTGACATCCTCCACAGTACACACAACTAGGTGTGCCTGGAGGTACTTGTTCTCATCTGGCCTGCATAGATGTTTCTCGGTGATCTGTTTGCATTAGATGCAAGAGCATTGCTGTAGTGAAGTTTTTCATCAAATTAGCTAGAGTGGCTACTTGAGCAGATATAGGCGAGATATATCATTGATTTCATGTACCCCGATGGTTTCTTTTGGGCACTTACCCTCTCAAGAGGCCAACTAAAGCTATTAGTCGCTATTCTATCAATTAATTCACATGCTTCATTGTATGACAAATTTAATAACACTCCACCAGATGATGCATCAAGCATTATTGTGGTTTGAGGTTCTAAACCATTATAAAATGTTTCCATTTGAATAATAACAGGTAAACCATGATGAGGACATTTTCTCAAAAGTTCCTTCCATCTTTCCCATGCTTCAAATAAAGACTCAAACTCTTTTTGTCTAAAAGATGTAATATCATTTCTTAACTGGCATTTTTGATAGGTGGGAAATATTTTCCTATAAATTTTTCACCATTTCATTCCATGAATGGATAGAGTTAGGCTCTAAAGAATTTAGCCAAGCCTTAGCTCTATCTTTCAAAGAATATGGAAATAACCTTAATCTAAATGCATTTTCACTAACACCGTGTAAAATAAAATTACTACATACTTCTAGAAATTGCCTTAAATGCAAATGAGGATCTTCATGAGGAGATCCTCCAAATTGACCAATAGTTTGAAGCATTTGAAACATCATAGGCTTAAATTCAAAATGCATGGCATCAATATGAGGTCTATTTATACTAGTTTGCATGTTTTGATGATCAAACCGAGCATAATCCTCATAGGTCTATCTCTATCATTAATCATACCTATGTGATCCATGTGGATGAGATTTTCTCTATGAACTTCTTCTTCAAGAGCATGTTGTGAACTGGGGCCTCCTCTCACCGAGTGTGGCCTTGAGCTTTGTTCTTCACCGAATGACATGTTGCAAGCTTGTTGATTCTGCTTTTTCGAGTCTTAGCAATCTCCGAATTTTCTTTCTATTTACGGATCTAAACTATATTCTCGAAAGTTCATTGCAGTTCGTTGTACATATACTAAGTACCATGTACTTTTGTATGATGAAACTTTAAAACCAGAAGTTATATACAACACTAAATTACTATATATCGAATTTTAAAAAGAATTTACTTCAATCTCACATGGCGGCGCCAAAAACTTGGTGCATGGAAAACACATACACTTGTGTGCAAGTATACATTGTCCAAAAACAAGTAGTAAAAGATCGAACCCACAGAGATTGAAAAACTCACTTTTAAAATAATATAAAGTAATAAAGTGTAAAGTCACTAAGTAACAAAATAATTTTGGATTTTTGTTTGATGATCACAACTAAGTTAGAAAGAAAGCAAAGTAAAAAATGTTGATAGTGTAAAAGAGAAAAGCTAGTTGGAATGTCTTCATCAAGTAATTTACTTATAAGTGTATGATGATGTAAAGATGTGGTGTACTGATGAATCTTTGTTGCATTAGCTATGTGCCTTTCGGTCACTTTCTTCAGAGTATCATTACCAACTCTTATGATCCTTGTTCTATGTAGTAAAGAAAGGGTGTTAGTGCCAATCTTGCCTCCTAACAATTATCCAATTTGCTTAAGTGAATTCACTCTTGTATTTTAAGTACCCACAATTATCCTATGGACTATACTATCCTATGTCTAGGACTTAGCATGGTTTTCACAAAGTTTTCTTTATGTAAAACACTCACCCATATTAGTTCTTGAGTTCTTAATTGTAAGCCATTTCGGTCATTTACAAATCTACTTATTCTAAGTGATCAAGTTCAAAATAAGTTTTGAAAAGATTATCAAGCAAGAACTAAAGTACAAACATACATACATGCAACATACTTACTTAAAAGCTCATTAAATGATTAGAACATTCCAACTAAGAAAGGTTTAGCTAACAAGAGACATTGCAAGATATATATAAACCTGAATAGACCATGTTTATATATATAGAAATCACAAAAAGAGAAACAACAAGAGTAAAGTTACAAATGTTGAAAACCTTTGTATGAAATCTTCTAGCAATGCACTAGCATTACTCCTTAGCACTATACAAACACTATGAAAATGAGTTAAGGAGGATTTATGAATTCCTTCCTCTTCCTCTAAAAATATAAAAACTAACTATGTATATTGAAATTTTGATCTAACTTATGGATTGTGATATATTTCCAAATAAAGATGTGAGGTCCTTTTATAGCCTTCAAGTGAGGTGCTTCCTTCCTTCATGTTGAAGTCATCTTGAGTGGATCATAGCTGTAGTTGCTTTCCAGAGCTTTATCCATGTTGAAATCTTTGACTAATGACATATGGCGGTTCATTGATGTGTGAACATGTGTCCCTATGTTGGTGACTCTTCAAAGCTATGCCTATAGCTATGTGTGAATGGTAGGCGCCTACTATACAAGGTGGGATGGCATCGAGAACCAAGCAGAGGTCATCACTTGCAAGTGGATGCATATGAAACATGCCGCTTATTCACCAAGTAGTGCGATTTGATGCAGGATCGGTCACGGAGAGCATTGATGCAGTTAGCATTGAGACTGCACTGTACAAAACATCAAACATACCACAATATATCCAAAATGACCTAATAATAACTATAACCATTCAAATCACTCAAGTTATCATATATCACATAAAATACTATATAAACTCTTTATTATTACTTGAAAGAGAGCAAATACTAAGTTTAAACATATGAAATACTCTATATAAAATAGAGTTATCAGCAGGCTTCGCTAATGTCATAATACGAGCCTTCTTCCCTCACTCTCGTTCATTTTAATATGGGGTTTGCTGATCATCAGGGCATCATCTTGCAAGATGATGATATATGTTTCGATGGGAGAGATGTTTTATCGTGTAGGTTGAAACATCTTGCATATCATTTCTTTCGCTTCTTAAGCGAAACTATCGCGGATGGTTCAACCAGAAAATGACGAGCATGAGATAATTCGTATCGTTTATCGGAAACTGGAATGGACTGATGGAGGTCTTTACTGGTCAGACGTGGATGTCAACAACGAGGATGACCTCCGACAGATGATGTCCAATCATATTATGTTTAAATGGAATAGTTACATTCATCATCAGACGTCGAAAAAACGGAAGAATGACCGTCGCCGAGATCCTTCATCGATTAACTCCACCCGGCTCGGTAGTTTCTATTGTATTTTCTTTTTATCTGTCTATTTTTATTCTAGTTGTTTATGTTTTATCGCTTGTGTGACTTTGTTTTATCGAATCAATGAAATCAAAAATTTATGGAAACTCGTAAAATATAACACCCGGAAAAAAGTAATAATAAAGTGCCAACATCAAAGTAATATGAGTACAAATACATAAAAGCACAAATACAAAATCCCTAACGTCGCCGCCTCGTCCCGCCGCCCCCGTCGTCTAAGTTCCCCAGAAATGCCATCTGGTGCTGCCATCCCCACCAGCCTATGGAGTGTCTGATACGCCCGACTGCCATGCGTGATATCGCCATCACGAATCCCCTCCCTACAAGCAGTCACAACCTCCCTCACCCACTCAGCATCGTCGTATCGTAGTTCTCGGAGAGGTGTCCGAGCCTCGCCATGGTGATGGTGGAGCCGGTAATAGTCCGGGGATAGATGCGCGGACGTACCACATCGTAAGTACCTCACGCATGATCTCATCCGACCGCCGAGCAACCGAAAGCAAGGCGCAGGATGTCATCCACAGATGCCATGAAGTGGGTGATCCGAAAAGCGCGACTCAGATGACTCGGGACGACCAGAAAGGGTCACGCAGGATGATCTGAACGTACCCAAACTGTCGCAGGCACCTATCAGGCATGTAGGGAACTCTGAAGTCAGCCCAGTTGATGAAGCCTCTATAGAGGAGATCTCGCTCGAGCGGTCTACCACCTGTGCTCTCAAATGGCCGCCACCAGACATCCTCTGGCCTCAACTCATCAATCATCCTCCTGTAGTGGCAGAGCTTCAGGTGGTCTGACTTCTTCTTCCTAAAGCGCCCAGCTAGTGGCTCCGCACCCTGGATATGACTGGGCAACCTCTCCGCCATCCGAGGGAAATACCACATAATCCAAGTCTGAAATGCAAAAATAAACAACATATTCAATTCAAAAAAATTTACCCAAAGTCAGTGTGATTTAACAAAAAAAATGAAGTTAGAATGTGTATTTTAAATAGGCTGGCATACCCTCCACACTGCGTTGTCTCCCTCAAAGACGCAGTGTTCAAGGACTCATACATGGCAGCTAGTGCACCTGCACCCCATGCATAGCCTCCAAGAAAATATGCACTCAGATCATGCAGGTAGATTAGCCACTTAGCCTTCGCCCTGTCTCCAGTCTTCGTAGTGAAGATACTGTAGGTCAGAAGCCGAAGCAGATAAGCCCTCACAGCAATTGTAATGTCACCCATCCTCCAATTACGCTCATAAACCTGCTCCAGCCATTTGAAGTCATGACACGGACTTCACGGTGTTTTTAGTGACCTCAACCCGTGACACGCCCAGTATGTCTCAGCAAGCTGTGTGACATACTCCGAGCTCATAGTGATGGTGGGAGGTGTGGCATAGTTCCCCTGGATGGGAAGGTGCAACAGGCAGGAGATGTCATCCAGAGTGATCGTCATTTCACCAAATGACAAGTGAAATGACGAAATATCTGCGTGTCATCTCTCGATAAAAGCCGACAACAACTCATGGTCTTCATCGTGGTGTGGCTAACACGGAGAAGTGGGGCGGCCCGAGTCCACGACCACGCAGACATCTGAAGTAGGTAGGGTAATGTAGATGGAGTCTAGTATGGACTTTGTTGCCATGAGCCCATACTTTGACAAACACACGGATACTCCGAATTAAAAATAAATAAATGATGTAAGCAAAAAAAGTGCAGACTATTTCAGTTAAATAAATGATTTAAGCAAAAAATCAAAACTTAGGGCGTGAGTAGTATAGAATCTGCAGACATGATCGCCATGTTCGTGAGAGAGAGAGTTTCGAGGTCGAGGCCGATCCTCCTCCCGATGCCCCCGATCTCGCTGGGTCGCTCCTCCCGATACTCGGACATAGGATCTGGTCGAGGAAGACAAATCAACCCGAGGTCGCTCCCGCGATACTCGGGAGGCGGGGCATGGTAATGAATAAGCCTGGGATGGTAAAGAGGAGGCGTGGATGGTAGTGCTGATGAGGAGGCCGAGAATGATCTTGAGGAACCGGCCTCCTCTATGCCAATCCTCCCGCTGAGTGCATTGCGAGATAATCCCCAAGATAAAACTGCCCATCATCCTGAAAATGAGAGTGGGTGACGCTGCTCATCATACCGGGGTGGCTCAGGCTGATACTCAGTTGGGTCAGCTTGTCTCTGTCTCCTAGCGGAAGCATGCATCTGATTATGCCTCCTCGTCCTCGTGCTCGGAGCAGCCGAAAATGACTCCCCTCTCTCTGATAGGAGATACCTCCCATCTCTCTCTATGCCTACCGGACACTGCAAGCAAAGGAAAAAAAATTAGTAAAAAAAAATTGCTCATCGTATATACGATGCTTACTCTTTAACGCGTCGTATATAGGGTCTGCTGGGCGTATATGCGAGTGACTGAAATCTGGGTAATCATATATACGCATGGAAAGGGGTATATACGATGGGAAAAAAATTGCTGATCGTATATAGGTTGGTGGTGGGGTATATGCGAGTGGTGGAATTTCAGGGCATACGTCTCTGTGGCGTATATGCGAGTGGCTGGTAGTCAAATCGTAGGTATGATCAATAATGTGAAGAAATTGTGATTTTGTAAAAACGCAGGGTATTTTGGTCTTTTCACAGGGTGGATGGGGGTATGAGGGGAAAGGGTGGGGTCAAAAAAAAAAAACCCTAAATCAATTCAACCTTCAATCTGATTCTGCTTCACATTAGAAGCCACATAAAAAAAAACATATATTTTTCCCTTGGAATAATTATTGGCGGGGCAAATGAGTAAAATCAAGTGCAAGTGCTTCGCTTATAACTCCCCCAAACCCTAAATCACAATCTTCGGGCCGCGCGGAGTGAGACAGTGGGGAAAAAGGAAGGGAAGTTACAATGACGACGAGTTTGAAGAAGAACAGGAAGAAGAGAGGTCACGTGAGCGCCGGTCACGGCCGTGTCGGTAAGCACCGTAAGCATCCAGCAGGTCGCGGTAACGCCGGAGGCATGCATCACCACCGCATCCTCTTCGACAAATACCATCCCGGTTACTTCGGCAAAGTGGGTATGCGTTACTTCCACAAGCTCCGCAACAAATTCCATTGCCCCATCGTCAACATTGACAAGCTTTGGTCTTTGATTCCCCAAGAAGTGAAGGATCAATCTTCTGGTGATAAATCTAAAGCCCCTGTGATCGATGTCACCAACTTTGGGTACTTTAAGGTTTTGGGAAAAGGAGTTCTTCCTCACAATCAACCCATTGTTGTTAAGGCTAAGCTGATCTCGAAGATAGCTGAGAAGAAAATCAAGGAGGCTGGTGGAGCTGTTCTACTTACCGCTTGATTTTTATGGGTACTGTTATATTTTTATTTAAAGAAATTAGGGTTTTGCGATTTCTGATATTGTTTCTTGAGATATTAATATCTGTGAACTGGGTTTTAGTTGCAATGTGATCTCATACTTTATTCTCGGTTTTATGTATCGTGTTATGGATTGTCGTTTTTGATTAATTTTACTTGGCTAGATTAAATGGATGCTGTGTTTTTGCTTTAGCATTTGTCTCTGTGAAGAGAGTTACATACGTATTCAATTAAGGTGGTGTGTTTGCTTTGAATAACAATTTAAGCATCATATATTTATTTACTTGGCAGTTCGATTTGCTCTGAATAACAATTGGACAAATCGTTGAACCAGTTCAGTTCGGCTCTCTTTGTGAACGGAACCATGAACAACCCTGGAGATGTGTAGTTTTAAGTGCTGGGGATGGTCTGTTGTTGTAATGGTCACGTTAGACATTCTGCTTCACCTTGTTGCAGTATTCTTTTGTCAACTTAAACTATGTTTATTCCTGTGTTTGTGGTGGACAGAATCACTGGATAGTTAATATCATGAAGTTGCTATTCTATCAAGTACTTTGTGACAAGTATAATTGATCCATCCTAGACTTAGATTTACCCTTTTGTTTTTGTTTTTTCAATAACATTAACTCTGGTCTCTCCATGACATGAAATAGATTTATAGATTTTGAAGTAAAAATCTGTGGGGGGTTTCATTTTCCGTTGCAGGTTGAATTCATTAATGATCTGGATTTTGTCCTTAGTCCTGGTATTGACTTATTGTGGCCTCTAGTCCTGCTCCTACTATGTGAGCTGTGATGCAGGTTTTAAGTGCAGAAAGTAAACCTGTTGCTTGTCTATGGATGCTTCATGCATCTGGCGACAGTCCTTTGTATATATATTCAAATCCGGATCCAGATCCTCCACAGCCATTTGTCTATGGCAGTTCTCTAAAGCAAGAGTATCAACCATTAGATTAAATGAATGGTTGGGATGTTAAATGAGCAATAGATAAAAATAATAAATAAATAAATAACTAATAGATAAAACACTGCAGCTTCATGTTTTCTATTCATTTTCGGCGCAGGGACTATCGTCTTCAACTCTTCTCTTCTCTTCGTCCCTTCCATTCTCACAATCTTTCTTCTTTGCTTGAGACTTCTTTGGTGATTTTTAATCCATTTACATCAACCATTCTTGAATTGAAAGCAAATTTGCAAACCATTAAGAAATCATAGTATTTTCTTTCTTGAATTTTATGTTGCTGCCTAAAAGCAAATAAATAAGAAACAGAACAGGTAATTAAAAGTAATATGTCAATTTTGCTGCATAATATAAACCAATTTGTAGAGATAATTTTGCTGCATAATGTAATTAAAAGTAATAAGGCAAATCACAAATAAGAAAACACAAAGTAGAAGCCAAGAGTGTGGTTGAGATTGAGTTTGTGTGATTATGCATAATTAGTTCTAACAGTGTGAAGAAGTCAACAAGTAAGCAGAACCCTTCAAAAGGAAAGCTTGAGTTCCTGTAAAAATTGAAAGTTGGGAAGTAGCAAAAACTTGAGCAAACTGAAAAATTAAGAGGAAGCTCACTTAAACCTCCCACCACCGTCATTGGCAATCCCATGGCATTTGCAGCACCATAGACCAACTTGAACCGGCATGCCCCACTGCGAGCTTGGTGTGAAAAACTTCTCTGGCATGTTACAGTTTCATCTTCTCTTTTAACACAATCTGTCTTGGATGCCGTCGTTGCTGCTTCCATGGTTGTTGTCGACTTCCATTTTCTTTCACTGACTAGGTTGTTCGCACAAGAGAGAGATGGGGAGAGAGAGCGAGAGTTGGATGTTATTTTGGGGGGCAGTTGTTCATTAACATCACAACCATTCATTCAATCTAATGGTTGATACTCTTGCTGTAGAGAACTTGTGGCGGGGGATTTATAAACCTAGTAGCGGGGAAGCTAGTATTTTTGCCATTCACAGAGTAGGTTTGGAACACGTTTGGATAAACAGCTGAAGTAAGCACTTATCATAGAAGTGCTTATGCATAAGTTATTTATATAATAAAAGATAAAATAATGCTAAACTATTTTTCTACAAGTCATAAGTTGTTTTCATAAGCTACTTGTGGAGGTTATGTGAGTCCGCTCATGATGAGATTCTTCTCTTCCTGCCAAGACCACCCTTACTAGCTGGCTGGGATATTTTGTCCAATTTTACCCAATAACAACCTTGAGCTCCCAAGATAAATTATTTCATGCAGGAGTCAATACTGTTATAGAAGCCCTCAGGAATCCATAAATAGTGCATGGTATAAATTGACATGGAACTCAACAGACTTGACCAGAATCGCTCTTCTAGCCCTTTTCAACATCTTCCATTTCCAACTAACTAGAAAAATGAGTTTGTGACTCTACCAGAGAGTAGAGAGAAATCCCAATGTACTTTTCAGTATTATAAGCATGATGGAAATTTAGCATGCTCCGAATTTAGTTACCTTAGCCCGAGGAAGGTTCTTGAAGGGGAGGATTTTAGACTTATGACTCATGAGCAGTGATTTTCATGCTTGAAGCTATGAAAAACAGAGTGCAGTACCTATTTAACTAATCTCACTTGTGAAGAGTTGGCTCTAGTGAGAAGAAGGCAGCCACATGGAAAGAAAAAAAAATTATGATCAATAAGTAGCCAATGATATTGTCAAAAACATAAGTAGCCAATGATACTTATGACCTTTTTTTTTGCTAATCTAAAATCTAATAAGTAGCCAATGATTGGTCTATATTTTCTTGTGAATGAGTGAGGGATTTTTTTTTCCATACAAAGTAAAAATAGATAAGGTGACGGTCGATCATCCCGATGCCAATCTCTAGTGAGGGGGGGGGGGGCAAATTTTACGATCTCTCGTTATTCCACTATAGAGCAAAATCATTGTGCTGACAAGCTTGCTTCTAGGGATGTTCAGATTTAGGGATCTATTTGGTGGTTTACCATTCCTCGTTCTATTCCTAATGATTTCTTTAAGAATATAGGAGGTTTACCATAATACTAATTTCCCTAGTTTATTGTATTTCGTTGTTGCTAGAGTTTTGGTTGTTGTCCCCCTTGTTTGTATTCTTTTTTTCATCAATAAATATGGGGTGTGTTGCTGATGATTGGTGGGTGTAGGGTTGCTAACCTGGTTGGGATTTCTTCCTTCCAAAGTGATGTCATTGCACTCTCCTTTGTTGTTTAGAAAAAAGGTCTCTCTTTGCTTATTTTTTTGACAAATATCTCTTCTATGTTATTATTACTATTGGTGTTTAATGAAGAGTAGATAATAAGTTTTTTAAATAAATATTTGTAAAGGTAAAAAAATAACTTACAATTTATTAAATAAATTATTAATTGTACAATTGAAACTTAATTTTTTAAATACCTTTTTAATTTATACGTATAGAAACATAATTAATAAATTAAATAAAGATTTAAGTGAATTATGATATTACATTAAAAAATATTTGGAGTAAATCAACAATTATGTTAGTTTGACCCAAGAGTGCTTGGATGAGATAGTTTTGGTCTCTTCCAGTTTAATCAAGATCCTATGTTTGAATCCAGATTTGAGAATGAAGCAACGTTAAATCTCTTGAGAGAGAGCTTTATCGCCCACTATGATCCTACCTGGCTCGAGGGGTTAGTCTCTGCAATTTGCACGCAGAGGATACCTGATTGGTAAAAAACAATTATTTTAGTAGGTTACTAAAAAATAACTCATAAATTAAATTAATAATTTAACTTAGTTTATAAGTTTATAATTTAACTTAGTTTATAAGTTTATTTAACTCATTTTATTTTAATTTCTTAGTTTTACATTTCTAAATAAATGTATTTATATCATTTACTAAATGTTTTTTTTGCTTTCATCTCACTTTCTATTCACTTTCATTCTTCTCTTACTTTCTTTCCTCCAGACATAGTGTTAAACTCACATTCTTAAAGATACTCGTCAAATGTTTATCGATTAGATTATCCTTATTTAATTTTTATTTGCCATGTAAGGGTAGAGGGTAGGGTTGTTCAAAGTCGAAACAAACCAAATCGATAATAGTAAAAAACCACTTTGGTTTGGATGTGTTCGGTCACATTTTCAATCAAGCGATTGGTTTGGTTCGGATTGCCGTTTATTTTTCTAAAATTAAACCAAATCAAACCAAACCGCACATATTATTATACTATTATATATTATTAAAAATAATAAAAATGTCTACTTAATCTATTCACAAAAACACATGTGAGACTTTAGTCTCACACACATTTATGATTTATTTAGTGACATGAATCATCTATTTTAATTTTACTACTTTTAAGTTTGGTAGTTCATATGCGAATATAAAATAATAATAATCACATTTTTTTATATTTGGCTATATAAAATTAAAATAATTAATTTATCTTTAGATCAAATTACATTTTTTGCTTTGTAAAAAATTGAACCAATTCAAATCACGTTGATTCAATTCGAGTTGGTTCAGATATACTTAGGAAAGTCAACCAAACCATACGAAACTACATGAATTGTTGCTTTGCAACTCGGATAGCTTTTGTAATCAAAACAAAGTTAAACTGAACCGCAAACACCCATCCAAACACGCTTAGGACTCATTTTGTACTTGCTTTTATGACTGATTCGTTTCACGCCTTTGAAATATTAACAACAACCTAAGACGTGGCACCATTTGATTAGCAATCTTTAGTAAACAAGGTATTCTTCCCCACGTAACACTTCCCTTCTTGTGAAAGGGACGTAGGTAGGTAGGTATTCTCTAACAAGCATTCGCCAAAAACTTAGTGCTGAATTTATTTTGCTAAATTAATCTTAATGCGACTAATTCAGAGTGAGGAGGAAACTACAAAGAAATATAAGAGTTAATCTACTTTTGAGAAAAGAAAATTACCATCTATTTTCCTACACATTGACGCGAAAGTTCATTGGCAATAGTCGTCATTTCTCTCTTAAATTAAATTCGATACTGAGGATCTTTACATTAGTCATGGATACTTTATTTCGCTTTGCATATTGGCAGCAGGTAGCGGTCAACCACTCAACTACAACCTTTCTATTGAATACGTAATAAATATCCACTCTATCTATATTTCTCCTAGTATCTCCAACCACTACGCCTGACGGATTAAAAAAATACACCATGTATGTTAGCGCTTTTTAATAAACGCCACCTATGTATTGAAAAAAGATAGGAATATTCAAGCGTTTTTGGAAAAACTTGAGTATATGGATGACGAGAAAAGAGTAATAATCGCGTTTTTAAAGAAACGCTAAGTATATGGATGACGAGAAAAGTAATAATCAAGCGTTTTTTAAAGAAACGCTAAGTATATGGATGACGAGAAAGGGTAATAATCAGCGTTTTTAAAGAAACGCTCGAGTATATGATGATGAGAAAGGGTAATACTCAGCGTTTTTAAAGAAAACTTTGCGCATCTTGTTGCTCGCTCACATATAATAAGCGCTTTTTCCACAAACGCTGAATATTCCCTTTTCGTCATTCATATACTCGCTTTCTTTAAAAACGCCGAGTATTGCTTCAATAAAAATTTTTTTGCCCGCTCGCTTTTCTCTTTTTCTCATTTCCTTTCGCGCTTCTCTCTCTCTCTCTCTCTCTCTCTGCAGTGTTCTCTTTCTCTTCTCTTCTCCACACCCAAAAACCCACAAACCTCTCTCTCTCTCCTCACTCTCATTAGCTCTTCCTCTCTCAACTTTCCTCATTCTCGTTCTCCCTAGCACCACCCACAATCCCCCCAAACCCACAATCCCCCAAACCCACAAACCCATAAACCCATAAACCCATAAACCCATAAACCTCATTCTCGTTCTCTCTTCCTCTCTCAACTTTCCCTCATTCTTGTTCTCTAGCACCCATAGTCCTCATTGCTTGTCCTCATCTTCTCTCAAAGGTTAGTTCTCTATTTTGTTTTTTGTTTTTGTTTTTAGGTTTTTTGTTAGGTTGGAGATGAATATGTAGTTTGATTGGAATATGTTGAATGTGTGAAAAAAATATTTGATAAGAGAGGAATATGTTGAATGTATTTGTATGTGTTTGATATGTGTAAAATTAGTTGAATGTGTTTGATAGGAGAGAAATTAGTTGATATGTGTTTGTTGCTTGGTTTTGTTGAGATTTTGATTCTCAAATGATAGAGTTTTTTAAGCAAAGTGTGTGTCATCTATATTAGTAAAATCAAATATGCCTAAATCGAATATGCAAATTGTTTGTTAGGTTTTGGGAGTTTTTTTGTCTGAGCTTCGCGATCGTTGTTCTAAATGGTTGGATATTTGTCGAGTGTTGCTTCCACTTGTTCGTAGTACTTTTTGTTCTTTTGTTTATTTTCTATGAAGAATTAATGACTATATAGAAGACACCAAAGTCTTTGATTTGTTTAGTTGAAACTAGCTAGCTAGTTGATTGAATGTCTTAGCTTCAATAAAATTGTAAATTCTCTTATCCGAATTTATTATAGATATTGGGACATTATGGATAGAAAGTGGATGTCCGCCAATAAATCATTCCAAGGAATATAGAGATGGAGTGGATTATTTTGTGAATCGTGGTCCGCATTCAACGTTTAGGAGATCTAGTAATATGATATGTCCCTCGTTTACGTTGTTGCTATGTAAAATCGATTAATGCGCAGGCGAGTTGGGGGACATTTAAAGGGTAATGGAATTGATCAAACTTACACTTGTTGGACAATGCATGGTGAGGAAAGAGTTGAATCTTCGAATATGGGGGTAATAAGATCGAGAGATGTGCACGGTTGACACCGAAATACCTACGTTTGTTGGGAATTTGAAGAGATGGCAAAGGCTTTTGAAGACGATCTTAATGACCGTCCTCAAATGTTTGAGAAGTTGATAACGGATGCAGAGACGCCGTTGTATGAGAGGTTGTACTTGAATTCACAAAATTATTGGTCGTGATAAAGTTGTATAACTTGAAAACTTGCCACGGATGGACGGATAAGAGCTTTACCGAATTACTCACACTATTGAAAGAAATGTTGCCGAAGGATAATGTGCTCCTTCTCGGACGTATGATGCAAAACAAATGTTAGGGTCCATTGGCTTGAACTATGAGAAGATACACGCTTGTCCCAATGATTGCATTCTATTTCGGAATGAACATGCATTTTTAAAGTCGTGTCCTAAATGTAATGCATCGCAGTATAAAAAGAAAGATTCTCGCTCCGAAAAGGTGTTGTGGTATTTTCCCATAATTCCTCGATTTAGGCGTATGTACGTAGTAGTTCGTAAGATGCAAAACACTTGACATGGCATGAGGATGAAAGGATTAAAGATGGCATGTTACGACACCCGGCAGATTCTCCGCAATGGAAAAAATTTGATATTGATTATCCTGATTTTGGGTTGGATCCAAGAAACCTACGACTTGCATTGTCTGCCGATGGTTTTAACCCGCACGGAATTTTTACTCATTATTTCTTATATAACATGCATTTTTTTAATAGTCACAATTACTTATTCCTAAATTTTTTTGTAGGAGACATTGGGTTTTGTATGCAATTAATCCTAGTAAAAACCGTGTATTACCTTGACTCACTTCAAAATCATTACGTAAACCACATGGAGTTTGTGGAGCTTTTTAATGTGTGTGTTTATTTTGTGTCATTCTCGCATTTCTTACTTTTACTTATATATGTATATATTGTTATTAATATAGTTATATGACATTCTATTCGGTTTAAGGACATATTGGGAGTGAATAAATTAACTAGTCGATGGTTACCAATAGTTGTAAGTTTCTAACTTATACATTACATTATTTTGTCAAAAACTATATTCAACTCAATCTAACAATTAACTAATCTAATTATGTTTTGTAGTGTCCTAAACAATTGAATAACATTGATTGTGGGTATTACGTCATGCAATATATGAAGGATATAATTACCCGAAAGAAAACGACTATCCCAAAGAAGGTATCTACTTCTAATATATTTTTATATGATTTCGATTTAATAGTGGTTCTTTCCAATATTTAACCATTTCAATTCTAATTTTATTTATTTATATAATTTCAGTATTTTAGCGATTGTCAAAGCAACACATACTCTGCTGACCATGATTGTTGAGATTAGGGAGAATGGTGCGATCATCTCTCCCGCTTTTTTTTAAAGTTTCATTTGGATACATATAAGTTAGCTTAGCTAGTTTTTGGTTCATAATATTGTAACTTGATAGCTTGTTTTGGATACATATGAATTAGATAATGAAACTTCTTAGCTATTTTGTTTTGGTTCCTCTTATGTAATTTGTGTTCCTCTTAGCAAATTGATTACATTATGTATTGGATTGGATCACTGCATGCATGTAATTTGTAAATATAAAAAGGAAAACACACAAAAAAAAAAAAAAAAAAAAAAAAAATTTAGGCAATACTCACGCTTTTAATAAAGCTACTGGGTATTTAGTAACACAAATAGGCAATACTTTAATAAAGCTACTGGGTATTTAGTAACACAAAAATAGCAATATTAGCGCTTTTAATGAAGCCACTGCGTATAAGGGTAATATTATTCAACGCTTTTTAAAAAGCGCTAAGTATCCGGGAGGACGCTTAGGATATATTCAACGCTTTTTAAAAAGCGCTAAGTATTTGGGAGGACGCTGATATATTCAGTCGCTTTTTAAAAAGCGCTAAGTATTTGGGAGGGCGTGTTTTGCAATGGGTGGCGTTTTTAGGAAACGCTACCCATTGTTTGAGTGAATAGCAGTGGCCGCACACCTTCAGCAGCGCTCAAAAACGCTGCCCATTGTTGAAAAAAAACGCTGCCCATCTACTAGATCTGTTGTAGTGAACGGACTTGGATCCTCTCTTTCCCTTTCATCCTCTCTATCGCTCTCTTAATTTATTCACTATCTTTTATCATTATCTTTCAATTATTTTAATCATGAGAAAGAGAGTGAATTAGGAGAGAGATAGAAAGAATGAATGAAGATGTAGGAGAAAGTGAAGGAGATGATCCAAGGTGATCTCAGTAAAGATCATCTCCATTCTATGAAGCCCAGATACGCGATACGATACGGGATACGATACAGATACGGGGATACGGGAAAATTTTGAAAATCAAGATACGACACAGCTGTGATACTTTAATAAAAAATTAAATTTAAATTTAAATTTAAACATATAAAAAAGTAACAAAACAATAAAATGGAATAGAAACACAAGTAGAAAAAACAAAGATGAAAAACAGAAATGTTGCATTTTATAGAGATGAAAAAAACACTACACAAATAGATAAAAAAATCGCAAAAATATATAGATGAAAGGAAGAGGACAACTGACACATCTATGTATACATGTTTTCGGGTATGATTATGTATATTTATGATGATCAAATTGTAGAAATAAATACTTGTGATCATATCAAGTAGAGATGATTATGTATATTTATCTCACCCATATCACAATGTATTGTTTCTTCCATGATTGTGTTACGAAAAAACATATAATTTTGTCTTTTAGTTATTGATGTATGAAAATGTATCATATATGAGTGACAATCACGTGCTTAGTTGGTAAGAGGTATCGAAAAAGTATCTGAGAAGTATCCTCAGTTGGTAAGAAGTATCAAAGAAGTATCTAAAAAGTACCGACTGAAATATTTTTTAAAAAGAATTAAAAAATTATTAGATACTCTTTGGATACGTATCGGGAATATCGGGTGCGTATCGGTATCAGATACGTATCCGACACAGGTACGTTGTCATTTTTGAAGTATCGGGGCTTCATAGTCTCCATTACTTATATTTTCCATTACCGTTATTACTATACTTTTTTTTGATATAAATTGGGTATCCTCATACAAGAAACGCAGCAGACTAATCCTCAAGAGATTTAACATCGCTTTGCACGCCGCCATTGGATTCGATCGGGCGGCTTAGTTAAGGTTGGAAGACACTCATTACCATCTCATCCAAGTGCTTTTGGGTGTTATTACTATACTTTTATTACAGTATATCCATTATTGTAATAAAAGTAATGGATAACACAATTAAATCGTCTCCTCCTCCCTCTAAAGTAATTGCATTTAGTAGTAGTTTAATAAATAAATTCGGCACTATGTTTTTATTTATTCGGGTTCGTGTAGGAAATATACTAATTTAATTATCGATATTAGTAGTTTGTTCTTTTTTAATCACTGAATCTTGAAGCCAAAGAACCGTGTAGGAAAGAGAAGGAAACAGCGACACGTCATCACTGTAACCAGGCTTGACTGAGTTCATGCAGAGTACGGGTTTGTTACCGGTTTGTTGCTTTCTTTCTCCTTCAATTTCATCATCACTTTAATTATTCATAGCTATACTATTTATTTATCTTTCCTGTCTCTGCGTCAACGTAGTATAGATAAGTTAAAGAGTGAAAAAGAAAGTAAAGTAGTTGAAGTTTTTGCGCATTGATGACGAAAAACCCTAATACTATGCCGGAAGAGGAAAAGAAGCTCCAAGAGGAGCTGTTAGGGTCGATCTTAGTGGCAGAGCGAGTGATAAAACTGGCGGAAGAGGCAGAGTCATGGAAATTGGAGTGTCGAGAACTGGCAATGAAGGTGCGTGTGTTATGCGACAACCTACGGGGTGTCGTACGAGTGCTGTCGGGAAATCCATCATTGAACGAGAAACCGATCCGGCGCATAGTCGGAGAAGTGTTGAAGAGTTTGGAGAAGACGTTTACATTTGTTCGGAAATGCAAGAAGCATGGAGGAGTTAGGGTGTTGCGGTATGTATTGTCAATGAATACCACTGGAGATTTCAAGAAGATATGTAATCTTCTGGAATCTTCTAACGGCGACTTGGTTTGGCTGATGAACATTTTCAAGTCTAAAGGGACTTATTTGTCGCTTCCTCCTATTGCTAGTAATGACCCAATCTTAGCTTGGGTATGGACTTACTCATACACACTCCAATTGGGTCAACCTAAGGATCATGCCGATGCCGCGAATGAATTGGCTTCCCTTGCTAGAGATAATGATCGCAATAAGTTCATTATCATGGAGGAAGGTGGGGTTTTACCTCTCTTGAAGCTACTCAAAGACTCTGATTACCCTGATTCTCAGGTTGCTGCAGCCAATGCTCTTGTCAACATAGCCTGTGATCAAGTTAATGTTGTCCGTTTCCTCGTCGCCAATTTTGCTGTCACTGCTATTGTTCAGGTTTTTCGTGATGCGCCTTGTAGGGTTCGTGTTTCTTTAGCCAATTTGGTTTCTGTAATGGCTGACCAAGATGCCTTTGCTCGTGAGGAGTTTATAAGGGCTAATGTGAATAAACCTCTTGTGTCTTTATTGTCTTTGGATACTGTTGTTCATACTGACCCTGTAGTTGCTCGCGCTAGCCTTCATTCTTTAGTTTCGAATTTGTCGGAGGCCAATTCTGATGGCAGCAGTAGAGGGGGAAGCAACCATAGAAAGGGGGACAAGGAAAAAGAGGCTGAGAGCCCGGAGTTGAGGTATGATGTCAAAGTCAGTTGTGCTAAGGCTCTATGGAAGCTGTCCAAAGGTTGTCTTTTGGCTTGCAGAAAGATTACAGATACTAAAGGTTTGGTTTGTTTGGCTAAGATTATTGAGTTTGAGAGTGGAGAATTGCGGTTCAATTGTCTCATGACTGTCATGGAGATTGCTGTTGTGGCAGAGTCCAATGCTGATCTTAGAAGGGCAGCTTTTAAGCCCACAACACCAGCAGCAAAGGATGTTTTGGATCAGCTTTTGAGAATTATTCGGGAAGAGAGCGATCCTGCGTTACAGATACCTGCCATTAAGTCAATTGGAGCCTTGGCTAGAAACTTCTCTGGAAAGGTTCCACAAGTTCTTGGTCCTTTAATTGCACAGCTTGGTAACAGAGATGTAAATGTGGCACGTGAAGCTGCTGTTGCCTTGGGAAAGTTTGTGTGCAACGACAATTACAACCGCGTTGATCACTCGAAGGTGATACTTGAGCTTGATGGAATTCCCAAGCTAATGAGTCTGTTGCAGATAAATGATCATCGTCATCAAGCATATGGCTTTAAACTACTTTGTTACCTTGCCTTACATGTGGGAAACAGCAAGGTTCTTGAGCAAGAACATGCCTTGAGTACTTTACAAAATCTTGCACGTCCTGTTCTAGCTCAGAATCCTGATATGAAGGAACTGTTTGCGAATGCTGTACATCACCTCACTCTTTATCAGCCGGGAGCTCAGTTACACAGACAGCCTTTGGGGCTATAAGCTCCACCGATGAACTTGATAAAAATAATGGTCCTTGTAAGTGTTTCAAATGGCAAAATAAGAGGGCATTGTATTTGTAAGTGTGTTTCCATGTATAAAATGATTTGACACTCATTGTTATTTTGATGGATTGACCGACCATTCAATCCAATTTATGCATAAGGCTGATTATTTCAACAAGGCAAGTTAATTTACAAATTTGCATCCGGAAGAATAAGAGTGCATTGTAATTGTAAGTGTGTTTTCATAACAAGTTATATTAGTGTTTTTCTGTTGAAAGTTTAAAATTGCAATTTCTGGAAGAAAAAAAAAAACTCTTAAAAGTCTGTATCATAAAAGCACGTTTTCCAAAAGTTGAAACAATTGCACTCATAGTATTATGGTTTATTTAATATAATGCTACATGGCTACATCTACATTAATTTTATTAACAATTTTGGAAGCAAAAATTATAATAATTATACTTCATATATCACATCTGCCTGTTAACAATTTGGAAGCAAAAATTATAATAATTAAGAAGGATAGATAGATTTGCTGTTATTATGTGGAGGGAGGTTCCTTGTTAAAACTGTATACACCTACCTATAATGCAATGACTGGAGTTTGTGCAGAGTTATCATTGATTAAAAGGTGTCTGCATTAGTTGCAGCTGGTTTCCTGCATAGACAAGATGAATATTTGGACAAAACATGTCGTTTAAAGCAATGAAAGCGAAGTTTTGTTTCGTAATTTTATCTAACTTGGGGTATTGAAAAGGATTCAGTAACTGCCTATGGCCAACAATTGCTGCATGCATTTATGTTTTCAGTTGTGAGTTGCGGTATTCCTATCAGAGATACACTCTTTTAAGAGTTGTTAGTTGCATTTTGCAACTCCTCATCATCAGTTTCACAAGGCTATGATGATGATGGCAACCTAGTTTAGTTAATTAGTGTGACAACTTTGTTAGACCTAATCTGTTAATTGTTATTTAATGTCATCAGATTTTAGACCTCTGATATTTTGGTGACAGCAAGGTAAAACACCCTGAATTCTTCCTATTCCTAGCAACATGTTAAATATCAGTTGTTGTTGTGCAGGTACTGTCACTGGTTTTCATAAAACTATGTCTATAAAGTTCCTTGAGTGTTGCAAATTGCAATACAAGTCGTATACTCCCCCGTTATAGAATATAAGCAAAAACTGATCAACAAAAGTTGATGTATCTAGTCCAAAATTTTGAACCAGATATATCAACTTCGGTTGACCTGTTTTTACTAATTTATGATTAAATCTAGACGCAACAAACTCTTCATTTTTTTTTGGCATGACTTACAAAGGAGGTTTAAACGTGTAACTTCTTGCAATCTATTAGAAACCTATGTATTGGCTTATTCCTAGTGATTTATGTGGGTAACTTGAGTAAGAAGGAAATTCAGTTTTTAAACTTAGCCTTGTTAAAACAAGTAATTGAATAGGAAGTGAGATGAAACTAGAAAAGTACATACACATCAGCACTATTATTTTCAATAAAGGACATTCACTAAATACGTAATTAGAAGTTTGGAGTTTGAGTGTGGAAAGCACAATCTGTGAAAAACACATTTTCCACGGATATTTGTTAACTGGTTAGTAGCTAGCTATTATTAAGACGTTCAAATTAAGGAATGCTTTATGTTCTTTTAAGTTTGTTTTCTTTCTTGAATGAAAAAGGAAATAGAAAAAAGCAGCATGTTTCCTTTACGATGTTAAGGTCATAATCACTGTTAAGTTAACCCATTGAATCATCAAAATAAAAAAGTAATAGTAAAAGTACTCTGTTTTGGGATTTTTACCGGGTTAAAAAGTAGTAGCAAACGTCAAACATAATCGCGCTATTGGATATTTTGCAATCATGCTAGGGACTTTGTTTCTTTTGCATCAAATTCATCATTCCAAATTGCAGTTAGAGTATTGGTTTTCATTCTCATGACAATGGTCAATCTATTTCCTCTAGAAGCAAAAGATCTCTCGGGGTTAAGTTCAACGCTTCACTCATGCATCTGATTTAAGCCCAACACCATGCATCATTGGGTTCTATACCTAACTTCATTCTCATTCGATTTCTCGTGCCTTTTACTTTGGTGCCAATCACAAAATTAGTCAATTGTCGCCTGTCCTCTCAACCTATTGTGATTTGATATTAGCTTTGCATAACATAATTTTAATTATTTCACGAGCTCAAATAATTAATTCATTAGGAATTTTCACACACTCCTTACATCAGTGATTGTGCAATATTTATCAACTTCAAAGTTCAACATGAGTGATTGTGTCTACACGTAGTAATTATAATTTTGTCTAGAATTTCAAGGGAGAACTATATATTCGACAATGAATTTGTATACTTGTAATCTACACATGCCTAATACATCCAAATTACACAAGATATCAAGTTATGCTAAAGTATGTATGTATAGTCTACACATATATAGTAATTATAATTCAGTGATATGTATTTCTTTTGTGCGCGCGCGTGTAGCTTGTACATTTGTAAAGGTCACAACCAATGAATTAACTACATTTTCTTCAAGTCTTTTACTTTCTTTATTCGCTTTTTATTCTTTTATGTTAGCCACTAGATAATCCTACACATCTCTCTCACCTAGTCTAACAGTCTTTGGACAAGTTAGGGAACTAACTAAGGAATACAATGTTGGGAATTTCCAAAATAATAGAAATCGAATAACACTAAAGGGAAAGAGAATACAATATTTCATGTTCAAGGTGTGTCATTTGCTGGCTTTCACTAGTGATCGATTGTGTTCTTTCATGAACATTTGTAGTGAAGAGATGCAATCATTCATGGATGAGTGTGACAATTGGTCTAAACGGGGAGACATTTTTCTTCACCAAATGATATGAGTTGGTCTATATATAGAACAACTTTACAAGTATAAAGTATATAATAGATTGTTCATATGTTTAAGACAAACTTCTACCAAATTCATTATTCCAAATCATTCCCTTTTTTCTCTGATGCGCAAATTGAAATTTCAGAACTATTGTTCTGCAAAACACCATTGTCGATAGACTTGGTTTGGGTGTGCAAATCATGCTTAAAAACTCCATTGTATCCTCAAAGGGATTCGCTAGTTATCCTATTGCATCGATTGAATCTAGAGTGATTGGTGGGGGCAAATCGAACCTAAAGTTTAGTGTTTACACACGGCTTGGAGTCTTGTGCGATGATGAATTCACTTTCTTCCTTGTTCTTTATTTTACATGTTGATCACATTTATTTGAACTTATGATTTTCTATATGTTTGATTGTTCTTCTTAGTTGCAATGTTATTCTCACCAACAAATGTTCCAACGTAAAATTCATTCTTCAGTGTAATCGCTTGAAACAAAAAAAGAATCAAAGGTTCAAACTTTTAACCGATCATCGACTAAATCTAAAGTTTAACAACAACCTTATTGCTTGTGTCAATAAAAAAACAACCTTATTGCTATTTGCTTCATTTGATGCATGCATGGGGACAGGTTGTTGTCGGTTTCCCTTTGTCATATACAGTAGTATTTAAGAATTTCTCAAGTTGAAAGGCCATTGCTCAACAAAAGGCTTTCAATATCATTTGTCAGATGCAGCATTAGTTGACCCCAAAAAAGGCTACAAACAGTAATCAATAATATTTCACTTCTTCAACCATCTTTAATATCTTTAATCTTTTTTGCACGTTCTCTTTGTTGATTACACTTTTTTCGCTTTTATGATGAATTCAAATGGTGCCCAAATTCCTCAGCTAATTGCAATGGCTCACCTTAAAGGTTTCACACACTCCATAGTACTAAAGGTTTTAAAGTGTAGTTTATTAATTTACTCATAACATTGACCACAAACACGTATAATTACTGAGGCTTATTCTGGCGGCAGGACCTTTCGTGAATTGCGTATAATGTTTGTATATGTTAGTTGTGGCTTTATCACCTTGTCAATGTCTGTCATTATTTTGAAGCTAATTAGATTAATTGCTACCAAAACTTAGCCTAAACACTTCAAATTAATTATATGTGTCACTGTTGCTTTTATAATATGGTTATGCCTCACTGCACAACTGTTCTAATTGAAGTAGTGATTGCTTTCACCGTCTTAATTTGGTATATTGAAAAAAGTAGCAAACTATAGGGTAGGACAATTTCAATGATCCAGGGGGCTATTACTGTTACTGCACTATATTTTGTATACTAGCTAAGTTAACATTTATTTATTTTTGGCTCAAAAATACATGCACTCTGCCTGATTAATGAACAGTTAACATCATCTATATGGTTTTCTTCACCTCTGATTATCACCTTCTTCAATTCCTTCACTTTTTTCATGTTTGCGTGAAATTTGAGAGCAGCTTTATATATGCTGATTTATGACTCACTTATATATGGCTTATGTCTATTCAATGCTGTGTACCTTATTGAGTGTCTTCTCCTCTCTTCTCTTATTTGCTTTAATTGGCTACCTTTCGCAATGCATACAGAGAGTTAAATAAATGTCCATAATAGTGATATTGACCGCCACATTAAGGTTTTTGATGTCAATACAACCCAAACTGATCTCTACAAAATTGGCTTATAGAATGAGGGATGATTCGCACTTATAAAATCTATATAACTCTCCATAATAATAAAGATCACGCCACCGCAATTTAAAATCTTGTGTACAATTCGTGCATACATAAGAAACTGCAGCAGAAGAAAAAATAAATAAGCTGCTATAATTTGCACAACATAATTTCTTGAAATTGTCAGAATTCAGGAAAAGAGCTAGACGACAAATATACATATAAAACATACTCCCTCCGTTACATAAAATAAACAAAAAATCTAGTCAATAAAAGTTGATGTATCTGGTCCAAAATTTGAACTAGACACATCAACTTTCGTTGACCAGTTTTTGTTTATATTCTGTAAGAGAGGGAGTATATAATCAACATGCAAAATTAATTTTGGCCATAGCATGGAGCTATTGTTGTGCTCATGAGCCATGTCTGCCATATTGTGTCTTGGAGCAGCCTGTATTGACAGCAAATTAAAAATGACTTTAAAACTACGAAGCACGGATACAGACACAAACAACGCTCGGCTTAGTAATGCCTTACGATCTTGTTCTCTTGATCCGGTCGCGTAGAATCACAATGGTATCTCTCTCCAATAATGCAGATTTTGTGCAGCCAATTTAAGCCTTTTGGAAGGATTGACACACCAATTCATGGTGGTACTGATAGCCAGCAGCTGAATCATATGCCAGCAAAGACAGTATCTTTTTCAATCTCATTATACAATATATGACAGGATAATCTTGTTATTCAAAATCTGCCAGCTTCAATACCCCTACCAAAGCCTATCATATATACATGATTTGTACACTGAAACACACACGAGCGTATTTGTCCTTTTGTGTCATATATATATATATATATATATATATATATATATATATATATATATATATATTATAAACGAAGCATCAAAGAAACTGAAATGGAATCCGTAAACATATGTCTTTTTGATCATATTTGAGTCTTTGACCAGCTACACTAAAGGACATAAAAAAGAAGCCCCATAAGGACCATAATTAAACATGAACAAAAAGTAAGAGGACAAGGATGATTTATATTACATTCACAAAACAAAATAATCTTCAATCATTAATCTCCAAGAATATATTGTTAATCAAACTTGCTTATGAAAACAGATACATCAATTGGAAAAATAAAAATAAATCCGGGGAGGGGGGGGGGTGTATTTATATAATCTCCAATCTTATGCTAAAAATATTTTGTACTATCAATATCAACACATCTCTAAGAAGAAATAAAATGAAGAGAAAGAAAGAATTTACACTTCATATATGGTGAAATACATCAAAATTTGCTTCTGTTAAATCTTCTGAAAGTGACGTCAAAGGATAGCTAGTGAAATCTATTGAGTTATGATTCTGTAGCTGTCCTTCTTCCCATGAACTTGTTCCAAAATCCTCTGATTTTATGGCATTGACTTGGAACTGAAACAAAGGGTCTAATTTGTTCTCACCATCCCATGAAAACCCTGCATTTTCCATCATGCTTCTCATGCTTGAACTATTGCTAGAACTTTCTTTCACATGATCATTCATGAACAAAGAACTGAATTTAGAACCTGAATTGTTGTCAAAAAACTCGGTCACCGATACGTTCCCGTGATCCGAATTTGTTAGACTTGGTAATGAAGAGAATCCATTACTAGTGTTCATTCCAAATTGGCTCTCATCAGAAGGTCTAATTAGGCTTGTTTCATGATAATGACTCATTGGTAAGTTGTTATAACCAGAATGTTGGAAATCATAGCAGAACAAAGGGTCTAATGTTGTTTTATTCGCGAAAATTTCTCTTGAAGCTTCTGTTAGCACACTATCATAACAATTGGAATCATTTATTAGAAATGCTGAGCTTTGTGATGTTGTTGAAGGTCCTTGAGACAATGGTAATTGCATAGGAGGGGTATTTGTGTCTGTGCTGTTATTCTCTTCCTTCACATTAGCTTCTGTAAGTGGTTTGTGTGTAGTTGGATCAATCCCTTGCTTTAGAAGCTTCTTCTTTAGACATGAATTCCAGAAATTTTTAATTTCATTATCTGTTCTCCCTGGTAACTGTGCTGCTATTTGTGCCCACCTGAAGTTGAATTCAAAAGGAGATCATTTCACAATTCTCAATCTAATTACAGAACAGATACATTAGTTATTCAATGAACTTAAAACTGCATATTTTCGTTTGGACCGGAGGAGAGTATGTTTTAATGTTATGTTACCTATTTCCAAGGACCTCATGAAGACTGAGTATAAGATCCTCTTCCTGCTGTGAGAACATTCCTCTTTTTAAATCAGGCCTTAAATAGTTTATCCATCTCAATCTGCAACTCTTTCCACATCTTTGAAGGCCTGCAATTTGCGAAACAAGTTAAAAAAAAAGTTTGTGACATGATTGCTATTGAGACTACATCAGTTGTATTTAACTGTGATTCTCTGCAATATCATGTTTCGCGATGCCACCGAAACCGCAATTCAAGAAGGAAGAAAATGAGAAGTTTGTTTTGATGAAAGATGTAAGTTGTTGTTACTTGTTACCTGCTTGTTTAGGAACAGAACTCCAGCAACCAACACCAAAACTGGTGATGTAGTTGAATAGTTTCTCATCTTCTTCAGGGGACCATAAACCTTTTCTCAATTTTTGCTTAACACAACAAGAATGGCGACCCATTTTTGCGAGAGAAGAGTGAGAGTTACTTAGTTTTGGAGGAAGAGTAGCTATGAACTCTTGAAGTGGTCACTATCTCTATATAGCGTGAAATATTACCCTGAGTGTTTGTGTCATTTTAACGTTTTCAAAGGTAGAAAGAAATACTTGTTATGTTTGTGGGGTGAAGAGAGAGAGAGAGAGAGTGAGAGAGTTATAACTCAAACTAATTGTGTTCATTTAAAGAGAAGAGACCCAAATCATAATCATACTTAGGATTCAAGTTAAGAGAGAGGAGAGAGAGAAACATGAGGAAGGTGCAACAATCAAGTGGGTTTTACGCAAATTTGCTGCTGCTTTTGCATTGGAATAGATTGGTTTTTAAGATATCCCTATTTCAAGATAGATAAATAAATGGTAACACGAGTAAACTGTATGAGTGAGAATGGAGTCAAGTTTTCGTTACAACCATCATTTTTGGACATTCAAAAATCTCAACATCCATCTAACATAGGACTGTGTTCCGTAAAAAGTAGCTGATAGCGGATAAGCTAGCAGGTAGTAGATGAGCAAGTGGATAACAGATAAGATAGTTGATAGCAAATTATATGTTTGGTAAAACTAGCGGTTAAATTATTTAGTGATGAAAAAAATGTTTAATGAGGAAAGTGAAATAATTTAAGAAAAATAAAAAAGGTAAAAATGCCAAAAAAGTGATACGCTGCTATAGGCTATCCACTAAAACACTACTTGAAGTAACGTTTCAAAAAAACGTTAAACATTACCCGAGAAACACTAAACGCTAGAGCTTACCAAAGACATGTGCTCGTTACCCGCTAGTCTCATCCGCTATCCGCTAGCGGATGACACCCGATGTTAAAAGTGACATTTAGCATCGGTTATCGGTTATTTAGCCGATGCTAAATGTCTCACTTTTAGCATCACAAAGTTTAGCATCAACAAATAACCGATGTTAAATGTCCAAAATAACCAACTAAATAGTATCTTTTCTCAACTAGTGCATTCACCTATCACATTTATCTCATTACTCTCTTTATTTCTCTCTCTTTAGCTGTTGTGTGTATCTTAGATGTCCATAAATCTTAATTGAATTTATGACATTATAATATACTCCCTCTAGACTTATTTATAAGTAAAAAATCACTTCTTAGGTTTATTGAAAAATTAATGTACTTAGACTATATTATAGTTTAGATACATTAATTTTCCAGTTAATCTAAAAAATATTTTTTTACTTATAAATAGGTTCAAAGGGAATAGACAATTAGAGACACACTTTCTGCATGTTAGATTTATACCCTTTTCGCGGTTTATTAGATCAATTAATAAATGGATCAATCATGGCCTTATGACATTATAATCAATTTGGGAAGGTTGCTTCTTATATTATTATTACTTACATTAAAGTAGATGCAAGGAGGTTTTAAGAACTTTTTGCAATTCTTGTTTGTGCCATTTTTTCTACAGTCGAAACTCACTGCATTTTTGTTTTGTTCTGTGGTTAACGAAGCAAATGACATGATAAAAACTGAGACTAATAGTGAAAAATGTTGCTTAGACTAAATTATGAGTTTGAAAGAAGTTGTGCATTAGCACTAATTCACTAGGGTTAATTAGTTTATTATTGAGTTTTTTATTTTAGGTTAAAATGCAATTTAGTCCTTTTTAAGTTATTTATTTGTTCTGCTTGGGTCTTTTAAGTTTTTTTTTTTAAGTTTGGTCTCTAAAGTTTCAATTTCGTTCCACACAAGCTCTTTTTTGGACATTCTGTCAATCTGAGTTAAAGATGATGACGTATCTCTTCTGTGTTGATGTGACACCTGCAACGATTAGTATTACGTGGCAACAACTTATCTGACGTGAATTTTATTTAAATAATTATTTAAGTCATCTTCGTCTTCTTCCCCTTTCTCTTCCCAAATAAACCGAAAATCTCTAAAGCTAAAATAAATCTTCCAATCTCGCATCAGTCATGGCTTCATTTCAATGCAATATTGGATCGCATTCTCATTCTCGCGGTTTAAACTACCAAAGTTGCAACTCTAATTCATATTTCAGTTTCTAGGGTTTTGACCATTATTGTAGAAATGAAGATTTACTGTCACAACTATTTTGTTTCATTTTAGTCCTCTAAATAAAAGTGCGTTTGATTTGCTAAAAAGCAAGAGATTGAAGAGAACAACTCTGGTTGTACTTTGTTTCATTTGGAAACAACATAGTACTGAGCAAAAGTCGAGGCAAGAGACCGACAAAACAACAAATTCATATCCCTTAGAGAGTTGGTAATAATAAGAGGGGTTTTTTTTGTACCCCCACCCCCACCCCTTCCCCATATACCCCCACCGAAAAGTGAAATCCCAAAATGTCATTCTGAAAACGTATTTTTTTTATTTAAAATTTGACCAATCGTATATACACCTGGGGGGTGTATATACGACCCTTACATTTGGCCATCGTATATACACCCCCAAGGCGTATATACGATTGGAAAACCCCACCCTAATCGTATATACGCCTTGGGGGGTGTATATACGATGGCCAAATGTAAGGGTCGTATGTACACCCCCTCAAGCGTATATACGATCCCTCTGGTATCCCTATGGTATTTTTTTTATTTTAAGTCAAATAAAAATTAATTAAGCCCTGAAAATAGGTTTAGTGTGTAGTTCGTTAAAACGTGACGATGTTATACGTCGAACGAATAATTTAGGCTAAAAAATCGGTTTGCGGGCAACATACTCCGATAATGAAACCACAACCATCAAATCCGAAAAAAATCAAGAATCAAGACTTCTCTTAAAGGCACTTCCTATGTGACTACGGCCTCAAAAACCCAAATTCCATCGTTTACTATTTTTTACGATTTTTTTTTAATTTTTCATAGACTCAAAAAAATCTTAAAAAATTTGCATAGCCTTATTTTGGTTTTGTTAGATTTTTAGTGGTGTTTTTATAATTTTTTTAGAGTAGTTTTGACTATTTAACGAATTTTTAGTAGTCTTTTAGTAATAAAAATTAAAACAAATCATTAAAAAAAATAAAAAACCCATCGTATATGCGTTTTGAGTACGTATATACGATTGGACATAAAATAGCAATCGTATATACGTACTCAAAACGTATATATGATTTATTTATTTATTTTTAAAAAAATTAATTTTCAAATGGGCATTTTGGGATTATTCAATTTGGTGGGGGTATGGGGGGAAAAGGTGGGGGTATGGAAAAAACATCCCTAATAAGAATCTTGTCAAGAAAAAAGTCAAAAAAGAACGAATTGGGCTTCGCTAGCTAGCTACATCTTCGAATTGCTAATTGCAATGCGTTTGTGTTCTGGATATGTAAAAATAATGAACACGGTCTTGTTTCAATGTTTGTACTTTTTCTTTAATTCTTAATATTTAATTTATTGGCCTAGCTGTTCTTGAGTTTTCTGTGAATGTTAAGAATTCTGTATTCTGTATTCTATATTCTATATGGAAGAATAAGATATATTGACTCTAAATTTAAAAGGACTCAAATGGTGAGAGTCCAGCAAAAACTGTAAACTAACTGACTACTCAATTTCAAACCCACGCTTCTAAGTTTACATTTGGTCCCAATACATCTTTTTCTATCTTTCCACTATACTATTTTCTACAATTTCTGTAGCAACATCTTTCCTCAGCGAGTTTGGCTATTTATAGGAACTACATTCTTTTTTAGATAAGTTCTTCTCGAAGCAATAATATGAAAATATTGCCAAGCACAAATTATTGGTAATGAGTTTTAATTTAATTGATTATTGTAGCTTATAAAATTTTAGAAAAAGCTAACGTGTCAATTACATGAAGTTTGTTGATAATTCAATGATTTTTAACTTTTAAATAAAAGCCTCAATATATTATTGCTGATAGAATTTGTGTCCCTATGCATAGAACAAAGTCCCTAGCTATCAGGGTATCCAACTTTTTTTATGGTATATATATGAATAGAACATTTTTTTGCCAACTTTAACATAGAAACAATTAGTCTTATACCGGTGCATACGCACGGGTAATACTGTATTTATTATAATTTGCTATGAAATTATAAATATATCTAAAGTTGGTAAATCAAATAAAAGAAAAAGGAAAATGAGATTTATGGTAAAATATGCACCCTCGTTGGCGCTTCTGTTGACACTCATGTGCGCTCCCGTTGGCACTCCCATTAGCACTCCTATAGGCGCTCTCGTTGCCACTCCCGTGGCCGCTCTCGTTGATGATCCCATTGTCAATCTCTCGTTACCGCTCCCGTTGTTGATCCTATTGGCACTTCCGTTGGCCGTTGCACCTCTCGTTGCCTTAGCCACTCCCGTTGCCGCTCTCGTTGTCAATCATATTGTCAGTTTCTCGTTGCCGCTCTCGTTGCCACATCTTTACTCCTTATTTTTCTATATGATTTAAAATTAATTTAATCATATTCATTAAATTATAAAAAAGTTATTTTGTAATTTTTGGTAGAGGATAAAGTTTTTTTTTACTATTCTTAGTAGCTAAATTGATTGATCTTATTAGTTTTAGATTATAGTAAATAGTAAATTTTAGTTTATTTAATTATTGAGTTTAATATTACATTAATAATTTAATTTTTTGGAAAAAATAAATTTGAGACTTTTGTTAGAGGTAAGTATTTTGTTGACAATTGGCAGTGGTTAAATTGATTAATTTTAATAGTTTGAGTAGATTATAAAAATAGTTAAAAAAATTGGAAAAAGAAATCATGAAAAAATTACACTTTTTAAAATAAATTGAAAAAAACTGAAATGTTAATGCGAGTCAGTCAAGCGTTAGCTACTGCATGTTGCTGCTGCAACTGATGCTACTATAACCTTTTTTTTGCAGGTGAGTCTCACTTTTGTCATTTCATGGTGAAATTACATTTTCATCTTAGTGATCTAACTAATGGAAGGAGGGCAGGAAAGCAATTTTGATGGAGGGTTGTTGCCTCTTTTTATTATAGATTATTATAGATATAGATTAGATGTTCTGGATTGAGAGTCGAACCGACCCACAATCTCAAGCCCAAACCAACACTTTACTCCTAGAGGAAAAGTGTCACAATGCGCATATGATTTCATTCAACGGTCGATCTCAATCGTTGCATCAATCCAACGGTTGTTCGAACCAAAGGAATCCAGAATAATAAACTCTTAATTGTTTTGTTGATAATAACTAATATAAAAGAATAATTTTAATTCTAATGTTTTGACTATTTGTGCAGAATATATATCTTTCTATATAGAATCACAGTAGAAGAACGTGTACTTAATTAGAAGTCGAAAGACATTTTGTGATGATTTCTCTAAAAACCATCATCTGAACCTAAGCATGGCGAATGGTACTAGAAGGACAATCATCATTTGGCCCCTCTTTGCCTCTAAAGTATAGAGTGCATTTGACCCAAGCCGCATCTAATAGAAGAATTCGACTAGTTAGTTTTTGTTTTTCTCAAGCATGCGTGGACTAGCGAGGGAATTTGAATCCCTAGCTAATTTGCGTGGGACATTTCTCTCGCTAATTAGCGAGGGACAAGATCTATCACAAATCATGACTGACACGTGTCCCAATTTGAATAGTTTGTTTTATGTGTTGTTTAATTTTTTAAAACTTGTTTTTTTACATATTTATTATTATATTATAAATGAAAACTATATTATATTAAGAGGAGAGAAGTTCATGGTGGTGAAAAAAATAGCGAGGAAACTCTTAATCTGTCGCTAATGGTCTTCTAGGTGGTAAAATCACGGCCTCTCACAAATTCTAGAAGTGGGCGGGCATTTTATATCTCTGTCAGAAGACAGAGGCCTCATTTCAATACACATTTTTTGGGGCCCCAAAAAGTAGAAAGTGCAACAAACTCCTTGCAACAAATTCCGCAAACTAGATAAGTAGTGTGATGGTAAGAACCGTTTTCCTAGGTGTTACTGTCTTCGACACCTCCTGGGATCTAGTCCCGGTGCTCTCAATTTTTACAATCCTCTTGATAGTATAGCATATGCATATGACTTTGTTTAAAAAAAATACTTACACTTCACTGTTTCTTACTTCCTTTCAATGTGGCTTGTTTTTTTTTGGTCTCATTTTATATTTTTAGAAAGAAAAAATTAATATATTTATATAAATTAATTATAAAATATATAATTCATAGCAAATGTTAAAATAATTTGGTATTATAATTACAACTTTCAAAAATTAAAAAAAATTGATTAATTTTTAGAGTAAATTTTCAAATTGGTGGTTCTTCACAAGTTTGACTCCTTGAGACCCAAATTTTAAGATTTGCACAGGACCTCCAAATTGATTGGAACGTTCCGACAAATTCTCTTGCTAATTGGTAAATTAGCGAGGGAACCTTTATCCCTCCTAAATTTCCCTCGCTAATACCTTTTTATTTTTTCTAAAAAATGTGCGACTTTTACCAATGCGTACGAATACGATGTAATACGTAATACGTAAGACATAAGTACATTTTAGTGACTTTTTTAATGTGATGTGTCGCTTTGTTTCCAACTTAATTTGTCTGTTTTCCCAAAAAAATGAGGATAATCAAATAGATGTTAATAACATTTTCTTTGTAAGACCGTATTTATCCGTTGTTGATTCAACGATTCCGTCTATCCCACTTGCATGTATTCTATATAGATGTTATAATAACATTTTCTTTGTAAGACCGTATTTATTTTTGGTGAGTAACGGATCATTTACTCACCAAAAATAAGTCGGAGTTGTTTTATTTATTTTTGACAAACAGGAGTTAATTTCTATTAGCAATACTTTAGTTATTTACCTGGCATTTAAAGTTGATAAAAGAGTTTGGCAAGATAATTGAATAGAGGACTAATGGCAACGTGTTTAAGAACATCGACTTTTCATTCACACCTCTTTTCAAGATTCATTTTTCTTTCAAATTAATGGTATATATTTTCAGCAATGCAAGATTGGAGCAACTTCACTCTCATTTTAAATGCGAATCCTATGTCCATCACATTCCAAGAGAACTGAAATGCGTGCCTAATGCACCAAAATGGGGAACAAATAAATCAACCTGTTTATTAAATCCAATTTAAGATATTAATCATCAGTGGTTTAAACATACTATTTAGTTGAAGTTAGTGTTTTTTTTTGTCAACTAGTTGATGTAAATGTTAGTAGTGTTTATAAATGAGAAAATGAGGAAGACACGCCAATCTCAATGTATCTATCAACATATTCAACAATTCCAGCCCGCAATTTCACAATCAAATCCAGGGACCAGAATCTGATACAATATCATCTCCTACTGAACGATGCGTCGACAGTACTCACATGCAAGATAATATGATTATCAGATAGGAATCCTCTATTGAAGAATATAGTATCTATAGAAGATAGGAGAGAAAAGATTAAGAGACTCTAATATTCATCAAAGTGAAATTGATACAAAAGGTTATTGATTACAAAGAGAGATTGATCTTTATATATAGATCCAATCTCACCTAACTAATATGTAACTAACTAGTAACTGGAAAACTAACTCTAACCGAATTATCTAACAAACTAGTAACTAGAAAATTAACTCTAACCGAATTACCTAACAAACTAACTATATTTCTAATAGCCCCCCGCAAGCTAGAAGTTATTCACAACACTTCTAGCTTGACATGAACAATAGAAAAGTACATCAAGACAAAAGAAAATTACATCGAGAAATGCCGGAAATACATCGGCAAAAAATCAAAACTAATTAAGACATAACAGTAGCCAGAGAAACAAGCCATGAAAGCTACAAAGAGAACACTGAAAAGACAGTAGAAGCATCATGTGGTAAGCACCCCAAGTTCAACCAGCAGCAACAATTATCATCGCCTACTGGTCTTCAATGCAACCCAGAGAAGTCAATCCAAATGAGAATAGGAATGTGTGAACATAAAACCATTGAAAATTAAATCTTCATATAAAGGGGGATCTCTATGGATCAACAAAAATTGGCAGGTTGTCTACACTGACAAGGAAGATGATATGATGATGGTTGGAGATGATCCATGGCTTGAACTTTGTAGCGTTGTGAGGAAAATTTTCATCTACATAGTAGAGGAGGTGAAGAAGCTTTCACCCAAAATGGGCCTTACAATCAAAGAAGGTATTAACACATGCTTCCAATATTGAACTTGTGTCTTCACGCTAAATTCTCCAAAGTAGTACACTTTGTGGATTTGAACATGATAAAGATCCCTTTGTTAAGCCATGTGAACCCATGAGTGTAGCAGAAAATTTTCATTGCGGAAACAAAAACAGAAACTAGATCAAGATTCGATCCAAGAAGAAACAACAATCTCAGAAAATCGAATATCACAATCCATAAAGAAATCAGAACTCCGCTTCAGATCACAATCATCGGGAATCAGAATGAAAGGAGGACAATGAAGCGAAATCGCAAAACTGATGTGCAAAAATCGCAAACGGAAATGATGATTACCGATACAAGAATGACAAACAAATTGTGTCAAATGAATTAGAAACGGAACAAACGAAAGCAAGTTGCACAAACAGAAACTCTCAAAGAAGCGAGAGGAAGGAGAAAACGGTCAAGAATTGAAGAGATTTTGAGCATGAATTGAAGAGCAAAACCAAAGACCGCAACAGAAATAGGAGGAGTTTTGAACAAGAATTGAAGAACTAAACTGAGATGAAAACGGAATCAATAACGATTCACAGAGAGGAAAGCAAAATGCATGCGAAATCGAAAATGCAAACACAATGGAGAATCGCAAACTCAGAAATTGCAAAACGCAAAAGAGCAATCAAAGAAAATTGCGATATCAAGATACGAAAGTCAATGAGGAATCACAAATGCAAAGTATCACTTATTAGACAAGAACATAGGGAAAAATTAGAAAGAGACCGAGAAGAAGAAAGAATGAAAGTTAAATGAAAATTTAAACAAAAATGAAATTGATTAAAGAAAACTAAAGAACCTATAGCGAAGTGCAACGGAAGCAATCTTCATGGAGGATACCATGTTTGCTCTGATACTATATTGAAGAATATGGTATCCATAGAAAGATAGGAGAGAAAATATTAAGAGACTCTAATATTCATCAAAGTGAAATTGATACAAAAGGTTATTGATTACAATGAGAGTTTGGTCTTTATATATAGATCCAATCTCACCTAACTAATATGTAACAAACTAGTAACTAGAAAACTAACTCTAACCGAATTACCTAACAAACTAGTAACTAGAAAATTAACTCTAACTGAATTACCTAACAAACTAACTATATTTCTAATATCCTCTACCGTCACCTATTTGTGTCTCTCTCCTACTCGCATTTTTATTTTATTTGATTGATAAATAAAATGGAGGGTTGAGATTACATATTAAATAGATCTAGTGGACGTGGTTACCTTGACTGCAGTCACTAACACTAGCAGTGACCGTAGTGGATTGCGAGGCAAAAAAACCAAAGTGTACCAAAAAAAAAATTAATTTCCCTAAACAACACAACTTTTAGATTAAATACCAAAGTAAGCCACTTTTTTTTTCCTTTGGTGAACTCGCCCCCCCCCCCCACCCCTAGTTCACCAAAGAAATTTTGCAATTTTTTTAAAAGCTTTGATGAACTCGCCCCCCCCTAGTTCATCAAAGGTTTTTTAATTTTTGATTTTCTTGTATTTAATTTAATTAAAATCTAAATTTATTTAATTTAATTACAATAATTATTTTAAATAATTAGAATAATTAATAAAATTATTTATAAAATAATTCTTGTAAAAATACGGTAAGTAATTAAGATATTAATAAGTGGAATGCAATTTAATATTCGATAAGAACAAAAAGGAAAAACACAAATTGCAAAAATACAAGCATAGGAAATTTAAAAGCGAAACAACAGAAAACATAATACAACCTAGTTCTACTTAGAACTACTACTACTACCTCTAATACAACGGCGGATGTGTTCGATGATTCATCTGTTTTTGACGAACAATTCGAGATAAGGTTCAATGAAACCTTGGAATTCTTCATGTTTCTCAAACATTTGTGAACGTCTTCGTCATTCTTGATAGGCTTAAGGCACTTACGAATACGATTACGTGGGTTCCATTTACTTGACGTAGGGGATTGACATTCGATTTTTTAATTTCTTGCTCAACACCATCTAGTTTCACATTTTTATTAGTTTTTCTTTCAATTCTGCGAATGTGATGTTGTTCTTAAGCTCGAAATTTTTAGTTTCACGACCATGAACCAACCCACGGTATGGAGTGGCACGGCATAGTCATCTCATAGTCAACTTTACGGTGTGCGTAAGTATGGGTTGTTGTCTTTGCGGTGGTGGTGGTGGTTGAAGAAGATGCATGATCTCTTATGGAGTTCGTCTTGTGTTCACATCTGACTCTAAGATTTGTCGCCCCATCGGAACGTTAGCTAGATGTTCCATCATTGCGCGGACGTCCTCGTCGCTTTGGATCTCCATGGTGAATAATGGAATGGGTCCCATCATCTCTACAATCGAACTTTCAAACGTATACGCTCCGTCTTTACGCCACCCTCCTCCGGACGAATCTTCCTCTCGGCCTTCTCCTTGAGTTGGGGGAATGTGATGTCCTTATTCATCCTCGCATAACACATGGTTAGGACAACGAAACACAACGCCATGTTCGTCGGTGGTAGATGATTCCATTGTGATAAAAGGCGGTTAGGAATTTGTCGTTTGAGTCTTGGGTTTGGCACTGTTGCCATTCCATTTTAGCGGGTGGGGCGATGGTTTTTGGGAAGAAGAAGAGAGAAGAAGATGACTCGAAGCCAAAGGTTGGTGATAAACGGTGGTGTTAATGTTAGTGTAATTTGAGAATGTATTTATAATAGACGTGATCGTGTGTGAGCCGTTGATTTAGGGTGATCATAACCGTTGATTGTAGGGTTTAGTGTCGGCAAAATCTAGGTCATTAAATTGTGTCGGCAAAATCTTGGCCGTTTAATAATGTCGGAAAAATCTAGGGCGCCCAATGATGTCGGCAAAATCTAGGTCGTTCAATAAAAAAAAAGACCCAAAGACTATGCACACTGCGCACAATGCAAAGATGCACACTCGCACTATGCACACTCGCGCACAATGCGCAAAGACTGCGCACAATGCAAAGACTCGCACAATGCACACTCGCACACTTACGAAACTAATAATACATTAAACAACATTGACTAGTTTACATTGCGGTTAGGCGCTTATTTTTGTTGTGACCCTCATTTCTACAAATTCGCATCTTTTAGTGCGGGTTCCCGTTTTCTTTGATCCATCTCTGCATTTAATACGAGTAGATCGTGGCCGGCCCTTTTTATCTCTTCTTTTAGTTGGATCATCTTTGTAGTTCAATCGTATTGAAATCAGGCCATGATGTCTCGATGAGCAAGGGTGGGAACTCCACAATGTAAGTATTGAAAACATGATGCATTGTGTAGGGAGGATCAACAAACCGCAAAGTGGTCGAATCGCATTTAGAGCATCTTTGCGATGGCATGTGAACATGGGTAATGAAGGGCCCGGAATTCCCCACACTCCACGAGTTTTGATCGAAGTCGACCACAAATGTGGTCGCAGGTCTACCACTTTGTGGTCGTTGTTCTTCCCGAACTCGGAACACTTGCCTGGCACGATCGTGAATTGCGACGCTGTGCGTTTGTGACACTTTGATGTTTTCAGCAATGTTTTTCATCAATGTTTCAGAGAACATTGTTCCAGATGCCATCATCGCCTGTGCTTGTGTTCCCCGTTTCACAAAGATCTCGTTCATCCTAAAATATGTTGCATCTATTAATGAACGGATCGGGAGATTCCGCACCCCCTTAAGGACATTGTTGATGCACTCTGCAAGGTTTGTTGTCAAGTGCCCCCAACGGCAACCTCCATCTCGCGATATCAACAACTGTTCTGGGTTAATGTCTTCAACCCAATGCAAGCCATCAGGACCTACTTCGTCAGCAATTTTATTTTTGTAGTGATTAGCTGATCTCTCCGTCATTGAGTATGCTGAAGCAAGTAAAGTAAGATGTTGGTAATTATGGAATGCAAAATACATAATAAAAAATTAATAAAGTTTCAAAGATACTGACCCATATTGACGAGATGTTTCCTGGCAGGAGTGTTCTTAAAGTGTCTCATGAAGTTACGTGCTATGTGGCGGATACGTGATCACGTGTTTCCGGTTGGTATTTACACGCCTAACAAAGACTTTTGATAGACTCGTGTCTATCCGATATCAAAGCAGAGTCCCTCCCGTGGTGTCACAAATTGTCTTAAACGAGACAGGAAGAAATACCAAGCCTCCGCTGTCTCACCCTCGACAACTGCATACGCAATTGGGAAGGTTCCGTTTCTTCCGTCTTGTGCGATTGCCAAAAGAAGGACCCCTTTGTACCTACCATACAACCATGTTCCATCAACAGACACCACTGGTTTGCAGAATTTAAAGCCTTGTATGCACGGGCCAAAACTCCAAAAGATGCGGTGGAAAACACCTTTGTTGGTGACTTGTTGTTCGTTCTCATAGAATGGTTTGTACTGCCAGTCGATAACTGTGCCTGGTATATAGTGAGAGAAACCCACTAGGCATCTGGTTACCTCCTTGTAAGAGTCTTCCCAATTACCGTATACTTTTTCAATTGCTTTTTGTTTAGCAATCCAAGCCTTCTGTAGGAACTCGTGTACGTGAATCGCTCCTTGATGTGTGCAATCAACACGACCCATCGATATTGTTGGGTCCCGCTTACAAGTGGAAGGATATGAGAACATATGAAGGAAGAGGTCATCCGGAGGTGATCTTGGGAAATATTGGATGTTGTACATGTGTGTGGGTGAGTCAACCGTGTAATCCCCACAAACAGATTTTGCTCCGAGCCTCACAACACACCTCCACAAACACGTATCGTGAACACAAGAAATCTCCCAAACTTTAGTAGTAGATCTCGTTGACTTGGTATGAAACAGATTTGTTTAGGTGATATGTTTGGATGAATTCCATGGCTATTTCTTTTGTGGGAAATTTCATTTTGAGTTTCAGATTCGTTTGGGTCTTCATTTGAGAAAAGTTGGTTCGGTCCATGGGATGGGCAAACTCTAAATCAAAAGGTTCGGGCTAAAAGTCGTGACATTTTGAAAGTGTGGGACAAAGTGGGCGGAATGCAACACCTATGTTGGGGGTAGTTTGAATTGGTTCCTGAGCGTCTTCACGCTCAAGAATTTCATCTTCATCATCGTTATAATCCCCAACGTCCTCATTATGGACACCAACAAACATAGTAAACGGTGGGGTATTAGTTTCAGTTGCTGGAGGGTTAGTTGTATTAAGTTCAATGGGGTTTTGTGAGGATGATGGTGCGAGTGATGGTCATGTGTTGAAGGACTATAATGCATGTTCGTTTGGGATGATGAAGGATTGAAGTGAGGGTAAACAGGTGGGATGAAATCAGTGTATGGTTGAATGAGACCTCATTTACTTCAGGACCTCTCCTATTCCTGAAGAAGAAGATCACACAACTTGTTTCAAGAAAGAATTAATTTAAAAATGTGGCTTGAATGGGGAAAAAATTTAGGCAATCTACACCGTTTAAACCGTCGGTGCAACTGGGCCTTTAAAACTTTGGTGCAATCTACACCGTTTAAAGCGCTTGCATCTGAACCATCCATAAATATCGGTTTTCAAAAATAAAATTTACTTTCGTGGGACAATCCCAAGTGGCCCCCTTGTCTCCCACTATCGGAAGGTGACATAATTGCATTTTGGAATCCAAGACCCATTATTGCGCTTTTTTCCCACCAACCACCGAACAATCTTGAGAATTCATTGGATTCCCACAAAACCGTGTGCTCAAACAAAACCATGGGTGAAACAAAACCATGGGCTGAAACCATCTTTCAATACCATTATATATTCAACCATATATTCATTGCTTTCATTCACACAAAAATCAAACCATCTACTCTTTCTCTCGCTCTTGACCTTCCCCACAAGCCCCCCTTGCCTTTCAACCATCTTCTCTTCTCGCCTTTTCATCTCTTGGTCTAACACGCAACCGACTTTACTTTCTTTATCACTCTCTTCATCTCCATCCAAAAATGTCTACCCTACTAAACCAACCTAATCATATTTCCAACTATCTCAACAATGACCCCATGGATGTTCATCACAAATTCACACTTCCCACACGGATGAATCTATACTACCTTTGATAGAAAGAGCGGGTTTGGTAAAATTCTTTCAATTGGCTCGTTCAAAATCCAACCACCTTGGTGGCAAGCAATGATCGAACGCTGGAGACCAGAAACACACACGTTTCATCTTCCAGTAGGGGAGTGCACAATAACTCTCCAAGACGTCCAGTTGCAGTTGGGGCTTTCTGTTGACGGAGATGCCATTACTGGCGATACCTCAAAAACTTGGCCTGAACTATGCGAACGATATTTGGGTAAAGTTGTCCCACCTAATGGAAAAGCTGGCCACTGTCTCCTGTTGAGTTGGCTACGTCATGAATTTATGGAGGTTCCACAGGGTGCTTCCATGACAGTTCTTAAACAATATTGTAGGGCTTGGTTGTTGCTTTTGATCGGGGGGTACATACTTCCAGACAAAACATCAAACAGAGTCAGCATGAAATACCTACTCCCCTTGATAAATTTTGACAAAATATCCAAATTTAGTTGGGGGTCAGCATGTTTGACAAACTTATACCGGATGTTGTGTACGACATCTACAACGCACGGAAGGGCTATGGGTGGATGTACTCTTTTGTTCTGATCTTGGGTGCAGTACCGCATGCCTTTCCTAGCACCGTCTTGCACACTTTCATATGATTGGCCACTAGCAAAGAGGTAAAAATTTGACACTTTTTTTAAAAATACTAACAATTACATTTGATCTTTATGTTAACGGTTCCTTTATTTACTAGATGGGCAACACCACCACTTAATCACACCAGATGTCCAAGAGACCTTGTTTCGTACAGAACAAGGATCGATCACATGACAACTGAGGATTTTAAGTGGTTGCCTTATGAGGATTTCAACCTTCCCGGTGACGATATGAGGCTCGGCCATATGGACTACAAACACGGCTATGGTGTGTTTCCATATGGTGGAATGGCACCACGCAGATAGGGTTAAATTGCAATACCGACTTACGCAAGAGATACCAGCCCAACCACGAGATTTGACTCTTTCGCACGGAATCACCATGCGGGGACAAAGATGACACCGATTGGACTCGATATCACACTCATTGGATCGATCGTTGGAATGATAGAGAAAATCGGTGTGTTGTCGGCCACCCGCTATGGAACACCAAAGCGATCGATAGATACATGCGCTGGTTTTTCAAAAATTCTCGGCCATACATTTACGCCGACCAACGGCTAAGGGATCCTCGTCTTTCTTTGGTGTTGTGGCCGATGTGGAAGAATCGGATGAAGAACAACCACCACCTCCCCAAGAACTCAAATCGAACGTCGAGAACGTGAATCGTAATCGTTATCGACGCCCGCACTGGCGAAGATCGGAACCAAACAAGCGTGTGAGACGGAAGAATATGTGCCCCACCGCCACTCTATCTCACACACACCAACATCTCGGGACACCGATATGTTCACCTCTGTTTGGTTTCGCGGCAGACACCGAGTCGCGATTTATGCTCGTGAACTTCAAGAGAGGCCGCGGTGCTAGTTCTTCATCATTGCCACAATATTATCAATACCCACCTCCTCGAGCCCCGTGGTGCTAGTTCTTCATCACTCGCCCAATATTATCAATACCCACCTCCCCCTGAGCCCGGCCGTGCAAGTTTTTCATCGGTGCCCGAATATTATCAATACCAACATGCCCCTGAGCCCCAACCCCAATTATTTCGGACTCCACCTCCCCCTGTCACGGCGAGGAAGAACCCGAACAACCACAATGGCGGCCAACGTCCACAACGTAATCCCCGCCCTAGAGACGGTGTGGAGCTGGTCTCATCTTCTTCGTTAATAATTTAATGTATTATTAGTTTGACAAGTTGTATTTCATAGCAAAGAAGTTGTATTTTTATGACTTATTAAATTCAAGGTTTTAATTAATGGTCTACATCTTACCGACACTGTTTAACGGCCTAGGCCTAGCAATTTTTAATATCAGCAATTTTTAATATCTTCATTTTTACCCCTAATTATTTTATAAATAATTATTGTAATTAAATTAAATAAATTTAGATTTTAATTAAATTAAATACAAGAAAATCAAAAATTAAAAACCTTTGATGAACTAGGGGGGGGGGCGAGTTCATCAAAGCTTTTTAAAAAAAATTGCAAAATTTCTTTGGTGAACTAGGGGTGGGGGGGGGGGCGAGTTCACCAAAGGAAAAAAAAAGTGGCTTACTTTGGTATTTAATCTAAAAGTTGTGTTGTTTAGGGAAATAATTTTTTTTTTTGGTACACTTTGGTTTTTTTGCCGGATTGCGATCCATGATTAACACATGTTCTGTAAATTTTTGTATTGTGAACTAGTATTTTCCCCGTGCGTATGGTCGGTGTATTGTTATGAAGTCATAATAGGAAATTGGATGATATCATAAGTTGTGAACAATGTTCAAAATGTATGATTTGAAATTCAAAGTGGAATATGCATCCCCGTTGGCCCTCCCGTTTGCATCCTCGTTGTAGCGACCGAAAAATCCGGGAAAGGATTCTTCGAAGTTCGAAAGGAAGTCGCCACCAAATTTTAGTTTAAGGGCAAATTCGGAAAATCCCTTTATGTTCAGGACAAGGCAGGTTTAGGGTTCGGGAGTCGTTATGTGTAGGGAAGGTATTAGCACCCCACGACATCCTTTGTCTAACTAATTAAGATTTATTAATAATTACCCTTTTATTTATAGAGGAAAAGACTTATTTAAATTTTTAGTTTTAGTGCTTGACAAGAGTGGACTCTTGCTCCTACGCACCTCGGATGCAATGGAGGAATCAAAGCTACGTAGTTCTTCCCGAAAAGGTTTGTGGGTTGGTGTTTTTTTAGTGTAGGGTCCTAGGACTCCTTGAACCTATCTGACTCATCGATTCCTAGGGACTGACTAACCCGATTGTACAACCGACTTAGTCCCCTACTTTTTGAAAGTATTTTTGAGGTTTTTTGAAAGAAGTTTGTTTGATGTGAGGTGAGTTGGTTTTAGAATAGGTATTCTAGAACTCCTAAAACTGCATCTGACTCATTAGTTCTAGAACATTGACTAAACTTGGTTGTACAACCGACTTAGTCCCCTATTTTTAGGAAAAGTGATTTATTTATTTACTTATAAGTTTTTAGGATTACCGAATCTGCATGTACTCATTGGTCCTAGGATGATGACTAACCTTGGCCAGGTTGTACAACCGACTTAGTCTTTTATTTGATTTTTGAAGAAATAAATTAATTGTGCATAAAAAAAAAAGACAAAAACTGATAAATAATAAAGACTAGACTAAGAAAATAAAATAAATAACTATATACATAAATAAATATGAATAGATATATAAATAAACACTAAACAAATAAATAAATAAATAGATTATATTATAAATAAATGATAAATAAATATGTACATAAAAATAAACAAAATAAATACAAAACTAACCTGGACTCGACGAGTGCCGAACCGGACTGAGCAATCTGACCAGGTCAATCACGAACCGGACTCCTATCTGTTCCATTTTGACCCCAAGACCGCATGAACCGCTTTGAGAATCGAAAAGCCGACTCAAAACGTCCAAATGATTAAAGACGGGTTTTTAGTGAAATGAGCCATGAACGCTTTGACCTAAAAAAAGATCACTTAACCCGCCAATGATCCTCCTCCCTAATCTTCACCTCTCAACCCCTTTTATATCCAATTGCTAGGGAGCTCTTGTTTCTTGTGAGCAATGTGGGACTAAAACAAGGTAGAGAAAGCAATTCCCCTTTAAAACACAATTCCCGTTTTTCTCAAACCTGTCACCGTAAAATTGCGATTCCGGATTCGTTAACCGTTGGATCGTCTTTCTTTTTTGACAGTAGGTTCGTGAGACATATATCTACACTTTCACCGTTCGGATCGTTGAAACGAGGTCTTATGAGAGAGAAATTGCCTTCGCAATAGCTGCAGTTTTTGGTCCGTTTTTCTCAAACCTCTCATCAAAAAAAAGTGCGATTCCGGATTCGTTAACCGTCGGATCTTCTTCATTTTTTTGACAGTAGGTTCGTGAGACATATATCTCCACTTTCACCGTTCAGATCGTCGAAAAGAGGTCTGAGGAGAGAGAAATTTCCTTCGCAATAGAGCTGCAGATTTGGGTATTTCATCTTTTTGTTCTTATTTTGTAAGCTCTTATGCTTTACTTCACTTGCTTTTTTCAATTACTCAAAGAGGGTCAAAAGAAAATAACATGTGGGATGATTGACCAAGAATCAAATCATGCATCTTTATATTAATTGTGGTTGATATGCACAAGCTACTTATCTTTTACTTGAGTACATAGAAACGTTTGTTGCACATACACTACTTAATAAAATAAAAAAAGATTACAATGATATAAGAACTCGGATAAAATTGGGGTATAACAGCTGCCCCTCTTTATTTATATTTTACAAATTTTTTAGTAGAAATAGAAATAAAGATAGAATAGACGTCAATTTTGTCCGTTTAGAGGGGAAATAGAGGGTTTGAGAATAAACAAGGAGCGGTTAACACTTGGCGTATTAACCGCGAACAAAATGAAGGATCGCCGGGATCGGAAGGAGCACTAAGGCTCAAAGCCCACTCGGGGTCCGAAGGAGCACTAAGGCTCTGAAGGACCACTAAGGGTGCGAAGGAGCACTAAGGCTCGGGAAGGACCACTCGGGTCCGGAAGGTCGCCTATGCCTTATTTGAAGGACCATCGGTAGTGCGAAGGAGCGCAACTAGCTACGGTACTAGTTTAGCGGCCCGAGGGGCCTTTATATTCGAGCGCGGGGTCAAGATCGATCCGGAATCGATATGTTGACCAATAGAGGACGTCCACCATGTCTTAGGCTGACACGACTAGTCTGAAGGACCACGCGGGGTCTGGAAGGTCCGTCGGGCTCGACTACGACGTTTGCGACCTGGGCCACTTAGGGCACTGAAGGAGCGTAGTGCTCTGAAGGACCACTCGGGGTCTGAGGGATCAACTTGGTGATCTGTGATACAATATGGGATCAACGCTTAAAGCGCTAATATTAGAGGAGCAAAATAGGGACTAACACTTATCGTGTTTATCCGAGCACACCTACCAAATGCATCTACCCGAGGGGGAAAAGCTTTCTTCTTTTGGCAATGCAATTAATGGTGCACGCAGACGCAATGATTGGTACCGGTGGAATGATTTTTTCTTTTTGTTTTTTGCTTGTTACGAAATAAATGCATGAAATGCAAATGTGAATATGATGCAAATGAAATGATTGAATGCAAATGCTATAGTTCATGGTGCGATGATATGAAATGATTGATTGGGTGTAGAAACATTTTTTTTGTGATGATGAGATGTGAGGCTTTGGATACGAGAGGCGGAGATGAACATTGATCATTCTTTGGGAAAGTTAGTTTTGATTCTAACCCGGCAATCTCAAGGTCGTTATCTCTGAGATAATCGGCGTGAAAAGGTACTTGATTGTATTTGCAAGCTCGTTCATTTTTCTCTTCCATTATGATGCCCCATGATGACCGAAATTTTGGTCCACAAAGTTAACCAAGTGGATTTTTTCGTGATCATATTATCAACTTGTGTTCTCTCTCTAAAGCATTGTTTTGTGAAGATGTATAGTAGTGTGAATATAGATGAATGAGTCGATTAACTTGGGGTTCTAAAGACCTAGGGGTGAATGGTCGATCGGTCTTTGCCAAGGTCATGAAAGGTAGGTTTTCCCAAGCCAAGAAATGCAGGACTGCCCCAATTTAAGTTTGATGACGGTGAGTGAATAACTTGCCCCTGTCTAGTGGTGATAAGCTAGGGGTGTAGAAGATGATGAATTGGGAAGGCATTGGCTTTGGAATGAAAGGTGGCAAGTAGGAGATGTTGTCTCAACCCATAGAGTTTGATGTTTCCCTAATTATGGTAAGGACAAGATTGCCCTGACTAGAGTAGAAACATTTAGGATAGTGAGTTGAGAAATTGCCCCGGTATGGTTTTTTGGCTGTGAATATGGCAAGGGGATGAGATGGGTGTAGGGTGAATTTTCCCATTTGAAGGTGGAGTGAAGAGCGACAGGATTGCCCCACTTGGAATGGTATTTCAATGGTTGGCTTTAGTGAGATTGGGAAAGGTGTGAGTTAGGGTTATAGGTTTTGGAGATGGTCAAATGCGGCTGTATAGATTGAGAGTGGCATGGGATGGATACTGGACAAATTTCCCCAAGTTCAAATGGAATAGATGGTAAAAGGGGTGCCCCACTTTAGGATCTAGGTAACGATCCTAGCATGAACTTTTGGTTATTTTGAGAATGACTCTCAGACTATGATGGTCTTAAACTTGCTATGATGAAAGCTACACTTGGTGATCAATAGACCTTGTCTTGGTATAATTGTAACTTGGATGGATCTTATAGTGCAAGTCCTCTGATTTTTCCTTTATTTGAGTTTTTTTTTTTGAGATACATTTTTTGAGCAAACATATTGTAAATAAATAAACTTATTTGTCTTAAGATTAAAACTTTGAGAAAACAAAAGCAATCGGTCATTGATCAAAATGGATTTTTGGAGTTGTAATGTGGCTGATGGTTAATGGTTTATGAAGGTTATTAGGCTCAAATGAGTGTTTGAGGTTTTATTGAGACAGTAGTTGATGTGCCTCATGGTAGAATGGACCTATTTAGGATTGTCACTTGGCCAAGGGTTTGCGGAGGGTAGGATATTGAGGCCAAAGGAAGGGTTTGAGGATTGATGAGACAAATGATTTTTTATTCAGCAGTGTAGTTTGGCTAATGGTTAATGGCTTATGAAAGAAGGGTTTATTAGGCTCAAAGGAGTGTTTGAGGTCTATGTCTCGTGGTAGAATGGATGCATTTGGATGGATTAATGAAGGATAGGACATTGGGAAGTGTTTGAGGGTTTATTTCAGACAAGGATCTCTTATGCGTTTAATTGTACGAAATATCAGCTCACTACTTTTACTTTTTTTTTTTTTTTTGGGATTTTTCAATCCTTTTTTTTTACTTCACTCTTTTGTGATTTTTGTTTCTTTTTTGGGTGAGTGAGCTGATAGAACTAATGCACCATTTTTTTTGATGCGGAATCGATCCTTGTCTGGGGTTTGGGATTTTTGGCTTAAGGTGGTAGTATACGTGTTTTTTCGAGGGTATGGGAAGATGGTTAAATTTCGTTTCAAATCATGATTGCTCGTTTTCTCAAAAATTAACTTAAGGACAATAATTTATTTATTTTTATATACATGCTCTTTATTCTTTATTTCTCTCTTTTTGTGTGCCCTAATTTTTGCTTAGGTTGCCCTTGCGATTTTCAACCTAACGGGCCTTTTTGTTTTTTTTTTTTTTTGTGAAGGACTTGCACCAATGGAATATAATGTTGACAAGGTATTTTGGAGATCACAAATTTGCCCCAGTGTGAGGGCCTCAAGTGTTATTTCAATAGTGAGAACAAACCAAAAAGTCGACTAGTTAGGGAAGTATGTACTTTATGGGTGGTCAGGGTGGGATTAGACTTTGACAGGGGATGATGGTAAGGACATTAAGCGACTCAAACAAAATAAACGCACATGTTACCCAAGTCACTACACAAATGCTTCAGAGAAAGCTAACATTAGTTGAAACATAATAGAAATTTTTGATGGACATTTCAGCCATTTATCATGGGATGGAAGAGATGCAACGTTCGGTTAAAAAATGTGAGCAAGCTAAAAATTTGAAAAACGGAGTGACTTGAAACACCTTGAGCTTGCAACGAAGTATGACTAAACTCTTTCCAAAAAAAATGATTTATTTCACAAGAATGTCTCACCTCTCATCACATTTTTCCTAATATTATGCCGATATTTTTGTAATGCATGATGTAATTATGCAAATGAATGAGTGTGCATGAAATGCGAATGAATGTACGTGAAATGCGAATGTAATGATGATGTATGTGAATGAAATGATAATATATGATTTTATCATGTCGGGGAATTATAAACTTTTCATTGGAGAGTAAAGTACAAAATTTAATTTTGACTTCAGCGTGCACGACTTCTCTCCAAGGTAAAGATTTTAATTCCCTGACGGTCATAAAATGCATGCAACATAAGATGTTTATTTTATTTATTTTTGTAGTGCAAAAGAAAAAAAATGCATGTGGTATATTTTCTAAAAATGTAGTAAATAATGGTTTTTGGTTTTTGATTTTTTTAGATAAAAGACGGTATGCATAAATATTTGTTTGAATGCAAGAGTATGAAGCTCCTTTGTGACCCTAAAAAGGTATCTTACGGAGTGGGTCTAAGGTTTCTTTTATAGTGCCTCACAAGGGTAGTTCTAAAGAATCCTACACAAAGTTCCTAGAGCCAAGGACCCCAATCAAGAATAATGACCCCAACAATAGGCAAGCTATTAGAAGGGGTAGCATCCTTAAAAGGAATCAAACTCTAGGTGAGATTTTCATGACCACCCAACGAGACGCACGCCCATGCAGCCATCATTACACAATCTCGTTCTAACTTAGGGTACACTCAAGTCCGGGTAGAGGACCTTTCTCACAAGTGTGTGCAGAAGTGTAATTGTGAAGTGTGTGTAGGAGCAATTTAAAAACAACCCAAAAGTCACAAAAGCAGACAAACAAACATATATACAAGTATCGTCCTCTATCCTAGGGTTCATAAATCACAAAAATAAATAAATAAATAAAGGAAGGGTAAAAATTAAATTAATCCTAAATAAATAGACTAGGTTTTGACTCTCTAAAAGTTAAGTCCCCAGTGAAGTCGCCACAGAGCGGACAGAAAAATCCGGGAAAGGATTCTTGAAGTTCGAAAGGAAGTCACCACCAAATTTTAGTTTAAGGGCAAATTCGGAAAATCCCTTTATGTTCGAGGACAAAGCGGGTTTAGGGTTCGGGAGTCGTTATGTGTAGGGAAGGTATTAGCACCCTACGACATCCTTTGTCTAACTAATTAAGATTTATTAATAATTACCCTTTTATTTATAGAGGAAAAGACTTATTTAAATTTTTAGTTTTTAGTGCTTGACAAGAGTGGACTCTTGCTCCTACGCACTCCGGATGCAATGGAGGAATCAAAGCTACGTAGTTCTTCCCGAAAAGGTTTGTGGGTTGGTGTTTTTAGTGTAGGGTCCTAGGACTCCTTGAATCTCATGACTCATCGATTCCTAAGACGACTAACCCGATTGTACAACCGACTTAGTCCCCTACTTTTTGAAAGTATTTTTGAGGTTTTTGAAAGAAGTTTGTTTGATGTGAGGTGAGTTGGTTTTAGAATAGGTATTCTAGAACTCCTAAACTGCATCTGACTCATTAGTTCTAGAACGCCGACTAACTTAGGTTGTACAACCGACTTAGTCCCCTATTTTTAGGAAAAGTGATTTATTTATTTACTTATAAGTTTTTAGGATTACTGAACTGTACAACTCATTGGTCCTAGGATGATGACTAACCCGGTTGTACAACCGACTTAGTCTTTTATTTGATTTTTGAAGAAATAAATTAATTGTGCATAAAAAAAGACAAAAACTGATAAATAATAAAGACTAGACTAAGAAAATAAAATAAATAACTATATACATAAATAAATATGAATAGATATATAAATAAACACTAAACAAATAAATAAATAAATAGATTATATTATAAATAAATGATAAATAAATATGTACATAAAAATAAACAAAATAAATACAAAACTAACCTGGACTCGACGAGTGTCGAACCGGACTGAGCAATCTGACCAGGTCAATCACGAACCGGACTCCTATCTGTTCCATTTTGACCCCAAGACCGCATGAACCGCTTTGAGAATCGAAAAGCCGACTCAAAACGTCCAAATGATTAAAGACGTGTTTTTAGTGAAATGAGCCGCGAACGCTTTGACCCAAAAGATCACTTAACCCGCCAATGATCCTCCTCCCTAATCTTCACCTCTCAACCCCTTTTATATCCAATTGCTAGGGAGCTCTTGTTTCTTGTGAGCAATGTGGGACTAAAACAAGGTAGAGAAAGCAATTCCCTTTAAAACACAATTCCCGTTTTTCTCAAACCTGTCACCGTAAAATTGCGATTCCGGATTCGTTAACCGTTGGATCGTCTTTCTTTTTTGACAGTAGGTTCGTGAGACATATATCTACACTTTCACCGTTCAGATCGTTGAAACGAGGTCTTATGAGAGAGAAATTGCCTTCGCAATAGCTGCAGTTTTTGGTCCGTTTTTCTCAAACCTCTCATCGTAAAAGTGCGATTCCGGATTCGTTAACCGTCGGATCTTCTTCATTTTTTTGACAGTAGGTTCGTGAGACATATATCTCCACTTTCACCGTTCAGATCGTCGAAAAGACGTCCGAGGAGAGAGAAATTTCCTTCGCAATAGAGCTGCAGATTTGGGTATTTCATCTTTTTGTTCTTATTTTGTAAGCTCTTATGCTTTACTTCACTTGCTTTTTTCAATTACTCAAAGAGGGTCAAAAGAAAATAACATGTGGGATGATTGACCAAGAATCAAATCATGCATCTTTATATTAATTGTGGTTGATATGCACAAGCTACTTATCTTTTACTTGAGTACATAGAAACGTTTGTTGCACATACACTACTTAATAAAATAAAAAAAATATTACAATGATATAAGAACTCGGACAAAATTGGGGTATAACACTCGTTGGCCCTCCCTTTGACACTTCTGTTGGCGCCCTCCTTACCTCTCTCGTTGCCTCTTCCGTTGACACTCCCATTGCAACTTTTATTGCCAGTCTCTCGTTGTCGCTCTCGTTGCCGTATTTTAACTCATATTTTTCTATAGGCTAAATGCCACTTTTGATCCTTTATCTTTGGTCTAAGTTTCACTTTGATCCTTTATCTTTTTTTTGGTCCGTTTTGGTCGTTTATCTTTCATTTTTGTGTCAGTTTGGTCCTTTATCTTTATTTTTTTTACTTTAGTCATTTATCTTTCATTTATTGTTTCGTTTTGGTCCTCTTAAACAAAAATACAAAAAAAAATGAAGAACACGATTCTTGAGTCTAAAATGATCGAAATTCAATAAGGAATCAGAATACGACAATCATAGTGTTCTTAATTTTTTTTAGTATTTTTTTAAGAGGACCAAAATGAAACAATAAATGAAAGATAAAGACCAAAGTGGAAAAAAAAAAAGATAAAAGACCAAACTAACACAGAAATGAAAGATAAATGACCAAAACGGACCAAAAAAAGATAAAGGATCAAAGTGAAAGTTTGGATCAAAGATAAAAGACCAAAAGTTGTATTTAACCTTTTCTATATGATTTAATATTAATTAAATCATATTCGTTTAATTAATTTCGTTGTCGCTCCGGTTGCCGCGTATTATGACTTTTTTTATATAATTTAATCATACTCATTTAATTATAAAAAGTTATTCTGTAATTTTGGGTAGGGAATTAAAGCTTTTTTTACAATTCTCAGTAGTAAAATTAAATGATTTTAATAGAGATTATAGTAAATAGTAAATTTTAGATTATTTAATTATTGAGTTAATTTTAATTTAATAAATTAATTTTTTGAAAAAATTAATTTTTAAATTTTTGTTAAAATGATTAATTTTACCGTTGTAAAAAAGATTAATTTTAGTAATTTGATTAGATTATAAAAATTGTGACAAATTTATTTTTAGTAAATAACAAAAAAAAATTGTTTTAATATTTTTTGAAAGAAAAAAAACTCAAAAAAAAAAAGTTGGAAAAAAATGAAAAAAGAATTTTTAAAAAAAACTGTTTTTTTAAAATAATAAAATAAAAACAGGAAAGCTTCAAAAAATAGTTTTTAAAAAAACAGAGAAAAAACAGCGTTATAATGCAGCACTTTTAACAGAAATCAGCAGCACTTTTGCAGAAACAGCAGCACTTTTATGCAGAAATAGCATCAGTTTTTCCTTTTTGCAGAAACAACAGTGTTTTTGCAGAAACAACGTCACTTTTATCGTCAATATATGCGAAATAAAAATATCCAAAACATAACTAGTTAAGGATTTTTTTATGGATTTATTTTTTTTAAATTTGGATATATATAAAAATATCCAAAACATAACTAGTTAAGGATTTTTTGCAGAAACAACGTCACTTTTATCGTCAATTTATGCGAAATAAAAATATCCAAAACATAACTCGTAAATTTTAACAAAATACAAAATTTCCTTATAAAAAGAAATTCTAAAATACTCAAATTTCTACAAATTACATAGCTAAAAAGGTAAAATTAGTACCAACTTATTCACTTTTTTATTTATCTCTTGTAACTTCTACATTTAATTTTAAAAAATGATCTTATGGGATTAATCCTTATTTTTTTATGGGGGCAAAATAAATTTTATATATATGTTTTTAACCAAAATAATTTTTTAAGTGGGGGCAAATGCCCTCAATTTGATGTGAATAGATTCGTCCCTATCTATCTAATCTAATCTATCTAATATCTATTTATACAAATACATCTCCACTGAACTTTCAAAATTAGTCTTCACCTTTAATTGACACATATACTATCTAATACAATAATGAAGGCTACAAATGTCATTTTATAGGTCAAACTTTTCACTTTTTTTCAATTTCACTTTTTGCAATTCACTTTCTCTTTCCCTCCACCTTTAATTTCACTTTTCCCAATTCACTTTCTTTTTCACTTTTTTCCTACTTTCTCCTACTTATTTTTTCCAAATTTTAAAATTTAAACCAAACTCACCCACTTTCTTTTCCCACCATCTACTATAATCTACTAATAAATTAGAATAATCAATTGAAACTATGAGATAACTGCATTGATATATAAAAAATTACGGGATAACTGCAATGATATATATATATATAAAAACACGGGATAGTTGCACTGATATATATATATATATATATATATATATATATATATATATACACACACACACACACACACACACACACACAAATAAACCACACTTAAATTATCCAAACAAGTCTCCCTATTTAATATCTAATCTAATATCTATCTAATATCTATTCAATATTTCAATCAACTAAAATAATCAATTGAAACTATGAGATAACTGCATTGATATATAAAAAAAACACAGAATAACTGCACTGATATATAAAAAATTACGGAATAACTGCAATGATATATATAAAAGCACGGGATAGCTGCATTGATATATAAAAAAACACGAGATAACTGCACTGACATGTAAAAAAAACACGGGATAACTGCAATGATATATATAAAAACACGGGATAGTTGCACAAATATATGTATTTATACAAACCAACCACACTTAAATTATCCAAACAAGCCTCCCTATCTAATATCTATCTAATATACAAATCAACTAAAATAATTAATTGAAACTATGAAATAACTGCATTGATATATAAAAAAAACACGGGATAACTGCACTGATATATAAAAAAATACAGGATAACTGCAATAATATATAAAAACACGAGATAGCTGCACTAATAAATCTATTTATACAAACAAATCACAAATTACCCAAATAAGCCTCCCTATTTACTTCACAACCCATCTAACTAAGGAAAACATTGTAATTTACTATCACACTTTTTCAAATTTCTTCTCCCAATGCACTTTCTTCTTACTCCATCTTTTTCCTACTTTTTTTTCTTTCAAATTTCAATTTCAATATTTAAACCAAACCCACCCACATTCTTTTCCCACCATCTACTATAATCTACTAATCAACTAAAGTAATCAATTTACAAGATAACTGCACTGATATATAAAAAACACGGGATAACTGCACTGATATATAAAAATATGAGATTGATATCTAAAAAAAATAAGTAGACTTAGTCACTATATAAACTGCTGATTAATATTTAAAATACATGTGACAAATATTTATCACTAATACCTAAAAAAGGACAAATAATTGTCACGGATATATAATAAAACACGAGATAAATATTTCTTATTGATAATATACTATCTATCTTTTACTATAATGTACTAATCAACTAAAATAATCAATTGAAATTATGAGATAACTTCACTAATATATAAAAAAACATGGGTTAACTACAATGATATATAAAAAATATGACACTGATATATAAAAAAACACGGGATAAATACACAGATTGCTTTTAATTGACACTTTTACAATTTTAGATTTTAATATTTATCTATTTTTTATTTGAAACTCCTTTTATATCTACTTTAAATTTGTATTTATTTTCACGGGGTAATGTTCAGACTACTTAAATTATGTCTAAGTTCATTCATAACAAGAACACGACATCACTCGTGCGTATGCACGGGTATCCTACTAGTGTATATATATATATATATATATATATATATATATTAGTCTTTTAATTTTTTTTTCACATTGGTCTTTTAAGTATATTTCAAATGTCTGTTTCGTTCTTTCCATCCATTCCAGTTAACTGGGAGCTAACATGTCCGCTAAGTTGATGATTAGTAGCCTACGTGGCTTTTACATGTGAACTTAAGATTTTTTTTTTTTTAAAAATTGTTTAGTCCCTTATGTTTTTCTTAAAATTTCAATGAAGTCCCTTATGTTTTTTTTTTTAATTTCAATTTAGTCATTTAAGTTTTTTTTTTCTTACGTTGGTCCTTTATATTTTAATTTTTAAGCAAAGTGAGCTTTAATATTCTAAACTTTTCATCCAAACCCATCAACAGAAGCTGAACCAAAATGTTAAGCTACGATTCTGCCAACAACCTCATGGGCGTAGCGCGGTCCTCCCTCATTTCTATCACCTCAAAGATTTCAATCTCTATCTAAATCACCACAATCCAAGGAAAGTAGTTATGGGCGTGTAGGTATTTTGCAGTAAGATTTGTGATAGATTCGAGTTTGGATTTAGCCCCGATATGCATATTTGAGTTTTTGTAAAAGACAAATTTTTCCTTCTGGTTGTTTCTTTTGCTAAAACCTATCTCTCTCCTCAAAATTTCTCTTTCACCGCCGGAAGAAGATGATAGATTATGGTGTTGAGGAAGAAGATATATGGTAGATGGGGAAAATGGGTTTAGTAGCATTTGAAGTTTGGACGAAAAGTTCAAAAAAATGCTATGTTTTGGTAAAAATTTGAAAAATAAAGGACCAATGTGAGAAGCATAAAACTTAAATGATAGAATTGAAAGTTTTTTAAAAAAAAGTAAATGACTAAATTAAAATTTTAATAAAACATAAATCGATGTGTATAAACCACGTATGCTACTACTCATCAACTTAGTGAACACGTCAGCTCCCGGTTAACTAAAATGGACGGAAAGAATGATACATACATTTAAAATAAACTTAAAAGACTAAAGTGGGAAAAAACTTAAAGAATGAAACTAATACTTTAGAGTAAACTTAAAAGATCAAATGTGCATTTTTGCCATTACATCAGCATGACAAAACCCTAGCAGAGTTTCCAACCTATTCAATTGTTCACAAAGAAACCATAACGTTTTTCAGAGACGTCGCATGAGTATTCATCATAGTCATATATACCACTAACAATTATAATAAAAAGATACATTTTAATGTGGAAAATAATAGTAAATACCTTTCTTTTTTTTTTTTGGTCAATATTGCAATATTTCATTGAAATCGGGCAAGGCCACAGAAACATTACACAGAGTGTGAACTAAATGCTTACACAAGAAGCATTCAATAAGTCCTGTAACGGACAATCCACAAGCAGGACAAGTCCAACACAGTCTAATCAGGTATATGCTGAAACCTCCTAATAATAAACATTGATTCTAAGAGCAGCACCTGAACAATAAAGCTTATAAAGAAACTAATTAAAAAACTAAAAATAAACGCAACCTAAACATCCTAATGCAGCCAACGGTCAGATCCACAGAGCAAAAGAAAACTGTTCTCACCACAGGCCAGAGCAAACACCACAGGCAAAAATCTGCAACATCTGAATGTGATCCACCGGAAAATCAAATCCCAAAAGCTCCACAGATAAGCAGTACTGAATCCCACGAAATTAGAGTAGGAGGAGAAGCGGAAAGTCCAGAAACTCCTCGTATTTGAAGGCCAACTGGCCCCGGGGACAAAGTAAGAACATGTAGAACCAAACAAAGAGCAGAGCACAATCAGAAACAACAGAACTTGAAACCCAGCAAGATGGCGATTTAACCCGATGAAACCAGAGGAAAACATGGACTGTGAAGGCATCGCTTGCAGATCTGAGATGAACGCTACGGAAGGAAGGTTGAAACAGCGTTCAACCGAAGAGGGGAAAGGAAGGATGGAGGACGGCGGTGGCTGGGAGGAAAACGAGGAGGATGGCGGTGGAAAGGGAGGATGGAGGAAACGGATGGGGAAGCAGCATCCCGGTTGAAACAACACTCACCTAGCATGGCTAGGAAACAAAAGCGACTAGCGCAACTTTATTATGCAAAAGCAAACGGAAGGGGGAGGAGGGGGGAGCTCCGGCAGAGGAAGGAGCCCCCCTCAGTCGGCGTTAACTGTTGTTTTATCAGTCGGCGGAGGAAGATGAAAGTCGGCAACAGTTTTGCGTTTTTGCTTAGGATTAATTAATCCAATTGGAGCAAATACCTTTCTTTTAGTTTTTTAGTTCTCGCAGGTGCAAGTGTGGAGCTATACCAGTATTATCCTATATAGTTGTCATAAAATTCAAAAAAAAAATGTTTTTTAACTTATAATATCTTAAGTAGGGATCGTAATTTCTACCCGCAAGTGAGGATCCCCACAGGGACTATCCCAAATGAGGCCCCGTGGGCGGGAAATTTTTCCCCGTAGGGATGGGGACGGGGGAGAAAATCACCCCGCAGGCAAAGTGGGGATGGGGATGGAGATCATACCCCCCGTCCCACGGGACCCCACCCCAAATATATTATATAATATTATTATAATAGATATATATTATATTATAAGTAATTAATTTTTTAGTCTTTTTATACGTATTTTTAATTTAAAATATTAAATTGTTCTAACTTTTATACTTTCTAAATATTTAAATATAAAAGTAAGACTCAATTTTATATTTTTTTATATTAAAATGTTAAACTTTTGAATTTTAGTCTTACTTTTATATTTTTTTCTAATTTTATTATATTTTAATTTATATTTATGCTAACTTTTAATAAACTTTTTGGTGTGTCATGACCGGAATGTGGGCATGAGGAATGAGATGGGGGAGAAACGTCCTCGAGGCAGGAAGCGGGGATACGGATGGAGGACAATTTGAGAGACGGTGGAGTACACTCCCCGCCCCCACTGCGCCCCATTGTCATCCCTAATCTTAAGCTTTCATTCCTTACACCTCTCGTGAAGAGAAGTTTAATTAATTCTATTTCAAAAAAATTCAAACTTATATTTGGCCAAGTATTGGCATTTTCCTCAGAGGCTTCAAGGTACCTAGTCGTTCTTAGAAGTTTAAAGTATAGTCAAGTTTGATATTAGATACTCTTAAGGATGTAATCTTGAGAAAATGGTGAAAATATTTCTAGTGTATTGAAGGGATCTTGGACTAGCTACCAGATAGTAGTGAACCAACATACATCTTGTGGGAGAAATTTTCAAAATATATTTAGAAAGTTGTAATTGGTTAAATACAGTTAATGATGCATTAACATCATGTTTGTTCCGTAGGATCAGTGGTTAAGTTGCTTTGAATAAAATCATTTTTTTAAAAAGAACAAAAAAGAATAAAGGCGCTTGTAGGACTTGAACCGTGCACCTGTTGGCGAAAAGCCTAAAACTCTAACCGCTTGGCCAACAGAAACGTTATATCATTGATTGAACGGGGATTCTATCTAAAGGATATGTTTGAACACTATCGTGACACTTTTAAGAGTTGTGTTCCTCCACCAAATGACATCAGTTTCTCTAGAGATATCTATAAACAGACAATATATACGAAAATCATGTTTACATGATCCAAAAAATTATATCTAAGTGCACAGGAGTAATTGAAGAAACTTTATTCCGTAAACTACCATTGATCGATACGCTTGGTGTGATTGTGCAAAACACATCAAGGATTCCAAAGTATCCTGAAGGGGATTCGCCAGTTTACCCATTTGCATCTGGTTTACATAAACCGGTGTGGGCGAATCGAACCTAAAGCTTAGTGTTTACACACACACTTTGAAATATATTTGTGCAACCATCTTCATGTTCATCTTCTTTTGTTCAAGTACTTGCAGCGGTCACCCCAAAAATTGTTCCCACACATCTTTATGTTATTTATATTGTGTTTCTTACTTGCTTATTTCATACAAACATATCTCCAAAGAATTTTTAAAAACTAAGTTTTATAAAAGAATGTATAAAAACCCAATTCAAACTCCAAGTTTCTTCTATTTTTCTCACATTCCTGAGCAAGATAATCTTTTTCATAGCACCCGTAACCGATTCACCCTTCTTCTACTCATACGACTGAACTCACGCTTGCTCACGCCGCACTCAAGGGGACACTGAAAACATATTTGCATCACTATGTGTCTTTGTCACGTCACCTATAAGTAGCAATATCCCAAGTAGGTAATTTCGGTTAGCGGTAGGGATACTAGAATAAGTCTTGACTAAATGAGTGCAAGAATGAAGTCTTGGGTTCAATCCCCAGAACTAACATTCCTCCCTCCCCCACTAACCTTGTTTATAAAAAAAAAAAAAAACCCTATAAGTAGCAATGTCCCTCCTTGACATCGGGTATAAATTTGCATCACCTGGTTGGTGTCCTTCTCACGTCACTAGAAGTTGATTTCTTTCCTTTTTTTTTTTCTATTGGCAAACAGGAGTTGATTTCTATTAGCAGTGCAATTAGTTAATTACATGCATGGTATTTAAAGTTGATAAAAGAGTTTGGCAAGATAATTGAATAGAGGAATAATGGCAACGTGTTTAAGAGCATCGACTTTTCATTCACACCTCTTTTCAATATTCATTTTTCTTTCAAATTGATGGTAATTTCGGCAATGCATGCAAGATTGGAGCAACTTCACTTTCATTTTAAATACGAATCCTATGTCCATCACACTCCAAGGGAACTAAAACACGAGTTCTTTATGGTATATGAAGTGCGTGCCTAATGCACCAAACTAGGGAACAAATAAATCAACTTGTATATTAAATCCAACTTATGATTGTTTAAACATACTTCCTTTAAAGGTGGTTTAGTTACTTAATCATATATAATTAATCAAAATTTAAGAGTTAATTATTAGTTTCCTTTATTTCTTAAATTAATAAGCCAATTAATGCATCAATTGTTTTGGTCCTTTGTACAAAAGGTTAGGAGTGAGGGATGAGTTTCTCAATTCTAAATCTGGAGTTGTCTCTTGGGCTAAGGAGGTTTGGCGATCGTCTGTTCCTCCTTCAAAATCGTTTATTTTATGGAGAGCTATCCATGACTGTTTGCCTACAGATTATAACCTTCAAAAGCGGGGTTGCATTATGGTCTCCATCTGTTGCCACTGTGGTAAGTATGAGGAAACCACCAGTCATTTGTTTCTCAGCTGCCCTTTTGCAAAAAAAATTTGGCATTGGCTCCAATCTTCCATCAATTGCTTTATTGATACTTCTAGTATTTTATCTCTTCTTTCTATGTTGAATGAATCTTGGAGTGATCAACTCATGGATGTCTTAGCTTCTGCAGTTATTCATGTTCTCTCTAGCATTTGGCTTAGCAGAAATAAGTTGCGCTTTGATAATAAAGTTATCCCTCTTCAATATCTTCTTCATCAGATCAAGACCTCTACTTATCTCTCGGGTTCCTCTTCGCATGGTCACATGTACAACACTACCATTGAGCTCTGCATTTTAAAAAAAAAATTGTGTCATAGGCAGTCTTAGAAAAGCTAAACCTATTACTCGAGTTGATTGGAAAACCCCCATTTGTGATTGGTTCAAATGCAACACCGATGGTGTTTCTAAAGGCTCTCCTGGCCCCTCTTCTTGCGGTGGTATTTTTCGTGACTATAGAGTCTCTATTGTTGGTTGTTTCGCATCTTTTTTAGGAAATGGCATTGCTCTTGACTCCAAGCTTTTGACAACCATGATAGCTATTGAGATCGCTTATGATAAGGGGTGGCGTAAAATCTGGCTAGAATGTGATTCCTCTTATGTTGTTGTTGCTTTTAAGAACCCTGACATTGTCCCTTGGAGATTGACAAATCGTTGGGGCAACACCTTGAGACTTTGCTCGGATATGAACTTTATTGTCTCAAATATTTTTAGAGAATGAAACACTTGCGCTGATAAATTAGCTGCTTTTGGTCTTGTTAATAGAAATTATACTTGGTGGAGTTTGCCTCCGGACTTCATCTTAAATGACTTTTGTCGTAATAGACAACACCTTCATTTTTTCAGATTTAGATGATTTTTCATTGGGGTTTGCTTGCTGTTTATTTTCCTGACAAGGGTTTAAGTCTAGTCCCTCTCCTTGGTCTTTATTGTACTCCTTTTTATTTCTTTTTAATTTGAGTTGGAACACTCTTTTTCCTTTTGATGATTTATCGCTAAGGAATGTTTTAGCGAGACTCTTTATTTATAAAAAAAAGTGATAGATAATGAGGAGGAAGTTAGAGCATTGTGGGTTCGAACATGAGTTCTCAATATCACATTGAGTTCCTTTCATTTTTAACTCTCCCTTACAATGTTACACATCGAGTTCCTTTCATTTTTCAACGGTATAAAGTAGGAAGGAAACAAAGCCAAGTTTAACAATGGGGCATTCTTTTTTTCTTTATTTTACAAATGGTATTCTTTCTGGTGAGTGCTTGATATTCCAAATTAATTTTAAGGACCGAAATTCACTTTAATTATAATTCCTTATTTCCCAATATTTTAAAAAATAATAATTTTGATTACATCAAGCAAGTTGTACTATTTAGTTGATGTTAGTGTTTATAAATGAGAAAATGACGAAGTCACGCCAATCTGAATGTATGTATCTATCAACATTCAACAATTTCCAGCGCGCAACTTCACAATCAAATCCAGGGACCAGAGAAGGTGATACAAGATCATCTCTTTGTCACTACGTACTGAACGATGCGACACTCTTATGCATGCACGATATAAAATTACTTTCTTCAAATCCCTCTTTATAATGACTATATCGACTTTATAGAGGGATTATGGGGGGAAAATTTTTTTTATGGCAAAAGTGTAAATAATGCGAATTTTATGTCCATTATTAATCTACCAAACTTTAAGACCTCACTCTATATTTTTGGACTAACATACCCTCACTCTATATTTTTGGACCAACATACCCTAACTCTATATTTTGTACCCCACCATTTACCAATATACCCTCATTTCAGACTCCCATTGTTTACCAAAACACACCCACTATATATTTTTGGACCGACATACCCCTGACAAATTTTTTATTTGTCCAACACTCTTTTTTTTTGTTATCTCTCTTAATTAATACACAATCGTTGACTTCCCCACTATTGGTGTGAAAATTTTATTCCCACCATTTACCAATATACCCCTCATTTTGTACCCAACTCCCTCACTCTATATTTTTGGACCGACATACCCCCACTCTATATTTTGTACCTCACCATTTACCAATATACCCCTCATTTTGTACCTCACTGTTTACCAACATACCCTCACTCTATATTTTTGGACCAACATACCCTCACTCTATATTTTGCACTATTTACCAATATACCCCTCATTTTATACCTCACTGTTTACCAAAACACCCCCACTATAATACAAAGTCACATCTTTTCCCCATTTGGGGGGGAAAACTTTTTTTTTATAAGTGTCTTTATGTACTTTTTTTATAAGTAAAGCTTTGTGTGTTCATTTAGTCATATATGTGTTATAGTATACAGCACACTTTACTGTTTGGCTACTTTATTAATCAATTTGGGGAGACATTTTTTGATAACATTAGTTGTAAATAATGCAAACTTTACGTCCACTATTAATCTAGCAAAAATTAAAATACCACTCTTTTTTTTTCTTTTCCAGAACTCATTTTTTGCCTTCCGGGAGGAATAAATATCTAGATAAATACCATGCGAAATTTGCTGAAATTCGTATCTCTCTCCTGGAAGGTAAATACGACGAGCTCTAAAATATTTCTGATCAAATCGTATGTAAGTGAAAAATGTTTCTCTATATATTAAGGCTAAATGGTTGACTTTAGCCATTTTGGTGGGAAATTTTTTTTCCACCATTTACCAATATACCTCTCATTTTGTACCCCACTGTTTACCAATATATCCCCACTCTATATTTTTGGACCGACATACCCCCACTCTATATTTTGTACCCCACCATTTACCAATATACCCCTCATTTTGTACCTCACTGTTTACCAATATACCCCATTATATATTTTTGGACCGACATACCCATGACAAATTTTTTATTTGTCCAACACTTTTTTTTTGTTATCTCTCTTAATTAATACACAATCGTTGACTTCCCCACTATTGGTGTGAAAATTTTATTCCCACCATTTACCAATATACCCCTCATTTTGTACCCAACTGTTTACCAATATACCCCCACTCTATATTTTTGGACCGACATACCCCCACTCTATATTTTGTACCCCGCCATTTACCAATATACCCCTCATTTTGTACCTCATTGTTTACCAATATACCCCCACTCTATATTTTTGGACCGACATACTCTTGACAAATTTTTTATTTGTCCAACACTCTTTTTTTTTATCCACTTTTGGTGGGAAAATTTTATTCCCACCATTTACTAATATACCCCTCATTTTGTACCCCACTCCAATATACCCCCACTCTATATTTTTGGACCGACATACCCCTGACAATTTTTTTTTGTCCAAAACTCTTTTTTTATCCACTTTTGGTGGGAAAATTTTATTCCCACCATTTACCAATATACCCCTCATTTGTACCCCACTGTTTACCAATATACCCCCACTCTATATTTTTGGACCGACATACCCCCACTCTATATTCTGTACCCCACCATTTACCAATATATCCCTCATTTTGTACCTCACTATTTACCAATATACCCCAACTCTATATTTTTGGACCGACATACCCCTGACAAATTTTTTTTTGTCTAACTTTTTTTTTATTATCAAAATGTACCCCTCATTTTGTACCCCACTGTTTACCAATATACCCTCACTCTATATTTTTGGACCGACATTATTGCCTCATCCCACCAAGGGCTATTGTTGCTTCTTCGTCTTATAAATATGTGTTGCGTATTTTTATACCCCCTTATAAAATGTTAATGTTTTTTCGAAACTACATCTGTAGGCCTGTTAATCACCTCCCCGTGCATCGCACGGGTAATCGTCCTAGTTTACATTATTACATAAAGTAAATAATTATTCTTTTAAGAACGAAGTAGCGATTACGGTAAGTACCCGCTGGACGACTTTGGCGTATGATACTAATTAAGGATATCATTAGTAATAGTTACTAAATTTTTCGGTAACTATTATACAATAATTTAATGGTTAATACATGCTAAGTTACTCATGCTTGTCACAATATAATTTTAGTCTCGTTACCGAATTTTTTCATTAATGTGGAAATTACTACTCCCTCTGTCCCAAATTGTTTATTGTTTTAACAAAATTAATTTGTCCCAAATTGATTGTTGTTTTAGATTTTCAATGAAACTTTTAAGGTTCTTTTACACTTATACCCCTATTAATTATGACAACTTTTTATCAACAATAAAATATTCACATTTATCTAGGTAGAGAGATAAATGGTTAAATTGTAAATTAGACAACACTTTTTAAAGAATCTAGACTCTCAATCATTTTTCTTAAAGGATGTGCCAAAACCTTAAACTGCAAACAAAGTGGGACGGAGGAAGTATATACTATGTCTATTTGGTAATAATTACTAAACAATTGTTTAGTATCATAAGTCAGACCCCGCTAGACAATGTACTATAATCTCACTTAAAAAAAAAGACAATGTGCATCAGATTTAGTGCTTGTCTATATACTCTCTAGGCACTTAAGTGCGTTTACCCGCATCCATTATCCGGATTTTGACGGTGAAAAAATGATAAATTACAAAAAAAAATCATCATAATTCAATTAAAAAATGACCTTTTTTTTTAAAATCTTCTGATTTGAAATATTACTTACAATACTCTTTAGCGAAATAAAGATATCCAAAATATTAGTAATTAGGTATATGTTTAATAATGGATTTATTTTTTTAAAGTAGGATATATTTAAAATTGTAATCTAGTAACTAGTAATAAGTGTATATATATATATATATATATAGTGAGAATGGTTTTTTTATGTGAGAGTGAGAGGATGTATTCTTAACCATTAGATCTAAATAGATGGACCAGATTAAAGCAGCGTATCAAAAGTCAGGCGCATCTGATCTCTCTTTCATCACTTTCGTCTTCCACATTCGTCTTTTCTTCTTCCACTATTCAGATCCACTTTTTCCTGCACTTGTTCTCTCCACTTGCCTCTCAGGTTCATCGCATATCAATCCTATAACTAAAAAATAATAAGCTACTTTGCTTTCATCCCTGACTTCCTTTAAATGTTACAAAGTTCAGTTTTGAAAGGTGCAAAGAAGGGTCTTTCTTACGGTTATGGAAGACGAAGGTGCTGTCAAAGAAAAATGGAAGATGAAGGTGGAAGACAAAAGAGATGAACGCTAAAAACTTGTTGGCTTGACATAACTGTAATCCATTGAAAAATAAAATGAAATTGAAAACCCATTCTATGTTTAAATTGTAATCACACCGCAAGAAATCACATGTTTTTTTTATAAAACATTTAATTATTGTTTCAAACATGTTAGAATAATTATTTCTCAGAAAGAAGAAAGCAAGCTTGAAAGAAGGAAAATCTACTTTGTTGAAGGTCCTTTGTTATGGAACCTCCAAAAGTGCTTTTAGAGCCATAGAAGCGATTCTGTGTTGTTTGGTTGTTCTCCATCGCGGCAGCGGCAACGCAATTCAATGGAAAAAATCACGGCAACTCTGAAGTGGTAATTTGTAGCTTTTGCGTTTAGGGGAATCACGTTGAAGATGACTCAATTAATGATTATGCAAATGCCTTCATAAAACCTCAAAAATTCCTTCACTAACCTTTCATCACTTCCATCGTTCACCAACCTCATAAATTCCTTCATCAATTCATTTTCACCTCTCTATTCCTTCATCAATTCTTTTTCAACAACCTCATAAATTTCTTTTACCTCTCTAATATTCCTTCTTCAATTCTTTTTCCAACAACCTACTGTTTCCTTCATCAATTCCTTTTCACCTCTCTATTCCTTCATCAATTCCTTCATTAATAACTCTGGTTCACCAACCTAGGATTCCCTTCAACACCATGGTTCACCAACCTAGGATTACCTTCATAAATTTAAGATACTATATTTCGTGATAGTCATGCAAAAATTAGAAGTGATCAACGGTATTGGCCATTTTTTAAGAATGCTATAGGAGCCATCGATGGTACACATGTGCCATGTGTCGTTAGTGCCAGTGATCAAACCCGGTTTATTGGAAGAAAAGGACACCCAACACAAAACATAATGGCTATATGTGATTGGAACATGTGTTTCACTTTTGTGTTAGCTGGGTGGGAAGGTAGTGCCCATGATGGCCTCGCATTTTTGACATAGCTCGACAAATGCAAACTTAAATTTTCCCCATCCTCCATCAGGTATGTTCTTTTTACATGGATAAAAATATTTTCCTCAATTATTAAATTTGTTCTTACATTTTAATATTTTTTTTTATTAGGTAAGTATTATTTAGTGGATCTTTGGCTATCCAACACCAATGGGGTACCTTGGTCCGCATACAAATGTGAACATTACCATCTTCCCGATTTTAGGCGTTCACGCGGATTTGCAAATCATAATGAAGTTTTCAATTATTACCACTCAAGTTTAAGATGCACTATAGAAAGGACTTTTGGTGTATGGAAAAACAGTTTGCAATTTTACGTCGCATGCCTAAATTCAAAATGGAAACCCAAGTTCAAATAGTGGTTGCAACGATGGCTATACACAATTTTATCCGAAGGAATTACGAAATGGATATCGATTTTAGTCGTTATGAGGATGAAAACATAGACCTTCACAAAGTGATGATTATCAAAGACCAATTAACTTGGATTCATCTCAAATTTTAAATACCGCTTCTTCAAGAGAGATGGATCATGTTCGTGACTCGATTCGGGATCAAATTATCGAGTATAAGCAAAATAATTAGTCATTATCAAGATTTAGTATTGTATTGCACTTTAATTTATATTATCTAATTGTAATTTTAATTTATTAGATATTTTATGTGCTTACTTTAATTTTAATTGTAATTTTAAATTTAACTTTAAGTTGATACCCATTTTAGTAATTTTACATGTAAAAGCACTTTTGATCTAAACTATCCAAACAACAATGCTTGGTCAAAATCACTTTTCGGTAAATGTATCCAAACAAAAATCACGTTACATTCAACTCACTTTTAACTAAACTCAATTCTACAAAATCAATTCTGGCAAACTCAATTCTCCTCACCGTGCAACCAAACACACACTCAGTCGAGTTGTGACGAAAGCTGCAATGATGGAAGATGAAGCGATGATAAAGAGAGAGAGAGGCACACCGGATGCTTTAATGGGCTGCTCTAATATAATCCATTGATTTAGATCTAATGGTTAAATCATTTTGGTCATTGCAATTATAGTGATTATCCATTTTAGTCTTACCTTGATTTTTATGTTGATTTGACACATTAAATAGGTTTTTAAAAAAGCCCCCGCCTTATCTGTTTAAAAAAAGTCTGGCCTAGCTAGAGTCTGTCATAGGCTGGGTCGTAGGCCCCTGTTAGGTGGTCTGGCCTATTCTCACCCCTAGTGGGCACATGTGTGAAAGTGTGTCAAATCAGCATAAAAATCAATGTAGGGACCAAAATGGATTAAAAAAACATTTTGTAGGGACCTTTTTTAAAAAAAATATTTTTACAGAGAGTAAAATGAATAATTGTTGTAATTGCAAGGATCAAAATGATATTTAAGCCATATATATAATCATTAATTACAACTAGTTCAAGTGAGAACGAAGTAACGCGGTTGAGATCCTCTCAATTTCTCCAAAGAAATGAAGAGGTCTATTACCTAAATTTTGAATGTATTAATACACACATCCCTAAAATAGAAGATATATATTAGGATTTAGGCATTTATATATTTTATACACTCAAAACTTAGATAATGGACCATTCATTTCTTTTGAGAAATAGAGAGGATCCTCACCCGAAGTAGCGTATCAGGTGAGAACTAGTTCTTATAGTGAAAAATGAGAACTCATAATTATAACTATTAGATTAAAATCAACGGTTCAAATTACGTTATTAATTACAAGATCTCGTATGATTGTTTCTTTATTAATTAAAGATCACACAAGATCTTGTAATTAATGACATACGTTTTTTTTGGGTTGAAAGAGGGCTTTTGCACAAGAAACTACACAACAACTACACACAGAGTAGAAACTCCAATAACATCATGAGTAACTAAATGCTCCACATCAGTATACCCGTTTGCTTCCCGATAAATGTGACGAATGTTCAGCTCCATATCATTAGCCATAACACCACAGATTCTTGTGATTAGGGAGAGCCTTTCACCACCCCATGCAACTGGTTCAAAAAAGTCTGAGCCACAACTATTGAGTCCACTTCAAACTCTACTCTATTATAACCACTTCCAACAAACCTCCATAGACACCCCAAAGTTCAGCTACATAAGCATTACATTGACCAAGAGGCTTAGAAAAACCCTTGATCCAGTTACCATTAGAGTCGCGAACCACCTCCAAGTTCGCTCTACCAGTATCCATCTTAGAGGCTCCATCGATATTCAACTTAACCCATCCCGAAGATGGCGGTTTCCATGCAACATTAATAAGCTGTCTCGGTCTACCCATCTGGAACCGCTCTTCCGTCGCTTCAGCATAACTTCTAGTGTACATCAGAACCTCTCGCCAAGGTCTCCGAGGGCGTTTGAACTCAGGATCATTCACTACACTATTACACCATCTCCACAAAGCATGACAAGCATTAGCCCAAATAGTAGCCCAAGCAATGCCAGGATCGGTACCTGCATCAACAGTCAAATTAAAGTTAATCCACTAATCCAGGGATAAGGAAAAGAACTCTGCTCGCCTGCCAATAACCACCAAATTTGCCCACACATTGATTGCATGAGGGCAATCCCCAAGCACATTAAGAGACGTCTCAACAACACTGTCACATAAACTACAAAACTCTGACCCCAAACCCATCTTGCTCTTCCATTCATTAGTTAGCAAACGATCATGAATCATAAGCCACACAAAGTGCCTCACTCTTTCAATCACTTTCAATTTCCATACCTTGTTCCACATGGCCTTGTTGCCATCTACATAAAAATTGCACAACAACCAATAAACACTTTTTATAGTGTAGCGCCCTTGGTTGTCACCAGGCCAAATTCTAGTATCATCACCAACACTATCTAAAGGAGGTGCAACAACCTTGATCTTCTCAATTAGATGACTATGAATCCAATTCAATAGGTTGTCCACATCCCATTTTCCCTCTCCAGTAACAATATTGGCCACCATCGCGCCTTGCATCTCCACTGGAGGGTCCTGCACAATCTCAGATAAACAGACACCAGGAGTACTCCAATCACACTAAAATCAAACCTCTAGTAATCCAACAATCTTTCCATAAGTGTGTATTCTTGCTGTTAATCAAACAGACACCTCTAGTTACCAATCACAAATTACGAACTAGATTTACCTGTATTTTTTGGTAAATCTGGGAATCCAAAAACACCCCACCAGATTTACTAAAGCTATAGGTATTTCCGGAAATTTTTGTTAAATTATGAATATTTTTGTCCGAAATGATATTTATGGGAGTGGAAGAGACTATCAATCTACACTTATATAATGATATGAGAATTGACATCATAGTCATTTCTTGTCCCTCTAGGTTGTTTTAGTGGAATACTAGGGGAATACTCGTGCGTTGCACGAGTTGTTATATAAGATTTTTTAAAAAATATTATAAAACTTCAATAGAAAGATATATAGTATGTTGATATAAATTATGTATTTTAAACATATAGTATTACATAAGTATATATATTTGCATTTATATATATATATATATATATATATATATATATATATATATATATATATATAATAGTATACAAATGATTTATCTTAATAGAACTAATTTTTATATAATTTATAATCTAAATAAGCTAAAATGAAGAACAAATATATAATAACCGTAAAACAAACCGCAACATATAAATCTAAAGTTTTACTTGGTGTTTTAACCTCTAGCACTATTATTATTTTTAATTAAAGATCTTAGGTGTGAATTCGTAAATAGAAAATGCTAAATAGAATACTCTTATGAAAGTATTAGTTTTAAGCTCTACATTTATTATTTTTATCTATACTCATTTTAATAATATATGTTTAATCTCCTCATTTATGTATACTAATATTTATTTATAATTCATAAGCAGTTGTTAATATAAATAAAAATATAAGTATAACAACTTTTCTAACATTTTTAATGAAAATGTATCAAATTATTCCTTTTTGGTTAATTTTTAAGAAAATTTTGCTCCATTTTAAAGACAACTTTAATTTGTAAGAAATAAAAAAACATTACTTTTAGGATATTTTGTAATGAAACTATTGTCCATATTATCGACTAATTTTAACCACATATGATGTATGTTGAAATTTATTATTCACTAATTTTTTCCAATTTATTAGTTGTGTTGTCGATTGTAAATATATTTCGGAAACAACAATATTTTTTAGGAAGAGCAATTTGAATTTTGACATGTGTAGAATTTCTTAATTATCTATATTTATTTGTTTGTTTGATTTTTATAAGTTATTTTGTTAAAAATTTTGCATGATGAAGTGTATGTTAATGTCTACGTTTAAAAATTATCATTTTTATATAAAATAAATATTTATTCTTTGCTAGATTTTTATTGATTATTAGTTTAATTTATTCAGTTTTATAGTCTTTTCTTATTCAACGTCATTATGAATTGACATGCAGTTGATATTTCATAACATAGATGACTTAGCAACTTTTTCTATCCACTATAACTACAAATTTTTGTAAGCCAAGATTGAATGAAAGTCCGCAATGTTTCTCATCTATCTATCTAGAGGTAAAATCATTCCTAATATAAAATTTCTCTTGATATCATAGCCTAAAAACTGTGAAAAACTTACTTGAATAATTGTAGGAGCTTATTTGCCTGTGGGATGTCGATATTGATGTAAATCTTGGTTGATTTTGATGACAATAGTACTCATCTATAAATAATAAGTAATATTGTTGTTGATGTTAATGAATACTGTATGAATATTATCTTTTGTAAATGGAAAATTAGTAGGTGATAAGGTACCTCAAAATTCTTTCACTATAGTAGATTCGATATAAAGAAGACTTTAATTTTAATGAAGGAAATTAATTGCCACTAACTTATTAAATGATTCTCTTAATGGAATATTAATAAACTATTTTTATATTGTTTTGAAAATGACATTTTGTTATAGAAATATAGAATTTTATTTTGGATAAAAATATATATATAGAAATATAGAAACTGAAAATAATAATATAATATTGTATCTTATAGATGAAATGAAAGAATGTAATATATGTGGTTGCAAGTCTAAATTATCTAATGAATAACAATATTATTAAGACTTAATATATTAATGGTCAGTTATAAAATATAAGGTGGCTAAAATTATTAATATAATTATATTAATATATTATAATTAGTGCTTTTGATAGAGATTAAGTTTAAGGAACATTTATTGTTAAAGGAAAAACAGGGTGAAATATGTGGGGGTCGAAGCTTATCAAAGTATCAACACTATTTTTTATTGTTCCTCTAGAGTACTCTTCAATTTTTAAATTATCCGGAAGCTTAAAAGTTGCCTATTGAAATCTCTTTCAATTGGTTTTTATTTTTGTAACTTTTACCATTAAGACATCAATTATTGGTCTATATAAAAATATTAGAACTCAAAGTTTATGTAGTTGAGCCTTTTGAAATTCACCATAATTATCAAATGGTAACTCATAAAAAAGATAAAATTCCACTCTATGATTGAATTGTTTTTAGCCTTCTCCAATTGAAAGAAATTAACGTGATGCATAAAAATTGAAGAGGATCAAAAAGTTGATACAACAAATCTCAAATAGCTTTCGGTAAAACTTTAATTGTTACGGTTAAAATTTTGAAACATTTCATTTCATCATATAAATAATATTATTAACTAATCTATGTATTTTTTTCTTTTTACTCATTTGTGTGTGTATATATATTGTGAGCTTTCCTTCACTTTTTATTTTTATTTTAAGAACTTCCTCCCTTATTAATCAATATTAACTCATTACTTTATGTTTTGATTTTGGGTGTCTTTTGGTGTCTCTATATTATTATGATTATTACTAATTATTATTCTTAGTTTTTAATAGAAAGTGGTTACAATCTTTTCATTTTCTATCACTTTAAGTCTTCTTTCTTATATACTATAAATAAGTACCTAAATATAAAGAAGAGAGGTCACCACTTATCTTTTCCTTTTTTACATCACTTTTGTTTGGTTTGTTACATCACATATGTAATTTTTCTGGTTTTCACATCAGTAATATTAATTCAAGCTTGAAAATTACAAAGAGAGTATAATCCTATTAAAAAATTACAAAGAGAGAATAACTAATAAATGCAATTTGATCAAAAAAAACTAATAAACGCTCAAAACAAAACTAATAAACACATCTTATAATACTAAAATAATAATTACAAATTACATAGGTTTTTTTTGGTCATACTGACATAGGTTCAATAAACAATGAAACTCATAAGTTAAAATTTAAACCCACTTATAGATAAATAAAATAAGAAATAATTATACTTAAATTTCTTAGGAGTTACATAATTGGATATTAAATATATAGTGGATAGCTACCCTTCATAAAAAAACAGTTTTTTTATTGATACAAAGAATGGTTTAACTACCAAGTCAAGAGATTATGCTTTAAATTCATTCAAGACACAAATAGTGGTTTAACATAATTAAGGAAGATGTATAATATGTAAACGATTAATGATTTAAAATAATATGATCATACTTCAAAAAAGAATAATAGACTTAGTAACTACAAAGAGAGTTTAAGCCTATAAAAAAATAAAAAGAGAGAATAACTAATAAACACAATTTGTCAAAACAAAACTAATAAACACAACTTATAATAATAAAATATAATTACAAATTACATAGGTTTATTTTTTCTTAGTCATACTCACATAGGTTCAATGAACAACGAAACTCATAAGTTAAAGTTAATCTCACTTACAAATAAATAAACTAAGAAATAATGAGGGGAACTAATAAAATCCACCACATCATCTTAATTACAGTTCCACAATTAAGCTAATAAGATTACAAATAATAGTTGAAGATATACTCAAATCCAAGGAGAGATATATAGTAGCTTCTGTTTACACACTATAAAGTTATGATGAATACATGAAACTCGAAACCTATAAATATTTCAATACTACTTAATCAACAATCAATAAAAACCTTACAAATAAAAGACAAATTTACATTCAAAATATTTGGAACCCGAATGACCTTCTTCTAGCTTGAACATTAGTGATGTAAACCAGTAAAATTACATAAGTGATGCAACAACTAAACAAAAGTGATGTAAAAAAGGAAAAAGTAAGTGGTGACCTCTCTTCTCTACTTTTTAGGTATTTATAGTATGTCAAATAGAAGACTTAAAGTGATGGAAAATGAAAAGATTGTAACCACTCTCAATTTAAAACTAACTATACTAATTAAAATAATAATTTAGAGACACCAAGAGGCAACTAAAATCAAAACATCAAGTAATGAATTAAGAATAATCAATAAGAGAGAAAGTTTTTAAAATAAAAATAAAAATAAAACAGGGAACAAAAATCCACAATTCAAGAATCGACCTTGTTTTACTAATTTTGTTTTATATATAATTTATATTAAAAATATAATATTATATACTCTACCAAAGTTGACAATATAACATAGATTTGTTTTTTAGTGGGAAAATAATGAAGTCTAAAAAAGGTAGTATTTTTTGCTAATCAATAATAAATTGAGTTGCACATTTTTTTAATGTTTATAAATTTTTTGATTAATGAATAAGTATATCATTTTTAATACTAATATATTAATTTTTATTTTAAAAAATTAATTAAATTTTTTATTGTGATATTAAATAATTACTAATAAAGTGGGATTTTATATTAAAAATTGGATGTCATAAAGGTTGAGTAGACATTAATTAAGGAAAACATAATGTTGAGATTTAAATAGAAAAGTAAATGAAGATGATGTGGAGCTTCCTAGAGCTTGGAAAAAAGCTTCCTTTAGAGATTTATATAGATATTATATATGATCCATCTTGTCACATTATTACCTTACTTAACTTCAAATTGGGGTTATTAACAAGTTTCAACTTTCTAAACGTACCCAATCCACTAACAAACAACAAGTCAAAAGTTGTCATTAGAGAGTGACGTGAGAAGAAAATAGCTTTTCATTGTCTAATCAAAAATGAACATAAGCTCCCTTGATTAAAGTTACTTATGTCCCCTATTCATAACCAAATTAATTTCTTATTTAACAACATTATGAAGCGTCCAAGTTAACATCTTTTTATTCAAAGTCTGGTCCACATGGTTTTGCTTTCTGTTCACGACCGAGCCGAGCCCTGATCTAACGCCGCGGCATCCCAAGACAAAGCGCCGAGGGACTAAGACCTTGAAACGCCACTCACGCTCGGCCCAGTCTGTAGCAGTCGATCCCCACTCCATACCTAGGCATCTTCTGTAACTGTCACCTTTATTATGTAACTGAATTCTTAATTATGTAACGGTTATCAATTATTAGCCATGAATGATTGTAATACTATATATTTCGCCCAGAGAGGCTAATGAAGGGTTGAGCAATTTTCCTATTCACGCGAGATTGTTCATTGTGTTCTTGATTAATTCATTCCCAGAAAGAGTTGAGAACATTGGCGCCACCGTGGGGCCAGCAAAACTTTTTCCTACGCCCCACAATCGAACTCTAAACCGATTCATCATTACTAGCATAATGGTGACCACACGAAATCTGAACAATGGTGGCGCCGTCCAAAGATGGGGATCCAGATTGAAGCACCGCCATGCATTGTTCAAACACTGCAAGCCCAGAATGCAGACCAAGCCCGTCAAAATGAAGAGCAAGTTCTACGTGCCCAGGCTCTAGAAGCAAGGAAGTGCAACTACAAGCTCACCACCGAAATGAGACACTTCGCCCAAGTGATCGATGCCACTAGAACACCTCTGCGGGCGTTTCACCTTTTTCCACGCTATCCAGTCGCTTCAACTTCCCCACGCTCGAGCCATCCATTGCCACGCACGATGGCACCGAGATCCTCTCGGTCATGTGGATGCCCAAACGCAGATGATGATCGATGGAGGAACCGACGCCATTACCGCAAAATGTTCGCCGACTTTAGCCGACGTAGCCTTGAAATGGTTGAGCGGCTACCGGAGCGCTTCGAGAGCGAAGTTTTGAAGACTTGGCGGTCGTTTCATACAACATGATTCAAAGAAATAAGAAGAAGCGAATGCTAGCCGAGGACATGTTCGACGTGACGCCAAGAGCCGGAGAGTCTCTCAAGGCCTACACGAGCGTTTCAATAAGTCCACGGTCTTAGTAGATGATCCCGACGAGAGATTCTTTGTGAAAGCATTTATGAAGCGGCATCCGCAACGGAACCTTTAGTGAAGCCCTATCCCTATGGAAGCCGCGGACTATGGATGAGATTAGAGTCCGAGCGGAGAAACATATTGACGCCGACGACATTGCCCTCGTAAAGATGAAAAGGACACGCAAGCACCGCCGAGGCGCGTGATTTCACCGAGACGTTCTCCACCGCCCAAGATACACCCTACGACCGCGCGGCTGAGGCGCACATGCAAAGTCAAAGGCGACGCACCCGCCCCCGAACGCGAATTGGCCTTCACACCTCGAAGGCAAGACCGTCGGTAATTTTGGACGGCGACTACATGATGGATCGATCACGCCGACCGCCGCCTTTTGTTGGTGTAATGGGTAAGAGTACGGGTCTTATTGCAGTACCACCGGACGGAGGGACATGATCTGAGATAATTCTTTGACACTCAAACAACAAATTGAGCGGCTCATCCAATGAGGTCAACTTAAAAAGTACGTCAAGCGCAGTGGAGAAGGAAGCCGAAGCGCAAGAAGCGCCCCAAACCGGCGGTGCAACAATCAAATGTACAACCCAAGCGAGGCGACAGAGGTAAACGCGCGAGCATGAGACTACCGACAAAGGAAGAGTTAACACAATATCCGGAGGATTTTTCGGAGGAGCTACATCCTCATCCGGAGAAGATATGCAAGATCTATTCTATCGGTTTCCTCTGCGGAAACCACTTATGCTGTGACTGATGCGGAATATCCCGCAATTTCTTTTGATGCGCAGGATTTTGAAGGTGTGCGGCCTCATTCAGATGATCCAATTGTAATCTCCGTCACCACCAGCGGTTATTCAATAGCTAGATGCATCGGGTACTGGTAGATGGAGGCAGCTCAGCTAACGTTATGTATTGGCCGTGCTTCAAGGTCTAGATTTACCCGGTGGAGGCACTTAAGAGCTATCCTGGAACTTTGGTAGGATTTTCTGGGTGAACAGGTTGAGGTCCGCGCTACATGGACCTGAGAACAACTTTTGGCGAAGGAGAGTCGGCAAAAAAATCAGAACTCGAGATACATGGTAGTTGATACCGATTCATCGTACAATATAATAGTGGGAAGGCCGACACTTAATGCTTTAATGGCGGTAGTATCGTATCCCCACCTGTGCATGAAGTACCCCCTTCCTAATGGCAAGATAGGTGTGGTAAGGGGCGATCAAGCTATTGCAAGAAAATGTTACGCAGAGAGTGCGAAGGTAAAGACGGTTCAGAGAAAGGCTGGGCAGGGAGTTAGTTCCAACTGCAGTTTTCTAGACCTAGACCCGCGGCTGTATGACCCGGTAAAGGAGGAGCAAAGGTTGAAGCGGTGGATACTCGAAAGAAGTAGTGATAGGACCGCCCAAAGATCGTAAAAACAAGGATCGGCACTCGCCTAACTCCCGAACCGGAGGATCAATCGATCAAATTTCTCTCCAGCCACACTAACGTATTCGCGTGGTCCCTCTCAGACATGCCGTGTATTGATCCTAACTTCATCCGCCATCGGTTATCACTAAACCCATCGTAGCTTTGTAGCCCAGAGAAAGAGGAAGCAAGGTGGTGAAAAATCTGAAGCCATACGGGAGGAAACAAAGAAGCTGGTAGAGGCGCAATTCATAAAGGAGGTCGAGTATCCCACATGGTTGGCCAACCCCGTGATGGTGAAGAAGTCCAACGGAAATGGCGAATGTGTGTGGACTATACAGATCTCAATAAAGCATGTCCCAAAGATCCTTACCGCCGAGTATTGATGGTTTGGCAGACGGAGCTTCGGCTATAAACTCCTCGAGTTTCATGGATGCATACTCCGCTACAACCAAATCAAGATGAGCCCGGAGGATGAAGAGAAGACAAAGATTCATGGTAGATGTGTATAACTATTGTTACCGCGTAATGCCTTTTGGACTGAAAAATGCAGGTGCTACGTACCAGCGCCTGATGGACAGAATCTTTGAGGCAGAAATTGGGAGATCCATTGAAGTGTACGTGGATGATATGGTGGTCAAGTCAACAACCGAGGAATCTCACTTGGCAAACCTCCAAAAACCTTCCTACTCTCTTTGGAAAAGCATGAGTTGCGTTTAATCCCGACAAGTGTTCTTTCGGAGTTCAAGCGGTGAATTCCTAGGTTACGTGTTGACTCACGAGGAATAGAGGCTAATCCAAAGAAAGTGCCGAGCTATCAGAGAAGCCCGAAGCCCAACAAATGCCAAAGAGGTCCAGATCTTAGCAGGCCGAATAGTAGCATTATCAAGATTCCTCGGTCGAGCGGCTGACAAGATACGACCAATGTTTCAACTGTTAAGGAAGAATGCGCAGTTCCAATGGTCAGCAGAGTGTGAAGAGGCGTTGGAGGTAGTAAAAGCATACTTAGCCGCGCCGCCAATCTTAACCCCCCCAACACCAGGGGCCGTTTTGTTGTTATATTTGTCTGTTACCGAGCACGCGGGAAGTGCAGTTTTAGTTGAGGAAAGAGTCAAAGAACAATGTCCCATTTACTATGTTAGCCGAATGTGGAGAGGTCGAGAAAGCAATGTATCGAGAAGATTGAGAAGGCGGCCTATCTGATACCACTCCGCGGCCAGAAACTTCGCAAGATTTCATGAGTCACTCAATAATCGTCAAAACAGATTTGCCTATCCGCCAAATACTTTCCAAGCCAGATATCGCTGGAAGGATGGTGGCATGGTCGGTTGAGTTGTCAGAATATGATATTAAGTACCAGCCCAGAGGACCAATTAAGGCGCAAGCTTTGGCAGATTTCGTAGTGGAAATCGCAGGAGAACAGCCGACGGTTAAAGCCCATTCCGAGTATTGTTGGACTCTATCAGTGGATGGGTCGTCTAATTTGAGAGGCAGTGGAGCCGGGGTCACGCTAGAGGGACCTGATAATGTGCTTATAGAACAGTCGCTTCGGTTCGGTTTCAAGGCCAGCAACAATCAAGCAGAATACGAGGCCTTAATTGCTGGCATGAACTTGGCGGTAGACATCGGAGTAAAAAACCTTAAAGTTCGTAGTGATTCTCTTCTAGTCACCGGCCAGGTCACAGGGGCGTTCAGCACCAAAGATGAACTGCTCACTAAATATTTGTCTAAGGTACAAGAGCTAAAACTCAAATTTGTTTCTTTTGAACTAACGCATGTTCCTAGGGAGCAAAATAGCAGGGCCGATATATTGGCAAAGCTAGCAAGTACTAAAAAACCTGGCAATAACCATTCAGTAATACAAGAAATGATAACCCAACCCAAAGATCAATCAAATCCAAGTCTTCGCGACAGAGATTGACCCTGATTGCTGGATGACCAAGATTCTTGCTTATATGCATGGTGAAGAATCGAATGTGCTTGGGATGACGAGAAGAGAAAGGCGATGAAAGCAAACTACAAACTACACCTCGATTGAGTCCGAATCAGCATAAAGAGGTTTCTCCATGCCGCTCCTTAAATGTGTTCCCAACAACAAAGCACAAGAAATACTCAAGGAGGTGCATGAAGGAGTGTGCAGCAGCCACGTCGGAGGTCAGGCCTTAGCTTCAAAAATAGTGCGTGCAGGATACTATTGGCCCACGATGAAGAAGGGACGCGGTCGACTATGTCCGCCGATGCCACAAATGTCGATGCATGCAAAAATTCCTAAGGCCCCACCAACCAACCTACGATCGGTTTCTTGGCTTCAGTCAGATTCATTTGTATGGGGTGTTGACATTCTTGGTCCATTTCCACTGCTACGGGTCATTTGAAATTCTGCTGGTAGTCGTCGACTACTTTACAAAGTGGATAGAGGCCGAACCAAGAGCCATCATATCGCCAGTAAAGGGTGAAAAAGTTTTATTGGAAGAGGTTGATATGCCGATTTGGGATTCCCGCAACCATAGTGGATCGACAACGGAACGCAATTTGCTTCGTAATCGGTTGCTACACTATGCAAAACTTGGAACATCTACAAGCCTTTACCTCGGTAGAGCATCCTCAAACCAATGGGCAGGCCGAGGCTGCAAACAAGGTAGTATTGGCAGGTCTGAAGAAGAGGTTGGAAGGTTCCAAAGGAAGTTGGGCCGAGGAATTACCTTTAGTATTATGGTCTTACAACACTACACCGCAGTCTTCCACAGGGAAACTCCTTTCCGATCGACGTATGGTAGTGATGCGCTCATTCTGTGGAAATATCGGAGCCCACCCAAGGAGAATATCGACTACGATAAAGGTCGGATCCAAAAAGACTTCGTGCAAATTTAGATCTGCTTGAAGAAGCCCGGGAAACGGCAAAGGTTAAGGAGGAAGCGGCCAAACAGAGAGCAGCCAAAAGGTACAACTCCAAAGTGAAGGAAAGAACGTTCAGGGAAGGTGATCTAGTTTTGCGCCGAACAACAAGAGTAGGGGCTGTGGGTAAGTTATCTCCCAACCGGGAGGGTCCATTCGTAATCAAAGCCGTGGTCGGACAAGGTGCGTTCAAACCGAAAAACTCAACGGGGAAATATCCCAAGATCATGGAACGCTACCAACCTTCTCGGTTCTACTATAGTGAAGATGAAAGAACCTTCTGGTCTTCCCAACAGACCGAGGATGAAAAACCGATTCTCTGCTTTCTTTTACATCAATAAATGTATTTTTTGTAGGAGCCTATAGCTTCCCAAATGTACTATTACTTATTGAATAAAGAGAATCAAGATTACAAATACTTTTGAAGTGCCAAATTTATTTGCAATAAAATTTATACAAGCAATACGTGAATGCGTCTCGAAAAACAAAGTCCCGAAAGCGGCAAGGGACCGAGTAATTGGCTCGATGTTGACCCCGCACCAAGATAAAAGGACTCGCCAAGTTTGGTCGGATCGACGAGTTCGCGAACCTCTTGGAGGCACTTCACATGACCATGAAGTAGTTAATGAAAAGTTAATCATGCGGAGACATGTGAAGAAACCTCTTTGTATAGCAACACACACGACCATGACCCATTGAAAAGCAAGTCGAGGATCGCGTTTGCTCAAGAAATCAACGAGTTTTCGCAAAGAGGATCAAAAACAAGACCGCGGTAGATGCGAGGGCATCCCTGCATAAACCGGACGATCTTTCACGAAACCTCCTCCTCACATAATAGAGGAAGAGAAGCGTAAACCCAATGATGCAAGTCGTGTGGAAGAAAAATAAAACCAAGAGCGCAATAAAAACAAAGTCATGAACATATATTACACTGCTATGTTTCACAGTATGGGCAAACAGGTCCATGGGACATAGTCATGAAGAACGCCAAAATCATCAAAATAGGAGGCAGAAGTAATCAAAATACAAGGTAAAATACCGAGATACAAAGCATCAAAATATTCGTCAAATATTCAAATTACAAGTTGCAGGTCACCAAAGTTCGGTGAAAACAAATTAAGTATGTGGACCCTGAGTGAGTTCTCTCGAGTCATCGGCCACCTCCCCAGCACCAATCACCAAAGCCCCATCTGCCGGGTTCTCATTCGCCGGAGTCCCAATGGCGACAAATCATTCCAAGACTTGGTCCAGCCCATCCAAGGTCCAAGAGGTAGTATTGTTTTTCTTCGGCACTGCAAAGACGCGGTGAGTTTTTGGTCATCAAGGATAGGAGCCATGATTTGGCCGTTGACCACAACATTATCAGGATCAAATACTTGGGGTCCAAGGCGGGAAGTGCACTCGCGCTTGATCAAGAGCGAGAAAAAATCCGCACAAACTCTGTCACCACCGAAAGCAAAGATAATCGCAGCCTTCCTTCTTGATTTTATCCGGATCATTGTAGCGCGATCAATTTCTCTTTATAACCTGCATAACTCCTCGCTCTTTGATTGTTGCATCCTTCTTCAATTGCTCGTTAGCTTCCGACAAGCTCGTGATTTTCAAATCCGCCACTTTCTTGTGGTGGGCATACTTCTTCAAATCTTCCTCCAGAGATTTCTTCTCCGCCGCGTGTACTCGGCCTTTTCTTCCATAGATTTGATCGGTCACCCCCGATCGCTTCCTTCGCCATTAATTCCCGTAGGCACTCTCAAAGTGATGAGCCGGCATGGAAGCCCAAAGATCGTAGGACTTGATTGCTACCAAACTCGCCGAGGTCCCATTTTTACGCACTCCGCCTACATCACCAGAAGAGAAACCGAATTCAAGGCCTTTGTCACGGATACCGCACGCCCCAGCGATCTTGAGGAACCACTCGCCGTCCCATCCTTTACCTTCTTTACATCTAAGACCTTCCGCCAAGAGGCATCCTCCATGTCCTGAGCATCAGCCGGCGTATTGGATTCAAATGAGTTGGACTTACCTCGGGCCAAGGTTGGAGAAGCCGGGGATTCAGGCACAGGTTTCGGTTTTTTAAGGGGAGGAAGTTGGGCAGACCGTTGAGAACTTGATTTCCTTTTTTTCTTCTCAAGCAGCAAAGATCTTTGTTAGAGTCTTTGTAGCACCGGCGTCGGTGGTATACCCTGTTTTCGCTTTCGCTCCTCGCGAATACGCGCGTCATCTTCTACACTCAATGTTGACATACCGAAGAGTTCTGCAGAAACACCAAATATAAGATCAAAATCATAAAACCACATAACAAAATAGAAGACACAAAGTTCAAGTATTTACTTAGGTATGCTATAAGTCCGGATGAGTCGTCAACTTTCTGTATGATGTGGGATGCCGTGGTTGGTTACCCGATTGAACGTAAGACCAAATCCGGCCCACGCCCTCCCGATCAGTAGGGGATAAGCTACACCTCTCAATGGTAAATTTGTTGTTTGGGCGTGGAGTCCAATAAAGGGGAAAATACTCAACATTATTCTCATCAACTAACAAAAATGGGTCACGAGGTCCGGCCTCTAACCGAAAGAAGTTGTCTTTGAAGGATTTGTAACTACTTTTGAACACCTTCATAAAAGGCCTACGGGTATGGTTACCTAGGGATACCCAATGAGGAGGATCTTAACCGAGGAGCGCACGAAATGAAGAAACTTCTCGCAGTATGAGATACATTAATACACTCACACATAATCTCAAAGGCTCGAGCGTAAGCCCAACCGTTCGGATGAAGCTGAGTCGGAGCCACGTTTAGCAACCGAAGCATCGCACGGTAATATTCGGAGAAAGGAACCCTAATGCCTAGGTGCTCAAATAAAGTCGTGTACATATAAGTATAGGGCTTATTTCCAGCCTCTCGGACAATCGCGACACGGCCTCATCCGGCCCACGGCTTTGCAACAAAGAAAGACCTTCACAGGATGACAAAGAAACGATCGAATTCGTACTCAATGACTCTTCATCACTAACACAGAGTGGGAGTCCAATACATCCAAGTCAATGCTTTTTCGAATAATCACTATGATCTTCAACATCCTCCCCAACCATTGAAGATCGTGGGCGGCTCGCTGCCTCGTGGAACGAGGGTTCATCATCGAGGCAAACAGAGTGTTCATAGCCCGCACATTTTGCCTAATACAATCTAAGCGACAGCGTGAACATTGCCTACCAACGCAGGAGGCATTGCCACACCTAATTCCAGAAGTAACCTCTCCCTCACTATCGCTACTAATACTTATTATAGAAACCATAAATGTATTTCGCAGGTGTAACTATGCAGAAAAACCAAAAGATAGAAAGGAAGGGTAACAGAAACTACCAGGATCAAAGAAAACAAGCGTACCTGAAAAAGCGCAGGAAATGTAAGGGCGTCGTTTTCAGACTAAGCATAACAAGAAAAGAGCGAAAGGGGGAAAAGAAAGAAGCACTTGAGTATTCAAATAACAGCAATCTAGTGAACCGTTCGAGTTTCAGCGATCAACGGTTGTGGTATAAAGCCTCTTCAACTCTAACGGCTAGGGTAACGCCACGTGGTGACTATGCGATGCGACAGGTGGTTGGCACCATTCCAGAGGATCAAAACATCATTAACTGTCAATCCAAAAGTCACGTCTCATCGCACGTGTTCACACGCCAAGGACGACGTCACAAATGACCGCGGTATGATTAGAGCGAGCCGGTAAACATAAGCGTAAGCCGAAAGGCACCTTGCAAATATGGATATATGCATATTCTCATTCACAAATATATATATTGTTATTTATAATACATGATACGCTAACAAAACCGCCGGCCTAAAGCCGAGCACAATGAAGGTCAAAAATACAATTGCGTGTCTTAGCAAAAATGTGATAATCCATGGCGAACTCGAGCGGACAAGCGGTCCATGGAGGATTTGCCTCCGGAGTTTTCAGAGATCCGGCGGAAGAAGCGGGAAGTCGGGCCGCGTACAAAGGAGTGGTCCATGGAAAAATTCTCCAAACGCCGGGCCCTGGAAAATCCTCTACATTGAGAAGAAAGAATCAACCATTAGGCCGCGGCGACACCACCACGCAGACAGCACCACCTTTGAGCTCTTCACACAATCTCAAGCAGGGATAGCCAGATTAACGCAGCGAAGAACATCCACAAATGCCGGAAGTCCACGACTCCTTCTTTGAGCCCTCCAACAATCTTAGAACGCTGAGGGACTTTAAGATTGTGTGCAGAGCTCAAAGGGGGAGCAGCAACCTGATGAAGCACGCAACCCATAAGCATCAACAGCTCAAGGAAAGAAAGCAGTAGCTTGAAAGAAAGGGAGTGACAATCACGAAGCATCATGGCCCCTTTTTATAGATAAAGAAAGAGAACAAGTTACAAACAGGAACATTTATGAAGTGCACAGAAACGCTCGCAGCAGTCAAACACAACTCCCAAGGGGGTCAAAGCGTTACCTACGGTCAAGAGTGATGTGTAGTGTCAACTACAACACTCGGTTTTTATTCAATAACAAGGAAAGCCGGAACCGGGTGGGCAGCATACTTTGAGCGACTTCATGTTTCTCATTCATCGCTCGAGGGACTGTGTTCACGACCGAGCCGAGCCCTGATCTAACGCCGCGGCATCCCAAGACAAAGCGCCGAGGGACTAAGACCTTGAAACGCCACTCACGCTCGCCCGATCTGTCAGCGATCGGTCCCCACTCCATACCTAGGCATCTTCTGTAACTGTCACCTTTATTATGTAACTGAATTCTTAATTATGTAACGGTTATCAATTATTAGCCATGAATGATTGTAATACTATATATTTCGCCCAGAGAGGCTAATGAAGGGTTGAGCAATTTTCCTATTCACGCGAGATTGTTCATTGTGTTCTTGATTAATTCATTCCCAGAAAGAGTTGAGAACACTTTCTTTTTTTCTTATTGATTATAATTTATAACTTCATTTATCTTTCAAAATTAAAGATAATTAACGCATAATCCCATAGAGTTTTAGCCGACACGTTCACATGCATGCATCATATGCCCTTATTGAGGTTGATTGTCTTTTTGCTCTGTCTTGGCAAGGGGATAACAGAGTTAATTCTGATTTGGCATTCAGAAAAATGAAAAAACTAACTTGAATCACCAACAAATTAATAATACAATTTTGAAAACAATATATACAATATTATAGTGGTACTATCAAAGCTCCTTACGTCCAAGTCAAACATAATTTTTAAAATATCTATATTTAGTAATGTTTAAAAGAATCGTGAATTTTTTTATGTACAAGAATCGTGAATTATTTGAATGACCTATTAATAATATTTTGTGTTCATGTTTTTAATTCAATTCAACATATTATGGATTGAAATACCAAATATGTTTAATATACTATCAATCAATACTTCAACACTACTATAATAAAATTATCAATGAATCAATACTTCAATACTACTATAATAAGATTACCATCATAATGCTCTTAATATTTTTACAATTGTCCTAATTTTGGGGTAAATTTGTCATTTACTTGCTAAATGCCAAAATATTGCTAGCTTTTGCAGCTCCCCCCCTCTCTTTTCTCTCATGTTCTTCAATACTACTATGATACAATTACATGCTAACAAATTTACCATCACAATTCTCTTAATATTTTGACAATTGTCCTAAATTTGGGGTAAAATTGTCATTTATTCGCTAAAAGCCAAAATATTGTCAACTTTTGCAGCTTTTTTCCCCTCTCTTTATTTCTATTTTTTCTCCCACTTTCTTCAATACTACTGTAATAATATTACATGCTAGCAAATTTACTATAATGCTCTTAATATTTTGACAATTGTCTTAAATTTGGGGTAAAATTGTCATTTAGCCCCGATCCAATTGAATTGAACTAGGCCCAACCCAGACATATGTAGCAGCACACGATACACCATTGCAAACAAGGTTGCACTGAGACAACATCGGCTTCAAAATAAACAAAACTAAGAGACTCCTTACAGAACCAAAAACAACACAACTCAGTTAGGGAATCTATGGTTCACTCCTCTTCCATCTTGAAGATGGTGACCCAAACTGAAGCAAATGCTATTCATGTTAATATATTATTGACTTTTAATTTTCTAACCCCACAGTTGGACCCATTCCTCCACTAAAACACAAAGTTTCCATTTTACCCCTTTACTTTAACAAATATTTCATCCCGTATTTGTACAACACATTCAGATTTATCATTTTTACATAATTTCGGAAATATTTTTTAAAAACGTATTCCGAAATTATGTTGTAATAGATAAATCCGAAATCAAATTTTAATTTTAGTTATACTTTAAATAGTGTTTGTTTGAGTAAGCGTTATTAAATAGTAGATTCTGAATTTATATGTTACAAAACATATGCTATGTTTGAGGGATGCATGATGGGGTGTCTTTTTTTTTGTGGTAATATGCTCGGTGGGGTGCCTTTAATAGCGCTTATTCAAAAGTGTTATTAAAAGTATAACTAAAATTATAAATTGATTTTAGATTTATGTATTACAACATAAATCTGGAATACATTTTTAATTCTGAATTTATGTCTAAAAACATAAATCCGAAATTATATTGTAGTAGATAAATCTGGAAACGTAGTGAATTTTGGTAAGGTACAATTGTATAAAATTAAAAGGTGGGGGTGTCCGGTGTATGCTACAACTATGGAGGTAAAAAAATTAAAACCCTATATTATTTTAGCTTATATGTTGCATCCGGCAGAGCAGACCCAAACCATTAAGGCCTTCAAATTTGTTTTATTAAACACAAGGGCTTTGCTTTTCCCACACCCCCTCTTACTCTTTCACACCTCTTAACAAATTTTATTCCAAAAATAACCTCACGTGAACGGTTCGAACGACCTTGTTCGAACGTGTTCGAGTGACTCCGTTCGACCTTACTATTATAAACTTAACTTTCCCACCAAACACCCCACCTCCAAATTAACCACCCAATCCCACCCCACTCATGGTTTCACTGCCATCCACTATCATCAGTTGTTAGAACGCTGCCATGTCACCACCACCTCATTCCTAATGGTTTCACCACCTCGATCCCCTCTTCCATCCCACCCCCAAATGTAAGTAACCTCACCCCTCTCAAAGGTTAACCACCCTTCACTGTCTCACCACCACCCCACAAGCAACAACACCGCGCCACCATCTCTCTCCTCCACAACCACCGTACCTCCCCCACCATCCATCGTAGCTGCAAATTCTAAAGTATCACAGATTCTAGAAATTCAATTTTCGGAACACCTGTAGTTGAGTAGATGATGAACTTAGGATGAGTTTGGTCACATCCAAAAATTAAATTTTTGGGTGTATAAATTAAATAGTCATCCGGAAACTAAATTTCCTTAAACTCAATTGACTTATATAAAAGTGATTGTTAAAGTTATAGATAAAAAGCTTATTTTTTTAAGTAAATTATCAAAAATATGGTACCACAAATAACTATTTTTTAAATAAATTCCCGCCTATAAAACTATAATTAAGTGCAACTGTAAAATTATTTATTTTATTTCACAAGTATACAATTGATTATGAGTCATGTTCCTACTAATAGATAGGAGTAAATTGCATTTCCCTCCCTTGAGAGAAGCTTGAATTACACTTCCCTCCCCTCTTATGTTAAAATACACTCCCCTCTCTTGAGAAATAAAAACTTAGAGTAAATTATAATCTCCTCCCCTAAGAGATGCTTGAATTACAATGATCTCCTTTAATAATTGAATATGTACTACACTTTAACCCTTTTAAACATAAATATTTTTATGATATCTACTAACTTTAGGCCACAAATTAAGAAAAAAATACATTTCTTTATAATTTCAATGTAAATGATAATTAAATTTTAATTTTTTATGATTAATTTAATGATTTAGAATATAAAATTAAATTTTAAATAGCCATATTTTTTCGGCTTTAGTAAATTTTCAAGATTTTAATTTTATTTTGCAGTGTTTTATATTTTATAATAGGATTTAAAATTATATCATAATGATTTTGTGAATCAAAAATAGAGAAAATTTTCATAAGAAATTTAAATGTTTTAAAATGGACTCGCCATACTTTTTTTTTTGCACTTAGTGTGTTAAATTTGTATTGTTAGATTTTAATTGTTAGATTACTAAAAATTTAGAAAATAATTAAGGGAGGAAAGTGTGGATTTTGACATAAGAGGAGGGAAGAATGTAACTCAAGCTTCTCTCAAGGGATGAAAGTGTAATTTTTTCTAACATGTTTTGCATAAAAGGGGAGGAGAGTGTATATTTTAATTTAAGAGGGGAGGGAAATGTAATTCAAACTTCTCTTAAGGGAAGAGAATGTAATTTACTCAATAGATAATGAGACATGCATAACTTACTCAAAGATCTTTTATTTTATTTAAATGACACTAGAATAGAATTATAATTAAGTGTAATTGAAAATTTATTTCTTTCATTTCAGATTTAAAAAACGACATTGATTTTATTTGAAAAATATTTATTTATGGTACCAATTTTTTTGATTATCTATAACTTTAAAAATCACCTTTATATAAGTGAAATTGAATACAATAGTTTGATAAATGATTTCGCATCACAAAAACCTCGAAAGATGAAAGTTAAATAAAACAAACGCGAGAAAACAAAATCGAATTCTATGCGGACAGAGAAATCATATAGTCACACAATCAATTCATTCAAACCATTAAATGAAGATCGAACAATCTAGAAAGCCTAATAAATCAACTTTAAAACGTATCTCTGAATACAAGTGGCCGGATAAACATCAAATGGGCGAAATCCACAGTTGTGCCTGTTGGCGCCCATAGGAAATCTATTCCCCCGAAACCCTAGGTTTCAAATCTATACACGGTAAGAATCGAATTCACTACGGCCGACAAAACTTGCAATCACGATAGTCAATAGATTTAAGCCGTTGAATAAAGATCAGGCGACTTGCTTGAGATTTTGATAGCTAAGAAATTCAAAATCTCAATCGTCCGAGTTTGATCAACGACAAAATCGAGCGAGTACATTACCTTTTGATCACACCAAATCCATTTCGATTAAGCTATATAATTCCATCCCTGGTAAAAAATCACAGCACACAGATCAAGAGAGAAAACGGGATTTAGGTATTAGATCTCTGCATCTATAAGTTATAATGTAGGATTTGGTTTGTGATACAGGAAAACAAAGAGAAGAGAGTGAATTAAACAAAAATGGCCATGGAAGAAGGCAAAAGCAATAGCAGAGACATAGATGAAGGTGCTTCATTACCATCAGGGCCAGATGCAAAGAAGAGGAGTGTCACCTACTTCCATGATTCCAGCATCGGCGGTTACTACTACGGCCAAGGGCATCCGATGAAACCTCACAGAATCCAAATGACCCACACTCTCATACTAAATTACTACCTCTACCGTCACATGGAGATCAGCCGTCCTTTTCCCGCCGGAAAAGACATCATCACCCGCTTTCACTCCGACGACTACATCGACTTTTTATCATCTGTTTCTCCTGAGACTATCGAGGAGCCCCCTGTCTCCGATCAGATTAAGCGCTTCAACTTATACAACGACTGCCCCGTCTTTTATGGGCTGTTTGATTTCTGCCAGGCCTCCGCCGGTGGCTCCATCGGCGCTGCTGTCAAGCTTAACTGCGGCGATGCTGACATCGCAATCAATTGGGCTGGTGGTCTTCATCATGCAAAGAAGTCGGAAGCTTCTGGATTTTGTTACGTTAACGACATTGTGCTTGGAATCCTCGAGCTTCTAAAAGTTCACAAGGTAACTAACTCTCTTTTAAATAACTTTCCCTCCATTTTGTGTTATCTGATATATCCTCTTCCCATTCATGATCACAATTGGTAGTCAAAATAGCATTGGCTCTTTGACCATGAACATATACTACTCCGATCTCATTTATAAGCAAAAGATCACTTAATAGTTTCATTGAATAACTGATATATTTAGTCCATAATATATATAGCCAGACATATGAACGTAAAAGAAATGAGACCGTAGGAAGCATTTAATTTCATATTTCAAATGTCTACTATGAGAACTAATTGAAACCGGCTAATATCTCTTTCAATTCATTACCCAGGCAGGCAGTCAGTAGAATAGGAATTACTGTTGTATGAACTTTTAATTCTGATTTATGATTTTGTTCCTTATATCACTATATATGTACGCTAACTATACTTAGTTGAAAAACATTCTGATGGTATAATTTATTAAGAAGCTGGAATTTCATACTGGTTTGACTTTGATCAGAGTTAAGATCGGATCACTCCTAGTCCATGTGGTTTCTCATTTTAGTTTAATGTAGTAAGATATATCTATAATTCACAGCAATGTGGGTTCTTAGATTTTAGGTGTCCTGAACAAACTAAGATGGTGCCCTTGTAACCTTCTAAATATTATCATTCTTCATTTTATAATTTTTGTTGTAAAATCATCAACTAAAAGTTGGTAATATTTTTTGAGGAATTAAAACACAAAAACAAAACTTTTATAAAGACCAAAAATATATTTAACCTTTATTTATATTTTTTATTAGAATCAAGAGAAGACTATTTAATCTATTTTGTGACAAGTAAATTGTAAATTCAATTTAGAATTTTTTTTCTTTCAGCAGTGCAAGAGTAATAAATTGGTAGTTTTATTTATAAATTGTGTATGCATCAATAAAACAATTAAATATCTTCAAAGAATTTAATTCAATATAGCTAGATTTTGATGTGTCAAAACTTCTGTAATGACATTTTTGTAGTATTAAATTAAATCTTATAAACTTTTTATTTCATTTTAGTATATACTTGTAAAAAATAAAATTTGGTACCTGGCGAAAAACAAGACCTTTGGTGGTATGTCCTCCTGTTCATGCTTAAGGTCACCACTGATTCATAGGTACACAACACATCTAACCAAAAGATGTGCAAAACATTTTTTTTATCAGATGAATGAGTTTTTCCCATGTGTGCCATTATTGTAGTTAATTTTTCTAAAATATATTATATTATAGGTAGAAGAGCAATTCTTCATTGGTCACAAATATTTAGTTACAACATTAATTTAATGTTCATTGCTCGAAATGTAAGTTTTTGTTTTCCTATTTATATTATGTGTTTTCTTCGTTTCCCAAATCTATTGTTCTCACTATCTGTTCATTGGTACTGGCCAGCGTGTGTTGTATGTTGACATTGATGTTCACCATGGCGATGGTGTTGAGGAGGCATTTTACACAACTGACAGAGTGATGACAGTGTCTTTTCATAAGTTTGGAAATTATTATTTTCCATGCACTGGACACCTTAAAGACACAGGAGTGGGTAAAGGAAAGAATTATTCTCTCAATATCCCTTTAAAAATGGGAATGGATGATGAAAGTTTCCGCGGTCTATTTCGACCCATCATTCAAAAAGTCATGGAGGTTTATCAACCTAGTGCAGTTGTTCTTCAATGTGGAGCTGATTCACTATTTGATGATAAGTTGGGTTGCTTCAACTTGTCTGTGAAAGGTCATTCGGATTGTCTTCGTTTCCTTAGATCTTTCAACGTTCCTCTGATGGTCTTAGGTGGTGGAGGATACACAATTAGGAATGTTGCTCGATGTTGGTGTTATGAGGTCTCTTTCACTCTTTCTTATATATAATTGTGGATTGTGATTTGGTACTAGTTTAATTAATGTTTACTTATTTGATTTCATTGCATGTTGTTTCTGTTTTTTTAGACAGCAGTAGCAGTAGGAGTGGAGCTAGACAATAAGTTGCCAGTAAATGAATATTATAATTATTTTGGCCCTGATTATACCCTCTGCGTGGGTCCAAGGACCGACATGGTGAACCTAAACACACCCAAGGACATGGAGAAAATAAGGTATTTTTACCATCAATTTCTTTTTGGTTTAGTCAAAATAGATGATTCTGATTTCAATTTTATTACTACCATGTGTGATTTTTGATGCGGAATATAATTGCTAATATTGTGGAACAAAAGTGGCTTAAATGTTGTTTTATCTTTTCTGCTGATTAAATTTCTAGGGTCACATTACTGGAACAGCTTTCTCAGCTTTCCCATGTTCCCAGTGTGCCTTTTCAGACAACACCGTCTACCTTGGAAGTTCCAGAAGAGGTACATACTCATTAACAATTGCAATTGTTTTCCACTGGCTGTTCGCTTCATTTTGTTTGATTTTTATTGAGTATGGATTTAGGAGGAAGAAGAGGACATGGATAAAAGACCAAAACAACGAAAATGGAGTGGTGAAGAATATTATGATTCCGATTAAGATGAATATGAAAAGACCAAGTTCTCAAACTTGAGTGCCATGTTAGGTAATGGTTATATTTTGTTTTGAAATTAATATAAACACATTTAGTTTACCTTACCCGTCCCTCTCTATTTTAAAATGAATTTAATATTCATTTGGCTAATAATCTTACTTTCTTTGACGCAGGGATGTTCACCATCTTCTCTTCTTCTTGATGCGGCAGATCATTTTCTTTTGTTTTGGTCCTGGTCCATAGTATATGTACTTATTTCTAATTTAGTCTTGGACTTAGTTAATTTCTTCTTTTTTTTTTTGACAAAAGCAAACTTACTTCATTTTATTGAGCAAAATAATTTCAATACAGGATGAAATCAAATCAAACACATGGGAACGAGCAAAATAATTCATTTATTTTATTTTCAGCATTTCATGATGTTTTTTTTGACAAAATTATTCATAATTTTACACACTTGCATTTGGATGACGATTTTGATTTGAATGACGATGATCTGAAAGAAACCTAAGATTGATACATAAACCCAAAAAATCCAAGGTCAACATGAACACGTAGGTCCAGATCTCCTCCCAAAGAAGGCCCACGTTGACCATGTGGTCAAATTTGGAGTAACCCATTCATCTGCGCACTCACTCTCTCAGACTAAGAATAATCACCCAAACCAAAAACGAAAGATAATGCTTTCGTCCCTGCAAACGCAAACATTGATTCTCAATTCAACTGCAACACCAGGGTATGGCCATCACTTCCAACTCCAACCCACACGAACAAAAATCTCCTTCCCTCTTCTCAAGCCAAAATGCCAGCAACAACAAACCACTCATCCCTCCGAATGAACCCTCTGAACCTGACCAGCTCCTCAAAGGGTCTCTCCTACCTATGGGCGGTGTAGGGGTCCCAGGTGACCTCCTCACGGTCTAGCCGGTCAAGGCACAATATTCTGATGGTATGTGACTTGATGGCCCTAGGGCCATCATTGCACAACCATTTCTTCGCCCGTGGTATACTCTCATCATACTCTGGGTGCACCACCCAAGAGGAAAAGTTCGCACTCTGGAAGTGCTAAAAAATCCAAGCCTGTAATGAACATATCATTGGTTGATTATTAATCTGAAAGAAACCCTAAAGCAAACTTAAAAGTAAAGAATATGTTTTATACCTGAAGTAAAGGAAGATGACCAGCAATCTTCTTGGTCCTCTTTCTTGTAGCATCCTTCAGCTGATCGTATAGATGGGCAAGGGCCATCGCCCCCCAGCAAAAGTCTCCAACAACATCCAAATCAGTCAGCATACCAAGGTAGCCAAGCTTAACCTTGTTGCTCGACTTGTCGTGAACAAGGTGCAACCTAAAAGATACGAATGTAGGCCCTAGCAAAGATGAGTCCACCGCCCTCGCCTATGGTCGGGTGGTAGACCCTATCCTCAACCATACGGATCAATCGACAACCCCAGACCCGAGTCCGGGCAACAGATCTTCGGGGTGGCCCCAATAAATCAATCAGTAGTTGCTCTCCCTGCCACGAAGTCCAGTCAGGCATGTCATAGAACCGACCAGTGATGGGGATGTGTAGCAGCTGGGATACATCATCAAGGGCGATGCTCATCACCCACAGGAAGGTGGAATGATGATGTATCCGGCTGCCAACGCTCTATGAATGCGTTCAGCAGCCCCTTGTGGAGAATGGGGAAACCAATCCCGACCATAGGAACCAACCCTGAAGCTGTCAGAGTATCCCTGATCCTAGCATGGAACACTGTGGTAACAAGTCCATGTGGAATTGTTTGTAAATCTGTTCGAACCTGCATTCAGAAATGACACAATAAGCCAAAACATTCAACAGCATAAGAAACAAATTTACAACAGTCAACTATAAAATAATATCTTACCCGGCCAGAATAGAAATCAGTCAGAATATGTGTCCCGTATGTGGGCAACACAGAACCATCTTTTGGACCACCAGGAAATGGGAATGTAGCCCTAGGAGCAGCAGGCTCCTGAGGCTCAACAGCCTCCTCTGCTGATTATCATCAGCCTGCTCCTGATCATAAGCCTGCTGATGTCTAGATGATGAAGGGCCAGCAAGCTCAAAGGCTGGAAATTGAGCATCACGCTCAATATCATGGCCAATATCATCAACCGGTAGCGGGGGAGGAGGGACGTCAACCCTGCCCCTACCCCTAGCCCGACCCCTACCTCGGGAAGGTTCACCAGCTTCTTCCCTCCTTTGCGGTTTGAAGCGCGTAGGAGGGTGGCTCACCGCTCACTTGGATGGTTGTGCTGAATTACCACCTCTGCTCCTCACCATATCTGAAACAACAATCAAGAGAACCAATTAAACCAAATTAAGAGAACCAATCACAAATTAAGAGAAACTGTACTGTCAAACAACTGTTCGAACGGCCACATGCGAACATGTTCGCACAACCCCGTTCGAACAAGTCAGTTTCACATTCCAACTCACAACGGTTCGAATGAGGTCGTTTGTACGGTGTTCGCATGACCTCATTCGAACACCTTTGTTTTCAATTGTTCGAAGGACGTCGTTCGAACAATGCAGTTGCCCAGAAGAAAAAAACCCAAATGCGAGGAACAGGGAGAGGCTTACCTAGATGAAAATGGAACGATTAGAGAGTGTGAGAGGCCGCGAACAAAACCCAGAAACTCTTGAGGGTGTTAGTGGAGAAGATTGAGTGAGTTGGGAGAAGGTGAGTGAGAGGGAGAGTGAGAGATAGGGTTCGAAGGTGGGGGGAAGTGAGAGGAGTGAGAGAGTGAAGAGGGTGTGTGGGGTTAAGGGGAATTTTTAATTTTTTAAATTGGGGGTAATTTGGGGTTTTTAAGATTGAAGGGGTGTGTTAGAGTAGGAGGGGGTGTGGGAAAAGTAAAGGCCAAAATCCAAGGTCAACATGAACACGTAGGTCCAGATCTCCTCCTAGAGAAGGCCCACGTTGACCATGTGGTCAAATTTGGAGGGCTATTGCTTTTCCCACACCCCCTTCTACTCAAAACACATCCCACAAGGGTGTGAAAAGACCAAAAGGCCAGTCAAAACCTCTTTTTTTTTACGAAATTTCACCTGTTCGAACACGGGCCTTCGAACAGGTTCGAATGACATCGTTCGAGTGTGTTAAATTTTGACTTCACACTCTCTTTGGGCGTTTTTCACCTGTTCGCATTCGCATGACCTCGTTCGAACCCGTTCGAACGACATCGCTCGTTCAGTGTGTTAAATATTGACTTCACACGCTTTTGTGCGTAATTTCACCGCTGTTCGAACGAGGTCATTCGAACGTGTTCGAACAAGTCGTTGAGCAGTACCTTTAAACACGCCTCTCCAGGCGTTTCACGCGAGATTATTTTTGGAATAAAATTTGTTAAAGGATGTAAAAGAGTAGGAGGGGGTGTGGGAAAAATAAACGCCATTTGGAGTAACCCATTATTCATCTGAGCACTCTCTCTCAGACTCTGAATAATCACCCAAACCAAAAACGAAAGATAATAGTGTCAAAAAAAAAAAACGAAAGATAATGCTTTCGTCCCTGCAAACGCAAGCATTGGTTCTCAATTCAACTGCAACACCAGGGTATGGCCATCACTTCCAACTCCAACCCACACGAACAAAAATCTCCTTCCCTCTTCTCAAGCCAAAATGCCAGCAACAAGAAACCACTCACTCCACCTCCTCTTCTATCCAACCCAAAACCCAAGATGATGGTATTCCCATTGAAGACGTCAAAACCCTAGCCAAATTCAAGTCAAGACACAACTACATCCGTGTTCTAGAAGTTTCTAGAAAAGCCGACCACCCTTTCCGCGGTTCCAGGCTTCTCCTTCTCGACTCCCCTGGAAACATCCACAGCATATCATTCCTCTTCAAAACCCTCACCAACGCTTACTTTGACGTCTTCGCCACTCTCCCGCCGATACTCCCTCCGGGACCCATCGCCGTCCTCGGCTTCGGCGCCGGTTCCGCTTCTCGTATAATCCTCGAACTTTACCCCGACGCGGTGGTCCACGGCTGGGAACTCGATCCCTCTGTGATTGATGTAGCGAGAGAGTATTTCAATCTCGGGAAGATCGAGAGGGAAAATAAACAGAGGCTTTTCATCTACGTGGGAAATGCGTTGACGGCGAGTTTGGCGGGAGGGTTTTCTGGGATTTTGGTTGACTTATTCTCGAAGGGAAGTGTGATACCGGAGCTTCAAGATCCTGCCACGTGGGAGAGGTTGCGCACGTGTTTGAGAAAAGGTGGGAGGATAATGGTGAACGTTGCGGGTAGTTGTGTGGAGGCTGAGAATAAACTTAGAGATGGAAAGGTCGTGATGGAAGAAACTTTAAAGGCTATGAGAATGGTGTTTGGGGATAAGCTTTTTGTTCTCAGACTTGGGAATCCTGGGGTGGATAGCTCACTTGCTCTTACTGGAGATTTTCCTGAACCTGATAGTTGGAAGAATGCGCTTCGACCTTCGTTGAGATGTTACGTTGATCTATGGACTCCCTATTCTGGTTAGTGTTGGCGCTCATCACCTGTTTGTGTCTATTCCTCTGTGAGGTTTCACTTTCTTTTTATTCCTTCATTTTTCAATATTTTGAGGAGTGTTGCGAGCAAGTCCCGTTTTTTGTGCAGAATATGATAGTTGTAAACATGCAATTAAATTATAGCAACATGCTTATATTATTCACCATTTAACTATGCACTTGCCAATTGTTTAAATTTTAAAGAACTTTGTTGGATTTAAGTGAGCTGAAATTATTTTCTACATCCGCTTGGGACAATAAGTTAATAATAACAACAGTGCTTGCACAATTGTTTGGTTTGATGAAAAAAGTTCCGGTAAAGTTTTCTAACTTGGGCAGCGAGTTAAGCTTGGCCTAATGTCCCTTTGCGGCTTAAGTTTAACCTCTAATGAAGTATGACCTCCTATTGAACCTTAGTAGAAATACGGATGAGATTACATCAAAACTAGCTACTTTAAACATACAAACAAATCCTCACTGTATGACAGTGTGGGTTATGATTTAGCCAGTAGTAAAATCCACCGTTATGTCACCACAGGCTTCAATGCTTCACCAAGAGGGGCATCATCACTCTGTTGCCAGTAGTAAAATCTGTGTGAACATATCTGGCTATTAAATTAAATTGCAACCAAGCGCAATGCCATATCTAGTCTAGCTATTAAAGGCGTCAATGAAATGTGCCGTGCATGAAAAATCTCAGCCCCAAGATCAACATAGAAAGATGAAGGCAGCAAGTTAAGGCCAAGTTTTCCAATTTACAGCAACTGGTTTCCATTAAAAACGTACCAGCTATTTGTCCAATTTACTGTCTCCCAATCTCTCTCAGGATCTTGATTCACTGCCATCATAATTGACCTCAATTACAATAGTTAGCACTATCACATAACAATTGAATAGTCATCTTTAAATCTTGACTGTTGATTTTTTTTTAATAAAAAATAAAAGAAAACATGAATAGAGAGAGAGAGAGAGACTCTGCTAATTGCAGAGGATCAGAATCCATCTCTCTCGCAAGTTAGTTTCCAAAACTAGAGCAGGAATGTCAAAAAATTATGGCAACACTAATTATTATGACATATTTTTTTTATAGGAAGATATATCTTTTTTTTATAAGCAAATGATTATATTGACAAGGGTACGAGAATACTCCAACCCGTCTAGATACAAGAGATCTTATTAAAATCTTCTCTAGCTCAAAATCTCATGGGAAAAAGATATAATGAGAAAAAAGATTAGCCCAATAACAACGAAGCTAAAAAGCCAATTACAAAGAATACAAACTAGTGGATTTCCTCTATCACCATTGAGCAATCGAAAGAACAAAGTTGTTTATCTGAAAAAAAAAAGAACAAAGTTACTGTCCACAGTGTTAATGAACCACTCTCAAAACAAATACATGATTAATAACATGAGAGTCAAAAACAATCCCTCTTTTTTTTTTTTTGGTCAACATAAGAAACAATCCCTCTAAACAACACCTTATTCTTGTGAAGTAAAATGCACCAAGTTTTTTAGACTGAAGCCTCAAACCAGTTAAGAAGTTATATCCTTAATTGACACCTAAGGAGAAGCTTTGTGAATGTCTATCTCTTAAAAGCCTGTTTGTATCCATAAGAGGCAACTGTAGCTCCATGAATAAGAACGTGGTTGGATTTGTTTATTTTTGTGTTTATGAAAAATAATTTATGAAGATAAATAAGTTTTTATGTCAATTCATAAGTTCTCACTAACAAAAGTTATATCTCCATTGGTTGTTTGTTTTTCCATAAATTACATTGACAAATTTATGAATAATACATAAAAACCTATTTATTTGCATAAGTTGTTTTTCATAAACTCAAAATATGCTATATCCAGACGGCCTTAAATGATTTTCACCAATTAGATATTGCTAGTCTAACTTCACATGTTTTTTTTTACAGTGAAAAGCAAACAAACACACCATTGATTAGACGCTCCAATTTTTAGCTTCGTAAATTGACGGTAAAAATGTTATTCAGCCACGGAAAAATGAAACGTAATGTAGATCCAAACACACTATAACATGAAAGGAGTACCCAACTTCGAAATGCTGGAGATCATAGAACATGTCCATGTTACTCTCCCCCCTTCTCTCCGGTCCCCACCACTATAACACAACCCTGCTTCAAACTGTGGTCAAATCTCACCCTCTAAGAATACCAAATGACTCCTCAATCTTTCTTAATTCTTCAAGAACATGCATGCTCTTTCGTACTTGAATGTGAAAAGTGGGGTACTCACCTAGTCACATCCAAATAGCAAAGTTTTATTGATTTATATTGCATTAATTGATTTATTGATGTGCACAATGTAGTCATGTTATGTGAAACAAATGGAAAATTGTTCAATTCGCATAATTGTACCTTAATTCAGTGTTGCTTCTGCTGGCCCCGTGTAGTCTGCATTGCAAATTGTAGAGGCTATCCTGCTGTATTTGCAATGTACATATTCTGTGTCCCAAGTAAGCTAAGCTTCTCAACGTAAGCTAGCTAATTATATATTTTCACCAAAAATTTGCTGAAAGACAGGGCAAATTCTTCTTTATCATATGGCCCTAATCATTAACATGAAATAATTGTATAGTGAGGAGTCAATAGTGTTTTTTATTTTGCAATCATTAGCTTAGCACGTGATTGAGCGCCGAGCATGTGTGTCAATTACGCTGAGCTATTGAATTTGTTAATGTTATTATCTCCATTTATCAAGAAAAAATGGGATGAAAAATTAATAAAGCTAGTGAAGTTATGATACTCCTGCACAAGTCGATCTGAGTGACAGGACAACCATGTCCAAACCTGCAACTGCAACTGCAACACATGGGGTACAAAAATCTGGTAAGGGTACTCTTCAAAAATTGTGGTTGGGGGAGCATGGGACTGAAGTTGATGATAATAGATTGTTGGGGAAGTGATAATGACAACTTCTTTCTTCAATCTCTCATTTATCTCATTCTAGTACAACTGCCATTCTTGTGTGATTGTATGGATGAGCATTATTGATAGCATAGCTCTAATTCTTTCCTCTCTCAACTCACATTAATGTGTTGTGCCCTTATGCAAAGTAACATTTTTCTTTCTGAAAAATATATTTTTAAGTGCGTATTATATAAAGTGAAGGGAAATAAAAGGAATGAAGTCATGATGGAAACAAACTTCAAGCAATAGAGCTTTGTTGCCACATGAAGATTAATGAAGGGATTTGTTAAAGTCACCTCTCTTTTATTTGGTGTAGTTGGTGCTGTCAATATAAGTATGAACTTAATTTTAGATCAACTTTTCCTGTATTCTCAATCTTAGTTTATTTTATCCCAAAAAATAAATAAAGTTTCAGAATGAAGAGAGGCAAATTTGAATCCACTTTTTTTACTTTATCATCCTTACTGTTGTAACTTTAAATGACAAGAGAAATCATGATTTTTACGAAACTAAATTAACAACTACGTGGGTGATGGGTTATTTTGAGCTTTTATTTCTCCAATCAACTATTTAATATAACTATTCTTACATTTCGTACACTACCACATTTTTACCCAAAAGTAACGCCTAAAAACCGTTGTATAAAGCCAAAAAATTATTGCCTTTACTTTCGGCAACGGTTTTGAAACCGTTGTTTCAGCGGGTGTTGTTTACGTAGAAGTACCAAAAAGCACAACTCAAATAAAAATATCAAATTACTCATATAATCCATCTCTCTTATAAAAAATTCATCTTTCTTTCCTCTCCCTCTAGGGGTTTTAAGATTAATACTAGTAAAATAATTTATTGGAAATTAGTTTATGCTTGTTTAAAAATGTATTACTTGTTATCTTGAATTATTTTTGTCAACCAAAATCTAATTTCTAATTTCTATAGAAACTTTGGAAGTAGAGGGGGCTTGCTCTGATCTCGCATTTGGTTATTTTCGCTATTTGGGAGATCTATAATAGCCACATTTTCCATAATTAGCATGTTGATAGACTATATATATGCATTGGAGCGGATGTGTCCTTAAGATGATTCTTGAGGTAGTAGGTCTCAAACTTGTCTCTTTTATGACTGGCGTGTTGATGTTTTGGTATCGAACATGGGGTTTCCACCTCCTCTTCGCCTTTCCTCCCGTGTTTCCGTTTTCTCTCACATTGAGGCCATCTCTAGGCTTCCTCGCCTTCATTCGCTTTTGTGTGGGTTAGAGTGACCCTTATACTCTCAAATTGTGTTAATATATATACTTGCCATTCAAAAAAAGAGTCTTGCAATGCATAAATTTAAGCTTTCTAGAGCCAAATACACCAATCACAGAAAAGAAAACATGTCCCTCTAAAACAAGCCAAAAACTAAAATCTAATCTTAATTCCCTTTATTATATATGCTTAATTTTTTGAGTTGTTAAATTCTTTTTAATATAACCCTTCCTGTTCATTTTATTTACGAATACTATTCACTGTTCATGTCCTGAATAACTTTTTCTATGTTTAAAAAAGGGTAGTTCTAGCAAAAATCAGCACTTAATGTGGTTCATAAAATTTCTAAACAAATAATCCCTTACTAATAAGCTGTAGAGTATAATTTAAAGTGACTCTTTAGGTTTATATGAGCCATTAATCCATGCAACACAGAACACTGTTAAAAAAAAAAATTAGATGTGATGTTTTTTCAAAAAATGGTTGAAGTCTGTATGAGTGCAAAAGTGAGAGAATGGAAAACATCCCCACATTGTTGATATTATTATTGGATGAAAGGTCATGCGTATTTCTTTCTATAGTCTACCTTCATTTATTACCTTTGTCTTTTGCTTCCAACCCTTCTCCATCCACCCAATGTTGTTTCCCTTCCTTCCCACCCTTTTTCCCACTAAATTATCACCTTTCATCACTCTCTCTTGCTCTCTCCTCTAGCCTTTCTTCCAATTAGGGTTCCTCTTAGGTTTGCTTCTCCTTTAAGGCTTACTACTTTCTCTTGAGAGAGAGAGAGAGAGAGAGAGAGAGAAAAAGAGCAGCTCCTGAAGGACTTCCAACAAGGGATAAAAGGTATTTCCCTTTTATTTCTTTTAATCAAAAAAACCTACATCACAAACAGGTAAAAACCATGTTATTCATGTAGCTTCCTTCTTTTCTCCTTTTCCTTATGCATGTATAGTTCTTTTCTCTGTTTTTGTTTCTTTCAAATAAAGTAACTGTTTTTTTTTTGACAGCAGATAAAGTAAATGTTGATAGACCAAAGATTACACTTTTATAGGACTTTCCCATTTTTATGTTTTCTGATGTCGCCATGAAACTATAATCATCTAGATCCCTGGCTTAACTGAGTAAATTTAAGAAGGTAATTATAGCTTGGTTCTTAACCATGCAGCTGAAGTCTTCAAGATAAATTGTTCTAAAGAACAAATGAGGATGAACAAGAAAACAAGTCCATAAACTTGAGGAGAAATTCAGATCAACACTTTGCAGAGAGTTTTATGTTTTTGAAACTAGTAATTCTTTGCTGATTTCCCTTAAGGGTTTTTCAGGTTAATAGTATTACTACCATTTACTAATTAACACTAATAATATATAGATCCTAGGTAGCCTTATTATCAAAGAAAGATAAGATAATAAATCAGATCTGATTTTCTGACCTTGATGAGAATGTTTGAATCTAAAACTGGTTAGTGAAGAACTAGGCATAGATGTGTAGTTTGTTAAAGGGTTTGTTTTAAGCCACTCATATATTCTAATTAGTGCAGGAAACTAATATTAAAAAATGGCATCATCAAGCTCTTATAATTCTCCTTGTGCTGCCTGCAAATTCTTGAGGAGAAAGTGCATGCCAGGATGCATCTTTGCACCTTACTTTCCACCAGAAGAGCCACAAAAATTTGCAAACGTGCACAAAATATTTGGTGCTAGCAATGTAACTAAGCTCCTCAACGAACTTCTCCCTCACCAGAGAGAAGATGCAGTGAACTCCCTTGCCTATGAAGCAGAAGCTCGTGTGAGGGACCCAGTTTATGGTTGTGTAGGTGCCATTTCATTCCTCCAAAGACAAGTTCAAAAGCTTCAAAAAGAGCTTGATGCTGCAAATGCTGATCTCTTCCGCTATTCTTTCACTGACATCCCTCCTTCTGCAGCAGCAGCAGCAGCAGCACTTTCTGTGCCTCCATCAGTTCAACAAGTGCCACAAAGAATTGGTAATGAAGGAAGTGGGTTTTATAATCGACAATCTCCTAATAATAATGCTTATTCTAATTATCCTTATTCTCTTCCTTGGACTGATACCTCTTCTGAGGACATGAGTGAGGGAGGAGGAGGAGGGGGAAATAATTTGTGAGTTAATTAAGTTTACTATTTATTAATTAATATTACCTATATATATCTAGGGTTTATACTTTTTGATGAGGTATAGCCTGCAGTATTCTGATGATCATGGCGTGGTGATATTATATATATGCCTTACTTTGGAGTTTGAAGTCATCTACATAGGTGGATTGAAGGTCTACTGTGTCCTTAAAGTTTATTTGTTTGCTTCTCGATCTTTTATAGATCAGGAGCTTGTATCATTGTAATGTTGTATTGTATTGATTAAAACTTATTTCCAATAACTTTTCACGTAATATCTTTTTTATAATGTTTAAAGTGTGGCTTTAGATCTAAGGGTATCTTTGTGAACGGAAGAGGTATTTTTTCAATTTTAAATTGCGAAAGTTATAAAATATATTAGAGTAATCTTTTCCAAACTTTTCTCTCCTCTCAAAATCTCCTCCCAAACATACCCTAAATCATATGGAAACATGCATATGGCTACTAGACCTCGTATGGGAGACCACTAGTTTGCTTTCATTTTGTGTTTTTAGTTACTCATTTTTGTCTAGATGATTCTAAACTAGTGTATTTTGAATCATGTTTCCTTTCTTAAACTATTTTATGTTAATTAAACTATTCTATGTCAGAATTATGAATTACTGACACAGTAAACCGGACACGGCACAAATATACGTAGATGCTAGTTTTAATTTGAAAATTAAATTAAAAGTAATTGAAAGTGTCGGTATTGTTGTGTTGTGTCAAATACTGAACCGTCTTCAATCTGAAGTGTTCATGCTTCAAACGGTCACTCTCACTTCAAACTGTCACTCTCACGGTCACAGACACAAAAGATGAGATATTAATTACTAAAACATAGCTAGATATTAATTACATAGCTAGAGTTGTAGGAACTTTTCATGAAATAAAGCCTGTGTTCCTGATCAAAATCCAACAACCTCTTGTATTGCTAGCTATGTTTTAGATTTTTTGAAAGATATGTATAGGGGGCATTGGGTATGGTGTTGGATTTACTTACTCAACTAAATGATCTTTCTGAACTCGTGTCTCTGCTAGATGCAATCAAAACTAGTTTTCAATTTCATCACATAAAAGTATTATTAATAATAAGTACGTAGTTCATCCTTAGTTAGGGTTTTCAGTTTTTTACTCTCTCTTCTACTCTTTGAAAATGTACCCTAGCTATCCCTTCTATAATTCTATGTTCTAAACTGTTCCTATCAACCACCAACACTCACCTACAGACAATACAGTGCAACAGTATTGAGCTACTAGCATAACCTGTTTTGTAATTGGGTTAGGTACATTCAATAAAATTTTGGCTTATCTAAAAAAAAAAATACAGTGCAACAGTATGGGCATGCCACTCTCTCTACAGTAACTGCATAACGCAGTGAATCTAGTAGATCGTATGCATATCATGATCTCAAATTATTAGTCAAGAGACAAGATCATTTGAAGGTTATTTGAATCTCAAAACATATATAATCTCAAATCAAAGATTGAAAATCTATCACTGTATGCAATGCAACCGTGTGATTACAGTAGTACTGCAATGAAACCAACTTGATGCATATATGATTATGAATGACTACTAATTTAAGTAAAGTTTAAGGATAGGGTTAGGTTTTTTTTTCCTAAAGAAAAGTTACAATAATACTTATATTTTCCAAAAGAAAAGACCTGGCAGGTCTGTCTGTCATTTTATTATAGATCATCATATAGTTATTGTTAAACGGTTGAACCTAAATCATAATCCTTATTTTCTTGAGATGATTTCATTCTAATTCTCTCTCTTATTAACTGTATATATGAATGGTATTCGTGCAATCTGGGCAAGTACAGAAGCAGAGCCAAAAAATGTTCATATAATCTATTCTTTGTCAGTCACTTTACTTTACTCCTTCTCTCTCAGCACACAGCACAGAGACACACACTGTTATTACAATCACAATCACAACAGTAATACGGAGTAATAAAAAGTCAGAACCCTCTCTCAAATACACCCAAAGAATATGCATACGAGGCTAGTAGACCCAACACCTGTTTCTGGCCATAGTAGCTCAAAAACCTCCAATTCATTGCCCAATTTGCCATCATATCATCACTTCTTTCTACTCAGCCTGACCCCACTTTCCTCCTCGAGATCACAAAAAGCCTCGACTTTTTCTCTCTTGGAATTTTTGGTAAACCAAATCTATTCTCTCATCAAAATTTCCCCAAGAATATCTCCATCAAGTCCTTGTTAATTGGTTTATTAATTACATGCATAGCATAGCCTAGCATAGGACAATTTGTGTGGCATTGGAGCAATTTAATGTGGCTCAGGGAAAAAGTGAGTATGGCTTTCTGAACTTGTTGTTTCTGTGAATGAATGCAATAGTTATATAATTTCAGAATCCATCAAACACATCAATCTTATGCACTACTAAGACGTGAAAAAGAAGCAAAGAGCAGGTGAAAAATTTGACAGGGTGAGGAGGTTTAAAAGAAAAGGACAAGGCCTGTGAGGGGTCCTATACCTATTTAAGCCCCCGCAACAAATTCTTTATGTTCTCATGGTGGACCAAATGAAAAGGCCTCAATGGGTCATTCCTCACATTATTATATGGTCAAGACTCAAGAGAGACAAACAAGTTTATTGTCCATGATAGTATTTACAGACAGTCTTACGTGCACATGTGATGTGTCAATTTCAATTGTGTGTGTTGTGTCTTCCAAAACTATTCTAACTCTGAAAAGCTAGCTTCATTCTACTGCTAATAATGAATTTGGTCATATCATTCATTCATGAGGTCACTGTGAGTTTTGATTATAACTTATCACAGATCACAGATCACAGATGGGGATTTATTTCTCTTGCCATCGTCATTTACTCTCATGATTATCCATTGCCATTCCAGAAAAACTACTACCTCCTAGAAATACAATCAATAACGTTCACAAACCATTCATAAAATAATCAAGTTGAAGAATTACTCCTAGCTTGGAGCAATCATTCATGAGGTCATATAATAAGGTTCACAAACCATTCATGAATTATTGTTATTAATGATGTTACCAGACAGTAAAAAGAATAGGTACCGCAAGCCATTCTAGTCTGCATGGGGCAACATGGCCTTCCGAGTTCCGACCCGACGTTGGCGCAATGAGCAGAGGCAACACAGCCTAGAAGGGTATCCCTGGCTGCGACATCAAGCCAACGCCGACCCCCGGAACGGCCTCGACTTGAGGGGAAATTGTTCCGGATTGGGCACGAGGCCCAATCCAACTGTGGATCATAGATAAGCCCAATAACGAGGGTCCTAATTCCATGAAACTAAGCTTACTTAAGCCTATCAAAAGATCGACGGTCACAATCTAACGACGCGATCCAACGGATCAAATTAAAGTTGATGCCTATAAATATGGGTCTCACTCAGCAAAAAGGTACACATCTCTCATTTCTTGCATTACTCATATTCTCTTGTACTGACTTGAGCGTCAGAGTGTCATTGAAGGTCTCACAACCGGGGTTGACTCTGATATTCGGTCTTGCACATGAGCCCTACCAACTACAGCCTAAGATCTACTCAAGGCAGAGCAAGGTACATAACAGTCTGAACATTACCGCATGTGAAAAAGTAGAATATTAAAATTTTGTCAGAATTTCAAAAAAATTAAAAATAGTAAAAAGGAAAAATGAAGGAGAAATGTATGAACTTGGACAAAATCTAATTAGTCCGAATATTATTCCGTGAAAATCAAGACAATTTTAAAGTTGACAAATTTAAATAGTTCAAACATTACCCCCGTAAGAAAACGAATATCAAAATTTTGTCAAAATTTGAAAATTTTTAAAATAGTAAAGAGGGAAAATGAAGGAGACATGTGGATGAAATTAAAGTAGGTATATTGAAAAAATAGAGAAATGAGAGAATTAGAGGAGACGAGATTGAAAAAGTGTGAGAGTGAAAAAGTGAAAAAGTTTGAAAAAGTAAAAAAATTTGGAAAAGTGAAAAAGTGAAACTACTTAAATAGCCTCCAATTGTTAAGTTGATAAAAAGATAAAATTGGTATTTTGGAAGTAGGTGAATGATATAGATAAAGTAGATGTCATTTTAGTTATTAGTTTTCTTTAGCTATTAGTATCTTTGTTTGTTTATAGGGATTAGTTTGTAGGTATGCTCTGTTATCTTTTATAATATTGTTTTATTTATAAGGGAACCATAGATTTTGGACTGTGGTACCCGAAATCGAGTCAGTTTGCTTTGATCGGTTTTTGTGATGCTGATTTTGCTGGATATACATTAGATATGAAGAGTACTAGTGGAACCTGTCATTTCTTAGGGCCTTGTTTGACCTCTTGGTCTAGTAAAAAGCAGAACAGTGTTGCTTTGTCCACCGCTGAAGCCGAATATGTGGCGGTTGGAAATTGCGTTGCACAGGTTTTGTGGATGAAACAGACTTTGGAGGATTTTGGTTTGTTATATGATAATGTGCTAGTTCTATGTGATAACACTAGTGCCATTAACATTGCTAAGAACCCCATCTAACACTCTAGAACTAAGCATATATAAATAAGGCATCATTTCATTAGAGACTATGTTTCTAGGGGGAGCATAACATTAAATTTTGTAGGCACCGATGACCAACTAGCAGACATTTTCACGAAACCACTAGCCGAAGCTCAATTTTGTAAGATCCGGAGAGAGCTCGGTATGCTTGATTTTGCAAGCCCGTAATGTGATTATGTGATGTATTTTTCAGGTGCTATGTTCTTGTTATATCATATTGTATGCGTCTTGTGTGTCTTCCCTCCTTTTTGATGAAAACAAAGGGGGGAGAAAGACTTACTGCTTATTGCATTGCTTAGTTGTGTAAATCACTATGTTTGGTTCTCTTGCGTGTCAGCTATTTATTTTTCTTGATGAAGAAGAAGAGGAGCATGCTAGAGGAGTAATTTTAGAAGAAATTGCTAGGCAGAAATATGCCAAACAAACCTCAGCATCAACCCAACAACAAACCCCTATCACTTCACCAGTTACCAAAACACCCATCATCTCACCAAATCAAGAGTCCTCCTCCATTCCAAAATCACCATTACCCTCCCTCAATGATCCACCAGTACTATCACCACCACAAACAACCCCTCCACCACCCTCTCCAACAAATGAACCACACAAACAACTCACACAGAAGAACCAACCCCTGTTATGCCAACAAAACAAACAGTACCTTCTAGCCCAAGCAACATTACTACTAATGTTATTTATGCTCTTGAGAAAGATATTTTGCAGGAAAGAGAAGAAGAAGGACTCAACAAAGGAGATAAAGGAGAAGAATCATCTGCACAGGAGCCTGTTGCTCAAACTGTTGAGATGCAGAGTGATGCTCTGCATCACTTTCTTCACGCATCACAACAGCAACAACTATGCATGATGAAGCAACAATCAAACTTGTTCGGAACAAATGGCTCAACAGAAGAGGAAGCATTGCACAACACTCGAAGTTCTTCAAGCAACTGCAGCCAAAGAATCAAAATTGACACCTAAAAGGAAGAAACCTAGTGCGATCAAGATCGATGCACTGCATCGGTTCAAGAAAGCAGATTCGTGAATCAGACCGGAGGAAGGAGGTGCATCTGCACCTACAGAAGAAACACCAAGCAAAGCCACCTAAGGAGAAGAAGCAGAAGGTGAAACACACTCCTCCATCAAGGCAAAACACGAGAATCGAGTGGAGCCAACAAATGAGTATCATTTACAAGTTTTCACCTACTACTACTATAGCTTGTGTTAATTGCATTTAAACTATTTCCCTGGTTGTTTTTAATCTCTCTCCCTATTTTGAACAAATGGTTTGTATTTTGTAAACAAATTGCAAAGTGAGGACACTGCAACCCCTTAAGTTTGGGGATTTGCATGTTATGTTATGTTTTAATATATTTCTATCTAATATGTTGTGTGTTTAATTAATATGTTTTATATAGTAAATATATATGTTTTAAGTAGTTTTTAGTTTGTTTAAATATTAGATGTACTTAACAAAGTAGTATCTAAATATTTTAGTAGAAAAGATCAGTTTTTCAAAAATATGGTGAAAGCCCTATGGATGGAATTTTTATGATGAAAAAGAGAAAAAGAAGTCTTATTTCTTAGAAAAACTAAAATTATTTTTACTTCAACACTTCAAAACTGAGTTTGTGAAAAGAACCTTGCTATTTAAAAAGATCAATCTGATGCAAGGGGAATTGTTGGTAAGCTTAGGTCAAAACAAAGTTTACTAAAAAGATAGAAGAGCTTAAAGAATTAAGTTTGGGGGTGTTTTATGAAAACAAAGGCTGAATTTCAAAAGTATAAGAGTAAACAATGCACAAAAAGAATACAAAAAAGTGGACAAAGCCATACCCTGAATCTTTTGAAACTATACCCGTGCCTAAGTACATGAATGCATCTGGAGGTCAAAGACCTGTGCCATGCAGGAATAAATGTATCTGGAGGATAGTTCAAAAAACTGAACCTGTGCCAAAGTGCAAAGAAAAATATATGCATCTGGAGGTCAAAGACCTGTGCCAAAGTGCATTTGCATCTGGAGGTCAGTGAGGAAGGTAATATGAGCTAGAAAAAGAAAAAGCATCATCAGTGCAGAAAGCATAAATGCAAACTGCACTGAAGAAAAAGCAAAATGCAGAAAAAAAAAAATCAATGCACCAATCACTTCAAAGAAGTATTGCATCTACTCAAAAGATCCACACAAAAAAATAGAAAAATGCATTGGCTCAAAAGCTTTGAAAGATTCAACCAAGCCCTTTGATTTTAGAACTCCCCAACACTTGAGAAAATTTTGTGAGTCTAATCTCTCTTTTGAAAAATATTTTGGTGTGACCAAAGATGAACCAATCCTTTCAAAGGCTAGGAGGAAATTTTTTCACTTAGTCTTGGAACCAATCTCAACTCAGTGGGTTCACACACACACAAAAGAGTTTGAATAGCTTTGGTAGTTTTGAAGAAATAAAGGCACAAGAAAAATTGTTAAAGAAATGAAGTTCATAGGGAACTCCTCATGAAAATCCAAATATCAAACTGATCTATCTTCTAGAATTATAGTTTTTAATAGTTTGTCTTTGTCATTACTTGCGGACAAGCAATGGTTTAAGTTTGGGGGTGTGATAACTCTATTTTATATAGAGTATTTCATATGTTTAAACTTAGTATTTGCTCTCTTTCAAGTAATAATAAAGAGTTTATATAGTATTTTATGTGATATATGATAACTTGAGTGATTTGAATGGTTATAGTTATTATTAGGCCATTTTGGATATATTGTGGTATGTTTGATGTTTTGTTGGTGCGTCTCAATGCTAATCGCATCAATGCTCCTGACCGATCCTCGCATCAAATCCGCACTACTTGGTGAATAAGCAGCCTGTTTCATATGCATCCACTTGCAAGTGATGACCTCCTGCCTGGTTCTCTGATGCCATCCCACCTTGTATAGTAGGCGCCTACCATTCACACATAGCTTTGAAGAGTCACCAACATAGGGACACATGTTCTATCACCATGGAACCGCCCTATGTCATTAGTCAAAGATTTCAACATGGGATAAACCTCTGAAAAGCAACTACAGCTATGATCCACTCAAGATTACTTCAACATGAATAAAGGAAGCACCTCACTTGAAGACTATAAAAGGACCTCACATCTTCATTTGGAAATATATCACAATCCATAAGTTAGATCAAAATTTCAATATACATAGTTAGTTTTTATATTTTTAGAGGAAGAGGAAGGAATTAACAAATCCTCCTTAACTCGTTTTCATAGTGTTTGTATAGTGCTAAGGAGTAATGCTAGTGCATTGCTAGAAGATTTCATACAAAGTGTTTCAACAATTGTAACTTTTCTCTTGTTGTTCTCTTTTGTGATTTCTATATATATATAAACTTGGTCTATTCAGTTTATATATATCTTGCAATGTCTCTTGTTAGCTAAACCTTTCTTAGTTGGAATGTTCTAATCATTTAATGAGCTTTTAAGTAAGTATGATGCATGTATGTATGTTTGTACTTTAGTTCTTGCTTGATAATCTTTCCAAACTTATTTTGAACTTGATCACTTAGAATAAGTAAGATTTGTAAATGACCAGAAATGGCTTACAATTAAGAACTCAAGAACTAATATGGGTGAGTGTTTTACATAAAGAAAACTTTGTGAAAACCATGCTAAGTCCTAGAGATAGGATAGTATAGTCCATAGGATAATTGTGGGTACTTAAAATACAAGAGTGAATTTATTTAAGCAAATTGGATAATTGTTAGGAGGCAAGATTGGCATTAACACCCCTTTCTTTCTTTGCATAGAACAAGGATCATAAGAGCTGATAATGATACTTTGAAGAAAGTGACCGAAAGACACATAGCTAATGCAACAGCATTCAGTGCAGCTGCATCACATACTGCATCAAACACTTATAAGTAAATTACTTGATAAAGACATTCCAACTAGCTTTTCTCTTTTACACTATCAACATTTTTTACTTTGCTTTCTAACTTAGTTGTGATCATCACCAAAACTCCAAAATTATTTTGTTATTTTGTTACTTTACACTTTATTACTTTATATTGATTTTAAAAGTGAGTTTTTCAATCTCTGTGGGTTCGATCTTTTTACTACTTGTTTTTGGACAGTGTATACTTGCACACAAGTGTATGTGTTTTCCATGCACCAAGTTTTTTGGCGCCGTTGCCGGGGATTGAAGTAAATTCTTTTTAAAATTCTGATATATAGTAATTTAGTGTTGTATATAAATTCTGGTCTTTAAAGTTTTTGTCATACAAAAGTACATGGTACATAGTATATGTACAGAACCAGAAACAGAACGCCAGAATATAGTTTAGATCCAGAAATAGAAAGAAAATTCAGGAGATTGCTAAGACTCCAAAAACAAAATCAACAAGCTTGCAACATGTCATTCAGTGAAGAACAAAGCTCAAGGCCACACTCAGTGAGAGGAGGCCACGGTTCACTGAGATGCTCTTGAAGAAGAAGTTCATAGAGAAAATCTCATCCACATGGATCACATAGGTATGATTAATGATAGAGATAGACCTATGAGGATTATGCTCGATTTGATCATCAAAACATGCAAACTAGTATAAATAGACCTCATATTGATGCCATGCATTTTGAATTTAAACCTATGATGTTTCAAATGCTTCAAACTATTGGTCAATTTGGAGGATCTCTCATGAAGATCCTCATTTGCATTTAAAGCAATTTCTAGAAGTATGTAGTAATTTTATTATACACGGTGTTAGTGAAAATGCATTTAGATTAAGGTTATTTCCTTATTCTTTGAAAGATAAAGCTAAGGCTTGGCTAAATTCTTTAGAGCCTAACTCTATCCATTCATGGAATGAAATGGTGAAAAATTTTTAGGAAAATATTTCCCACCTATCAAAAATGTCAAAGTTAAGAAATGATATTACATCTTTTAGACAAAAAGAGTTTGAATCTTTATTTGAAGCATGGGAAAGATGGAAGGAACTTTTAAGAAAATGTCCTCATCATGGTTTACTGTTATTATTCAAATGGAAACATTTTATAATGGTTTAGAACCTCAAACCGAATAATGCTTGATGCATCATCTGGTGGAGTGTTATTAAATCTGTCATACAATGAAACATGTGAATTAATTGATAGAATAGCACTAATAGCTCTAGTTGGCCTCATCGAGAGGGTGAGTGCCCAAAAGAAACCATCGGGGTACATGAAGTTAATGATATATCCGCCTCTATCCGCTCAAGTAGCCACTCTAGCTAATTTAATGAAAAACTTCACTTACAGCAATGCTCTCGCATCTAATGCGTTGCATCACCGCAAGTAATTGCTGTGAAGAGAACAAGTACCTCCAAACACACCTAGTTGTGTGTACTGTGGAGGAGGTCACTTGTATGAGGAGTGTTCTAGCAACCCTATCTCTGTAAATTATGTAGGTTATAATAGGAATAACAACCATTATTCCAACACTTATAATCCCGGTTGGAAAGATCATCCAAATTTTAGATGGAGCAACAATAGTGCACTGCACCTAGAATCGCACCAACTATACCAACCAACCCACCAGATTCCCACTCAAAATAACCAAAGAAACTCTCAACCTACCACCGAGAATTCTCTAGAAACCATGCTTAAAGCATTTATAGGTGAATCTAGAAGCGCTAGACAAACCCAAGATGCTTCCATTAAGAACTTAGAGAATCAAGTTGGTCAATTAGCCACAACTCTGTATCAAAGGCCACAAGGTGCCTTACCTTCAAATACAGAAGCTACTCCTTCTCAAACCAAAGGAAAGGAGCAGGTTAAGGCTATTTCATTAAGAAGTAGTAAGGATCTTGTAGAGTTAACTGAGAAGGAAAGTGTAGAAAAGGGAGAAAAAGCCAAAAATCAAAAAGAAACCAATGCAGAAGCATCTAGTGCTCCTGCATCACAAGAAGTTCAAAGTCCACTACCTAAGTTAGTACCTGAATACCCTCCTCCTCCTTATCCTCAAAGACTGAAAAAAGCACATGAGGAGAAGCAGTTTGGTAAATTTTTAGAGGTACTAAAACAATTACACATCAATGTTCCCTTAATAGAAGCACTCCAACAAATGCCAAACTATGCAAAATTTATGAAGGATGTGCTTACTAAGAGAAGAAGATTAGGAGAGTTTGAAACATTTGCCATGACAGAAGATTGTAGTTTACTTATGCAAAATAAGATTCCTAGGAAATTGAAGGATCCAGGTAGTTTTACAATTCCATTTTCTATAGGAAAATCCTATACTGGTAAAGCTTTATGTGATTTAGGTGCAAGCATCAACTTGATGCCTAAATCTATTTTTGACTAGTTAGAAATAGGAAATGCAAAACCAACCACTGTGACACTTCAATTAGCTGATAGATCAATAGCCTATCCTGAAGGTATCATAGAAGACATCCTAGTTAAGGTAGATAAATTCGTATTTCCTGTAGATTTTGTTATCCTTGACTTTGATGCAGATAAGGAAGTGTTTATTATCCTAGGTAGACCATTTCTAGCAACTGGTAAAACCATAATTGATGTGCAGAAAGGTGAACTCACTATGAGAGTGAATGATCAAGAGATCAAATTCAATGTAATGAATGCTATGAAGTATCCTTCAGAGGATACAGAAGAGTGCTCATCCTTATTCTCTCTAGATCAATTGGTAGAAAACCAATTTTACAAGCAGTATGATCACTTAGCCAATGCAGATGCATTGCCATTCTGCACCTTATGGAGGACACTTTGGAAGCACTAGAACATCAGCTAAGGTATTACAGTCTGGTTATTTTTGGCCTACTTTATTTAAAGATGCTTATTTTATGGTCAAATACTGTGATAAATGTCAAAGAGCAGGAAATATTTCTGATAAGCATGAAATGCCTAGAACAAATATTTTAGAAATTAAATTATTTGATGTTTGGGGCATGGATTTCATGGGACCTTTTCCACCTTCTTTTGGCAATTTATATATCTTAGTAGCTGTTGATTATGTGTCCAAATGGGTAGAGGCAGTAGCATTACCTAATAATGATGCTAAATCAGTGAGTAAGTTTCTGCAAAGAAATATATTCACTAGATTTGGAACTCCTAGAGCTATCATTAATGATGAAGGTTCACACTTTTGCAATAAGATCATAGAAAACCTTCTAGATAAGTATGGAGTTAAGCATAAGATAGCTACTGACCTACCATCCTCAAACTAGTGGACGCAAGGAATTATCCAATAGGAAATTAAGAGAATGCTAGAAAAATGGTAAGTCCAAATAGGAAAGATTGGTCTTTACATTTGGATGATGCTTTATGGGCATATAGAACAGCATTCAAAACACCCTTAGGAATGTCCCCTTACAAATTAGTCTATGGAAAAGCATGCCATTTACCTGTGGAATTGGAAAACAAATCCTATTGGGCTATGAAGAAGCTCAATTTCAATCTGAACAAAGCAGGTAAAAAGAGAATGATAGAGCTTGATGAGCTAGAAGAAATTAGGCAAACCTCTTATGAGAATGCTGAAATCTACAAAGCTAAGACTAAGAAATGGCATGACAAGAAAATTCACAGAAGAGAATTGAAAGAAGGAGGACTAGTTCTGCTATAATAACTCTAGGTTGAAGCTATTTCCTGGAAAACTTAGATCAAGGTGGTCAGGACCATATAAGTTGATAAAGGTTTATCCACATGGAGCAGTAGACTTATTTGATAAATCTTCAAATACTGTCTTCAAAGCAAATGGTCAAAGAGTCAAAATGTACTATGGTGAACATGTGGTGAGAGACAAAACCACCACCTATTTACAAAATCTCTAAGTGAAAAGAGGTAGTCAGGCTGACAAGACTCTTAAAACAAGCGCTTAATGGGAGGCAACCCATTGGTTTTAATTATTTTGTGCAATTTTATGTTTTTAGTTGTTTTGCAGAAATGCAGGAAACTAATGCAGCTGCATCAAATGCACCTGCATTGAAGAAAAATGTGCCCTGCATCAGAAATTTATAAACTTGAAGAAAATTGGTTAAGTGTGAATCATAAGGCTCAGTAAGATCAAAGGGGAGTTAAGCAAGGTTAATGAAGCATTGGTAACCAAGCATGACACATGGCATGATGCATGCGCAAAGACGCATTGCTAACGGCTACCTAATAACTCCACTAACTTCCTCTCTCCACGAAACATAAGGCCTTAAGATTATTACAGAATTATCCGTTTTCATTCGCAATCTCACAAATTTCTCTCATCTCGAAACACAAACCACCCTTCATATTCTCATCTCCAATTTTTCTCAATCACACAAACACTCAAAAACCTAGAAATTCAAAGCAATTACAATGGTGAAAAAGCAATCAGCACAGAAATCATCAGGCAAGCAGGCCAAAACTCCCCAAAAAGAGAAGAAGGTCATGCATGCATCATCATCATCAATCAAGAAAGGCAAAGCCAAGGAATCAACAATCGAACCGATGACAATATTCATCTCTGGAACATGCATCTACTACCCGAGAGAGGGTATGATTTGAAGAAGGCAAGCCCATCATTCATGTCAACAGTGGCCAATCTCAATTGGGACCACTTCGTGCTACCAAGAGGAGGCTATATTGAAGACATAGTGAGAGAATTCTATGCTGGAATCACACCACAAGAAGGACCAGAACACTCCTACACTTCCATGGTGAGAGGTAAACTTGTACACTTCCATGCAAAGAAATTGAATGAACATTATATGCTGAAGTATAATGGAAATGATTTTGAAAATAGAGTGGCCAAGGCCTTTAAGAAAGAAATGGAAGAATTGAGGAATAGAATTGCTATACCAGGGGCTGTATGGGAAAAATTTACACCTAATGAGATTAAGCTTAGAAGCAATTATTTAATAAATGCATTAGGTAATTGGCATTTGTTCACAACCAATTCAATTTTGCCTACATCACACACATATGCAATGACCAAAGAGAGATTGATCTTGCTAGATACAATTCTCTCTGAGGGAAATGTAGACATAGGTAGATTGATTGCTAGAGAGATTCTTGCATGCTCAACAAAATCAAAGGGATTTCTGTTTTTCCCTTGTCTCATTACTGAATTGTGCATGAAAGAGGGTGTCCCAATAGCTGCTAATGAACAAAGGAAATTTCCCCCTGGTAATTTGAGTGCTGAAGTAAAGGAGAAATTGAGAAATGTAAGAGGCCCTGCACCTGCAATGCAAGAGCATTACATGCAGAAGCAGAGGGCTGTATGGAAATTTCAGAATGATCAACATGACTGGCTTCAATTGGTCTTTGACAAGATCTTTGATCTTGTGGGCCAAGTGAATGCCCCTGAATTCCCAAGTTGGGTACGAGAGAGTGAAGGGAAGAAGAAGAAGAGGAGAATGAGGTTGAAGAAGGAAGGAAAGGTAAAGAGAAGGTAGAGGAACCTAGCACCAAGAAGAAGGTGACTAGGAAGCAATCCAAAGGAAAGAAGAAGGTTGTGATAGAACCTGTGATTGAAGAAATGTTTGATTCTGATAATGAGGATGAGGAACTAGAAAAGAAATGGATAAGGAAGTTGAAGAAGAAGAGGAGGAAGAAAGTGAGACTGAAATTGATGAAGAAGAAGAGGAGCATGCTAGAGGAGTAATTTTAGAAGAAATTGCTGGCGAAATATGCCAAACAAACCTCAAAGATCAACCCAACAACAAACCCCTATCACTTCACCAGTTACCAAAACACCCATCATCTCACCAAATCAAGAGTCCTCCTCCATTCCAAAATCACCATTACCCTCCCTCAATGATCCACCAGTACTATCACCACCACAAACAACCCCTCCACCACCCTCTCCAACAAATGAACCACACAAAACAACTCACACAGAAGAACCAACCCCTGTTATGCCAACAAAACAAACAGTACCTTCTAGCCCAAGCAACATTACTACTAATGTTATTTATGCTCTTGAGAAAAATATTTTGTAGGAAAGAGAAGAAGAAGGACTCAACAAAGGAGATAAAGGAGAAGAATCATCTGCACAGGAGCCTGTTGCTCAAACTGTTGAGATGCAGAGTGATGCTCTTGCATCACTTGCTGCTGCATCACAACAGGCAACAACTATGCATGATGAAGCAACAATCAAACTTGTTCTGGAACAAATGGCTCAACAGAAGAGGGAAGCATTGCACAACACTCGAGAAGTTCTTCAAGCAACTGCGCAGCCAAAGAATCAAAATTGACACCTAAAAGGAAGAAACCTAGTGCAGTCAGCACTGATGCACCTGCATCAATTCAAGAAACAGTTCCTGCAACTGTACAAGAGGAAGGAAGTGCATCTGCACCTACAGAAGAAACACCAAGCAAAGCCACCTAAGGAGAAGAAGCAGAAGGTGAAACACACTCCTCCATCAAGGCAAAACACCAGAATCAGGAGTGGAGCCAACAAATGAGTATCATTTACAAGTTTTCACCTACTACTACTATAGCTTGTGTTAATTCTGTTTAAACTATTTCCCTGGTTGTTTTTAATCTCTCTCCCCTATTTTGAACAAATGGTTTGTATTTTGTAAACAAATTGCAGTGAGGACACTGCAACCCCTTAAGTTTGGGGGATTTGCATGTTATGTTATGTTTTAATATGTTTCTATCTAATATGTTGTGTGTTTAATTAATATGTTTTATATAGTAAATATATATGTTTTAAGTAGTTTTTAGTTTGTTTAAATATTAGATGTACTTAACAAAGTAGTATCTAAATATTTTAGTAGAAAAGATCGGTTTTTCAAAAATATGGTGAAAGCCCTATGGATGGAATTTTATGATGAAAAAGAAAAAGAAGTCTTATTTCTTAGAAAAACTAAAATTATTTTTACTTCAACACTTCAAAACTGAGTTTGTGAAAAGAACCTTGCTATTTAAAAAGATCAATCTGATGCAAGGGGAATTTTTGGTAAGCTTAGGTCAAAACAAAGTTTACTAAAAAGATAGAAGAGCTTAAAGAATTAAGTTTGGGGGTGTTTTATGAAAACAAAGGCTGAATTTCAAAAGTATAAGAGTAAACAATGCACAAAAAGAATACAAAAAAGTGGACAAAGCCATACCACGAATCTTTTGAAACTATACGTACTAAGCACATGAATGCATCTGGAGGTCAAAGACCTGTGCCATGCAGGAATAAATGTATCTGGAGGATAGTTCAAAAAACTGAACCTGTGCCAAAGTGCAAAGAAAAATATATGCATCTAGAGGTCAAAGACCTGTGCCAAAGTGCATATGCATCTGGAGGTCAGTGAGGAAGGTAATATGAGCTAGAAAAAGAAAAAGCATCATCAGTGCAGAAAGCATCAATGCAAACTGCACTGAAGAAAAAGCAAAATGCAGAAAAAAAAAATCAATGCACCAATCACTTCAAAGAAGTATTGCATCTGCTCAAAAGATCCACACAAAAAAATAGAAAAATGCATTGGCTCAAAAGCTTTGAAAGATTCAACCAAGCCCTTTGATTTTAGAACTCCCCAACACTTGAGAAAATTTTGTGAGTCTAATCTCTCTTTTGAAAAATATTTTGGTGTGACCAAAGATGAACCAATCCTTTCAAAGGCTATGAGGAAATTTTTTCACTTAGTCTTGGAACCAATCTCAACTCAGTGGGTTCACACACACACAAAAGAGTTTGAATAACTTTGGTAGTTTTGAAGAAATAAAGGCACAAGAAAAATTGTTAAAGAAATGAAGTTCATAGGGAACTCCTCATGAAAATCCAAATATCAAACTGATCTATCTTCTAGAATTATAGTTTTTAATAGTTTGTCTTTGTCATTACTTGCGGACAAGCAATGGTTTAAGTTTGGGGGTGTGATAACTCTATTTTATATAGAGTATTTCATATGTTTAAACTTAGTATTTGCTCTCTTTCAAGTAATAATAAAGAGTTTATATAGTATTTTATGTGATATATGATAACTTGAGTGATTTGAATGGTTATAGTTATTATTAGGCCATTTTGGATATATTGTGGTATGTTTGATGTTTTTGTTCAGTGCAGTCTCAATGCTAACTGCATCAATGCTCCTCTGACCGATCCTCGCATCAAATCTGCACTACTTGGTGAATAAGCGCACTGTTTCATATGCATCCACTTGCAAGTGATGACCTCCTGCCTGGTTCTCTGATGCCATCCCACCTTGTATAGTAGGTGCCTACCATTCACACATAGCTATAGGCATAGCTTTGAAGAGTCACCAACATAGGGACACATGTTCTATCACCATGGAACCGCCCTATGTCATTAGTCAAAGATTTCAACATGGGATAAACCTCTGAAAAGCAACTACAGCTATGATCCACTCAAGATTACTTCAACATGAAGAAAGGAAGCACCTCACTTGAAGGCTATAAAAGGACCTCACATCTTCATTTGGAAATATATCACAATCCATAAGCTAGATCAAAATTTCAATATACATAGTTAGTTTTTATATTTTTAGAGGAAGAGGAAGGAATTAACAAATCCTCCTTAACTCGTTTTCATAGTGTTTGTATAGTGCTAAGGAGTAATGTTAGTGCATTGCTAGAAGATTTCATACAAAGTGTTTCAACAATTGTAACTTTTCTCTTGTTGTTCTCTTTTGTGATTTCTATATATATAAACATGGTCTATTCAGTTTATATATATCTTGCAATGTCTCTTGTTAGCTAAACCTTTCTTAGTTGAAATGTTCTAATCATTTAATGAGCTTTTAAGTAAGTATGATGCATGTATGTATGTTTGTACTTTAGTTCTTGCTTGATAATCTTTCCAAACTTATTTTGAACTTGATCACTTAGAATAAGTAAGATTTGTAAATGACCAGAAATGGCTTACAATTAAGAACTCAAGAACTAATATGGGTGAGTGTTTTACATAAAGAAAACTTTGTGAAAACCATGCTAAGTCCTAGAGATAGGATAGTATAGTCCATAGGATAATTGTGGGTACTTAAAATACAAGAGTGAATTTATTTAAGCAAATTGGATAATTGTTAGGAGGCAAGATTGGCATTAACACCCCTTTCTTTACTGCATAGAACAAGGATCATAAGAGCTGGTAATGATACTCTGAAGAAAGTGACCGAAAGACACATAGCTAATGCAACAACATTCAGTGCAGCTGCATCACATACTGCATCAAACACTTATAAGTAAATTACTTGATAAAGACATTCCAACTAGCTTTTCTCTTTTACACTATCAACATTTTTTACTTTGCTTTCTAACTTAGTTGTGATCATCACCAAAACTCCAAAATTATTTTGTTATTTTGTTACTTTACACTTTATTACTTTATATTGATTTTAAAAGTGAGTTTTTCAATCTCTGTGGGTTCGATCTTTTTACTACTTGTTTTTGGACAGTGTATACTTGCACACAAGTGTATGTGTTTTCCATGCACCAATCGTCTATACTTGGTTGTTGTGAAATCTTGGGAAGTTTTCTTAATTCAATCGGGGAGATTGAATTGTAGCGAAATCCTTAGCGGGGAGCTTGGGTTCTCAATTTAGGAAAAATTGAGATTGGTGTGGTAGCTATAGGGAAGTTGATTGCTTGTAAGACGTTGAAGAATTTCTTCTCATATAGTGGTTATTACCAAGTCCGAAGCTTGCAAAGTCGGAGGCCGAGGAGTAGGGCTTTTATCCCGAACCTCGCTAAAAATCACGGTGTACTCCTTTCCTTTATCTTTACTTTGCTTTTCCTTTATACTTGTTAATTATCTTTGCATTTAATATTATTGAACTTAGCTTTCAATATCACTGTAATTGTTTCTGCCATTGTTATAGCTTGCTTAGGTGTTGCATATAGTTTAAATCCTATTTTCCGCATTCGATTTAAACTTGCATCGTTAATTTTTCGAAAATCAAAAAGATTTCATTTTTAGCATATAACCTTATTCACCCCCATCTAAGGTTATCATATAGTCCAACAGTAGTCAAAGACTACTATAAGGAATTTGACCTGGCTGGCTGCTGGTGGGAAAGGGCCATGGATGTCTACCCCCCAGGCGGCGAAAAAACGTGGAAGTGGTGGCCTGTAAGTTGGGCGGTGCTCTGGGATGCTGCAATATCTTTGGCACTTATCGCCCTTTTTAACATGTTTCAGGGAGTCTTTCTTGATTGTTGGCCAGAAGTAACCTGCTCTAATGATTTTTGCTGCCAAGGCGTGGCCGCCGATGTGGTTGTCGTATACCCCTTCGTGAACTTCTTCTGCTTGATCGAGTGCTATACACTTGAGGAGGGGTGCTGAAAATCCCGTTTTGTATAGCCCTTGGCCGATCATAGTATATTTGCTAGTCGTTCTTTATATCTTTCGTGTTTCGACCTCTGTTAACTACAACTCTTCGCCTTTGAGATATGCCACAATGTTAGACATCCAGCAACCAGGTTTTTCTTCTACTGATAGCACATGTACGTTGTTGTTGTTGGGATGTGGAATGGTTTCTTAAATCACCGAGCGGTTGTTGTCAGGCTTCTTTGGGCTGGCTAGTTTGGCCAGGATGTCCACCCTGCTATTTTGCTCTGTACATGTGTTAGTTAATATTATTTGAATCTTGGAGTTGCGGAAGTATGTTTTGCACCATCAACACCTTTGCACTTTCAGCGTAGCATTTTCGAGCTGTAATTTGGTCTCCCCTGACTGTTCCTGTTCTACCGTTCGGTAGTGGGTATTTCATTCAAAGTTGCGGGTAGGAGACTACCGCTGCCAAAGTGTTGAGGGTTGGCCGTCCCAAGATGATATTGAAGGCTGAAGGTGCCTTGATCACCAAGTATTGCAATGCCACCACTTTTTCGTTATCCGGGTCACTGAACGTCGTGTGTAGGTCAAGGTAGCCGCATACCTCTGTTGTGTGTCCTGCAAAACCTGTTAAAACCCTTAGGAAGGCTTTGAGAGCCTCGCTGGGTACCTAGAGGTGGTTGAAACAGGTCCAGTACATCACGTTGACTGAACTCCCTCCATCAACCAGCACTCGCATAATGCTGGAGCCTACGATTATGGCGGATATGACAAAGGGGTCGCCTTCGTGTATCTTAACTTCCTCAAAATCACAGGCGCTGAGGGCAACAGTCAAGTATTCTGGCAAAACAAATGTATCATCAGTGTGTATGGATCGAGAATACCTTTTCCGTGAGTTTGGCGAGGCTCCTCCTCCCGAAAATCCACCAGAGATCGTCCCGATGTGCTGTCCTCTGACCGCGGCTTCCTTCGTTCTCTTTGGAATGCTTCCTCTCTTTCGGCGGCGGCGTCGTTGGGGCTTGGGGCGTCGTGCAACGACATGGTCCCCTTTTGGGTGTATTGCGCCATGCAACTAGAATGTTTCTTCAAGGACTTGAGCTAGTTTTCTTGCGTCGTTGAGGTGTTCTTGCAACCTTCTTACCCCTAACTTCCTGAGTTTGGATCTGTTTTTCCAGATCTTCGCTTCTGCTCCTCTACTCTACATTTTGGGATTGTAGGGCTTGGAGCATCTTGGAGAGGTTATAGATTCCGAGATTGCCACAGCGGGCTTCTACCATTGCAGCGACGAATCCTTTGTGTTTCGTGGGGGAAGTTTTAAATGGCCCCATGGTGGACACCAATTTTATGATCTGTTTCCCTGTGAGGAAAATGACCGTACACGAGAATAAGAATAGAGTATTGAGAAATGAACTTGGGATTCTTTCATTGGCCTCAAATAGTTGTATTTATATTACAATGTACAATAATGATGATTAATACTCTTAATGACCGAGTTGACCGTTATAGACTAGAAGGAGGGGAATGGGGGACATTTCCCACAAATAACGCCTCATTTATTGTTGGACGAGATATGTTGCGAACGATTGGTCAATCGTGTGGGGAAGTCCCTTCGTAGCCGAGAGCATGTGTATATCGTCCGATCCAGTTAGAAACACCCACATTTTTCTAAAAGGCAACATAGACCTTACCAAAACAATAATGTTATTTAGCCAAAAATTTCAGCCAAAAATAGACAAAAACAACTTACAACACCAATTAACCAAGTTTTTGCATTAATTACCAACCTTTTTTTTTTATTTTGAGGCGTTGATTAAAAATTTATTTAATTGATCGGCAGTTAATAACACCAAAAAACTTAGTTAATTGATATTGTAAGTTAGTTTTTGTCTAAATTTTTTTTTCGTTGTTACCCAAATCACATGGACATGTGAATTGTTAGTTGGTTCGTAGTTGCTGAATCGGTGAACAGAGGAATAGATTCCCTAGTGTGGAATTTTCTCCTGCCTGTGAACGACAACGACAATGCTCTCTGATTTTTGGTCAGACGAAGCAAGACAACGCAACACAACACAACCCGATTCACCGATATTATCACTGTAACTCTCAACACCTTTCCTCACAATCAAGCGACATCTACCTCTCCCATGCAACACCCCCCCTCTTAATTAACCAAGTGTTCACCATTCTCCCCACGTGTCATCACTTCCCTTCCCTTCTCCTTAAATTAAACCCTCATCACTGTATATCACCCTACTCCCTCTCTATCAAATTTTTGAACACTATCAGCGTAATTAACACAAACACCACAAGCACAAGCCAGTGAACTTAGACAAATAGCTTCAATTCCATGGCCGCTGAAACTTCCATAACAACAGGCACCAGATCACAAACCAGGAAGGGAAATCCTTCTACTTCACAAGTTATAGCACTCGCAACCCTTGTACCTTTAGGTGCTAGTCTCCTCATCCTCGCCGGTCTCACCCTCATCGTAACTGTCATCGGCCTCGCCATGATCACCCCACTGTTCGTTTTTTTCTGCCCCGTGTTGGTCCCCGCGGCCCTGATTATTGGCTTCGCCGTCGCCGGCTTTATGACATCCGGAGCCTTTGGCGTCACCTCACTGTCTTCTTTTGTTTGGCTCGCCTCCTATCTCCGCCGTACACAGTTCCTTGAACAGGTGAGACAGAGACTGAAACAACATGCAAATCCCCCTCTGGACTATAACGTGGGCCACGAGGCCCAGATAACTGAGGAAGTTGAAGTTCACGATTCTGTAGAGGCCCCTGTAGAACCTAAAGCCCAGGAAACTGTTCAGGAGGCCCAAAGTGATAAACGTGAAGCAGCTTTCACGGGAAAAGCCCAGAAAAAAAACCGAACATCATCTTGAGGAATGGAATGAGGAGTCGTTACTCTCTCGGTGGTTTTCTGTGTACTTTTTCTGAAGTCTGTTTAATTTCCTTGTGGTGTGAAGTAAAAAGGGAAAAGAATGATTGTAACGTTTTATAATTATCAGCGCTTATAATAGATATGGTACTAGTACTTTTACATTGTAAAAACAGTTTGTAGTCTGCTTCTATGAATAAATTCCACGACGTTGAATATACCCAATCGACTTAGTTCAATGCAATTCCAATTATAACTCTATGTTGACGAATTTTCTTGCACAAATCCATGTCTATTATATGGGTGGCTTCACTTTGAGGATGATTTTAGTTAATTACCATCATCCTTATATGATTGGTAGTTTATCTGTTTTTGTACTTATGTGTGAATTCAGTTCACAAAAACTCATGTCACTCACTTGTTAGCTGAATTGTATGCTTATGCTTGTGACAACCCTTAAATACTACTCACCTGACACCCCTAACCCTTAAATATTTTCAAAATACCTCAAATTAAAAACCCCTTAATGCTATATTTTAACTTGTTAGGCTCACAAGCGCATGTGAACCAATTCGATTTTTTGAGCACCGAGCCTCACAAAACCCCCCTTTTCAAGGTACCTATTTCTTTCTCTTCATCATCATCTCCAAAATTAATCTATGGATTTTTTTCAGAATAAGGAAAATATTTATTCACTAGTGTCAAGCCAACATTTATTTTCAATAATGATGAGATACAATGATAAATAATATTAACAAATTGTACTATCGTTCTGCCTCAAAGTTATGTAAAAGGTTTAAAACTTGAAAATTTTATTTATAATTGATTAATCGATCGCCACTTAAGCTTATTATCATTGATTAGAACTCAACGTTGCCTCAGATTTTTCTGATGGATTGGAATTCAACGTACGATTTCGTGAAATACCCAATTGAACAGTTATGTTTGATTTGCTTTGTTTTGCAAATTATCTGATTTTAATGATTTTAGTGAGAACACAGTTAGGTTCGGCCGGTCATGCTCCGAACCAATTCATCGGTCGTGCTTCGAACCTAACAAAAAATAGTTTTAAGGGGGTTGTCTTTGAAAATAACACACTCGGTACAGTGAAATCCGAACCGATTCGGCCAAGCGTGCACCGAACCGTACTTATGTTTAAAAAAAATAAAAATCACAGGTTTCATTAAGGGCATCTAAGTCTTTTCACCCCATAAAGGGGGTTCTAGTGAGTAGCTAGGTGGTTGTACGAAGCATGGGCCGAATTGTATTAGCCTTGGGCCTAACACATGTATTGTGGGCCTAGTGAGGCCTAGCACATTGTATTTGTGGGCCTAACACATGTATTGTGGGCCTAGTGAGTCACTAGCCCAAATAGTTTCGCTTGGTTAGAGCTTATAAGTTTAGTTTGAGTTTGTTTGTAAAAGCTATATATAGTAAAGGGTTTTCTTTTTGGACCCCCACCCCATCCCCATAAACCCCCACCCACACTGAAAACCCCAAAAATGCTTCTTCAAAACGTATTTTTTTTAAAAAAATTTGTTAATCGTATATACACACTGGGGGTATATATACGACTTATTTTTGCCCATCGTATATACACCCCCAAGGCGTATATACGATTGGCACACCACTATAATCGTATATACGCCTTGGGGGTGTATATACGATAGGTAAAAAATAGGGTCGTATATATACCCCCCTTAGGTGTATATACTATCCCCATTGTATTTTTTTAAGTCAAATAAAAATTATATAAGTTCTGAAAATAGGTTTTGTGTGTAGATCGTTAAAACGTGACGATGTTATACGTCGAACGAATAATTTAGGCTAAAAAATCGTTTTGGGCAACATACTCCGATCGTAATAAAACCACAGCTATTAAATCCGAAAAAAATCAAGAATAAAGACTCCCTTAAAAGGGACTTCTTACGGGACTACGGCCTCAAAATCCCAAATTCCATCGTTTACTATTTTTTACGATTTTTTTAATTTTTCATAGTCTCCAAAAAATCTAAAAAAATTTGTATAGCCTTATTTTGATTTTGTTAGATTTTTAGTGGTGTTGTTATAATTTTTTGGAGTAGTTTTGACTATTTAACGAATTTTTAGTAGCCTTTTAGTAATAAAAATTAAAACAAATTATTAAAAAAATAAAACCCATCGTATATACCCTTTTGAGTAAGTATATACGATTGGACATAAAATAACCATCGTATATACGTACTCAAGGGGTATATACGATTTCTTTATTTTTTTTTAAAAAAATTAATTTTCAAAGAGCATTTTGGGGATTTAAATTTGGGTGAGGGTTTATGGGGATTGGGTGGGGGTGGGAAAAAAACAACCCTATAGTAAATTGACTAACAAATGTAATAATTAGCTTTGGATTGCTTTTTTTTTACCCCACCATTATCTCATTTAAACCCCCTCTCCCACGTCTCCTGTGAAAAGACCAAATACCCTTCACAAAATTTAAAAACCCCAATATATCCTCAGCTCAAAAAAAAAGGGAAATCGTATATACCTTAGGTGGAGGTATATACGGTTTTCCCCTAAAAATTTTAAAAAATTAAAATCGTATATATGTATATACGATTATCCCCTAAAAATTTAAAAAAATAAAGTTGTATATACATAAGGTGGGGGTAGGGGTATATACGATTTGCTAAATTACAAAGTCGTATACACTCCCACACCTAAGTATATACGATTTTGTAACCCAAATAAAAAATAAATCATTTAAAGAATTAAAAAATTTAAAAAATAAATTAGATATGAATAATATGAATATCGGGTGTTTTTTGGTTCTGTATAGCGTGTAGTTCGCTAACACATGACGATGTTATACGTCGAGAGAATAATTTAGGCTAAAAAATCGGTTTTCGGACAACCTATTCTGATTGTATGAAACCAAATTTCATCGTTTACTTTTTGTACTAATTTTTTTAATTTGTCATAGTCTCTAAAAAATCTAAAAAATTTTGCTTAGCCTTATTTTGGTTTTATTAGATTTTTATTGGGGTTTTTATAATTTTTGCTCTTTAACAGATTTTTAGTAGCCATATGTATATACGATTGTGTCCAATTTTTTAGGGGTATTTTCGTCCAAAAAAGTCTTGTGGGGGTATATAGGAAAGTGGTGGGGTACAAAAAAAACCATTAGCTTTTGCCAACTTACCTTCTTAACCATTGGCATTAGAGCTCCACACTTTGGACCAAAAAAAAAAAAGAGCTCCACACGGAGCCTGTGCAAGACCAAGAACAAACAGTAGTTTCGCACACAAGAATGAGCGGCTACAAAGCGTTTCAATGGTGGAGAAGGAAAACAGGCTTCATTCAACCTGAAATTTCCAGTTCAATGGTCCCTATGACCATTGGGCTATGCTTATGGAGAATCTCTTTAGACCCAGGAGTATTGGGATATTGTTAATAATGGAAGTACCGGTATGCAACGACAGAATAGAAGAAACTTGTCAATGATGGCAAGTTGAAAGACTTGAAAGCCAAGAATTACCTCTTTCATGAAAGCCTTAGATTGTAGTGTTTTGGAGGTGATCTTGAAAAGTGACGCCTCAAAGGATATTTTTGTTTCACTAAAACAAAAGTATCAGGAATGATATCTTGGATTCACTGAAACAAAAGTGTATCAAGGATCTACCGAGGTTAAGTAGGTTCAATTGCAGGGTTGAGGTGTGAATTTGAGATTCTTGAAATGAAAGAAGCCGAATCTATGAATGAATATTTTTCAAGAACTTTGGCTATAGAGAACAAAATGACGCATGTGGAGAGAAGATGCTGAAGAATGTAACTAGGGAAATAAGGCATGTTGCCTATAAGTAAGAAGGAGACCTAGAAAGAGATCATCTTGTCATTTGTATAGTTGTATTGACTTAAGGGCCATTCTGACATTAGGAGAGTCTAGAGTCTACTGAATACTCTAAGAATTCATTGTATGACCCTATAAGCCTATTATTATATTAAAATAGTGATATTTCAACCTTACTTTTTTTTAAAAACTCCTTACACAAACAAGAAGGACAAAACAGCAGTATCCAGCATGATTTGATCAGCAAAATTGCGTTACTACCTTTACTGTGCACACTAGCAGACATGAATATTATATCCAAACTATCATGTTATTTTTATTATAATTATAAATATAATGTCAGTGACAAAATTCAATTGTCACTGCTATGCCTGTATGGTAGGTAGCCTATGTATTAACTGCATAAAATTTTCATCAGTATCCAGCATGCTAATTCTTACATATTTTGGGCTAGCCCCAAATTGTCTACCACTTCTGGTCAAAATCTTGTGTCCTCTAAGGAACATTTCACAGTCCTCTATATCTCCTTTACACATCAACCACGCAAAAGCTGCAATGTATCACAAATCAAAAATTAAAATCATATCTAGACATAACAATCTATTTCTTGATATGCATGCAATAAACTGATTCCTGGTAGTAAGTTATTTACCTGGTTGAGTGTCTGATTCCTGATTCTGAAAGGTGCAGAATCCAGAAGTGAATTTTGCCAAACTGAATAAATCACTACTCTCAACTGCTGCATTCAGTAGCTTCCACCTTTGTTCCATAATCTTGTAACTGTACTTGAAAAATGATTCCCCATCTTTTGAATTTTCTTCTTCACAGCTATCAGATACTGTCCTTAAAACCTTAGCAGCTCTGAGTTGAGAATCCTTTGAGACACCAATTGTACTTAGCTCTATGAATTTAACCATTTTCTTTGCTACCTCTCTGTCTTTAACAAGAGCCCACCTACAAAGTAAAATGTGTAGACTATAAGATATTTAATTTTGATATATAGGACTAACTTAAGTAGTATTATATTATGAGCTTACCCTATACGCATTCCGGCATGACCAGTGCTTTTGGAGACAGTGAAAAGAGTAAGATCATAATCTGTAGCATATATTATTGGAGTGTACTGTGGCCAATAATAGGCAAGGTCATGAATCAGGAGTCCCTGGCTTCGGTTGACTACTGAATGCCTAGCATATCCATCAGGGTTATTGGGAGTTGTAACAAGCTCAATGTAAGGACCCTCTTTCTCATAACTCTCTGCATCACCAGCCCATTTGTATAGACCTGATTTCTGGTAATCTGCCATTGATGGATAGGACTGCAAGTAATTCATCAATTCAATATCAGATAAAAAACCAGTAAGATGTTGAACACACTTCATAGATTATGTTAGAAGCATTGAAAACATTAATTAAATACTATCTTCATTTAATTTTCAGAAAAATTGATTAAGAAATATTAAATGCCTTTTATATATGTTCTTAATTTGTTAAATACACTTAAATTTGCTACTAATGTAAACTTTTGTAATAAAATTCTCAGAGGGTGCGTTGCGGATTCTTTTCTGAATAATCAAGCAAGATGACCATTATCCTTTTTGTTTTTTAAAGAATTAAAAGGATGACCATTGTCCATTTCATGTGCCTGAAGCTGAATTTTAGGATATTTTTCAGCTCAGCACATGCAATGCAAGTATTTCATGTGATCAGGTGCAGCGAGGGTAGTGAAAGAGGAAGACATTGATGAAGACAGACAACGAGAAGGACCAGAAGAGCAAGCAGATTCGGTAATTAACACATGCCACAAATTTGAAAATCCTCTCAAACATTAATCAATCTAATAATCATCATAACTATTTAAAGAAAATAAATTATATATACCTTTCAAGCTTTAAAAATACTAAACAAGTCCTAATGGTGGATCTTAGTGGATTCTTTGGCATAAGAACCACTTGTTAAATTTCGCACCATTGTATATGCTTAAAGTGACTCTAAGATGAAGCTTATTGGATGCAGAGAAGTAGGAACGACACTCTCAGCTACATCTTTTTGATATGTGAGTCACCCACATCACTATACTTTATCCAAACTAGGATCCATTATAGTTTGGGAGAGCACGGGGAGAATTACCAAGCTATCCTATGAATCGGACCAACAAGAGACTTGGACACCATATCTCAACCCAAAACCTTAAGGTGTCAGGTATATGAATTCATTCTCTTATATATCTTTCATATAGCTCATCTCTAGCCGACTATCTACTCACACTTGAATTCTTAACAGTACAACCTCTACCCACCTTCCTAGAAGGGTCGGAGAGCAAGGTCTAAAGCCCTTGCGTCACCAGCCTCACCCTTAGGTCGGCAGTGGTCTACACATAAGGACGGTTCTTATATAAGAAAATTTCATTAGATTAAAAAATTAATTTTCTAGTAAGATATTGATGGGATGTTTTTAGTTAAGAACTAAAGTTAGGTTCTACATTAAACTAATAGAGGGTTCTTAAATCTTGTATGACATCTTAATGCTAGAATCCACATTTGACTGGTTTGTTTTACATTAGTTAGGAATGAACTAAATGAAAAATATATAAGAGACTTGAATCACATACTAAATATCTTAAGGTTTTTGGTAGTGATGTGGTGTCCTAATCTCTGTGGTCATGGACATTAGCTCCTTTTTACTCCATCGGCTTCTCAGGCTCCCCAAAAGCAGTATCAAAGCCCAATTGGTAACAATGGTGCTAACTAAGTATAGTGATTTGGGAGACTCGCACTTGATAGAGAGATTGTTTGAATTCAAATATAAGTAGTTAGTCTCTCATTAGCGATATGGGTGACTCGTATACCTAACGTCTTAAGATTTTGTTTGCTCGTTGGAACTCTTAGTACATATATTATTGGTGTCCTATATATATTTAATTTGTTCCATGTGGTCTTGATCGTTTGAATTCCATGTGTCGTGTTCGACATCTGTCTGTGTTTTATTGGTTAAGCTTAAAATAGTGTTGTTGCTTTCTTTAAGAAATAATAAAAAGCGACTCACAGAGTAATAGGGTACGGCAGAAACAACACTGATAGGTTGATGAGCAATAGCATGATGAGGCGTTGAGAGAGCAAAAAGAGCAGCAAGAATCAATTGAGAGGAACCTGTTCCAACAACAACATAACGACCTTCTGTAACTGCATTACCAACCACACTGTGCAACCTCACTACTTCTTTCTCTAATTCTGGTTCCAGAAACCAGCAAACATTCGTTGCATCAGAAAAGTAGCTCATAGATTGCCATCCTGGAATCACAATTGTAGTCCTCTCACCCATTCTTCGCCAATATCTTTCGTACATTGTTGGATCTCCACTGCATATATAATAATAATTAATTGGAAACCGTATCATCATTAATTATATTTTAATTAAACAAACACAATGCCTATTAATTAATGGCTGTAAAGGAAAAGTACAAAACATGTGGAGTATAATTAAAAAGTACTAACATCTTCCATCATCATAATAATTGTAATATTCCATTTAATTAATTACTATCATTTATTTCCAATAAAGTTCATGTAGTATATGATAGTATACAATTTGCAGTTTGCACCATGCTTTGCTTGCTAGCTTATGCTTTTTATTCTATCGAGCTGAATAATCAATCTGTATCACTCTTACTGTAAAGTGGGGGATGTATATAATATCTATATATATATAGTCGTCGTCGAGTCGACCCATAATGTAGATATGTAGGGCATGATCGATCTTCTGATATCAGAATTCAGAATTATTGAAACAACGTGGTGTTATCTAGAAAATTTGTCAGTAGGGCGGGTAGATTAATGGAAGAACAGTGAAACAGTACTGAAAGCACAGTAGTAGGGCAGGTAAGAAAAAGAGGAGCTAGCTGCATGGGTAAAGAAAAAGAGAGCGAAAAATATGACATAGCTAGAAGATCAATGGACTTCCATATACACAGGGCCCACCAAGAAGGAGACCGAGGTTATTATTGGGAGAAAACTCAAGTCTCATATTGATTAGTAATAATAAGACATCAAAAGAGTATATAATGAAAGAGCATCCCTCACCTTACAAATTGAGTTAGATCTGAACAAAGATGTGACCCAAGTGGAAAAGCGAAAAATAAAAGGCTACATATACGGATAGTATTATTCAATAAATAAAAAAGTTTACTTTATTTTTAAAAGTGTACCCTTAATATCCTGTGTTAATATATTTATTAAACGAACAAAAAGAAAAAGAGATGTATACAAGTTAGATTTGATTTAGGTGATGCATTCAGAAATGGGGCGGCAAATGTGCACTTTCATAACAGTCGATCTTTTTGGTCATGGCAAAGGCCACTGGAATGGGTTTAATCTTCTTCCAATAACTAATGCTACTATGCCCTATGCTCTTTAGTAGTTTGAGGTCCACGACCACGACTACCTTGAAGAACATAATAAATAATATTATTGTTCTAAAAAGAAATACTACAATCCATATTTTTAATTCTTTTTAAGATGTTGTATCAATGATCTATCTATCTAACCGGTTGGTTGGAAGAAAAGTGAGGGAAGCAACAGAGAAAGGAAAATAATATTTTAAACTTTGTTTGTCTGATATTAAAACATGCACTTAGATCAGTCAAATGTCAATAAAAACAACCATCGTCCTAACGTTAACCTTTTATAACTTTCAAAAATAATCTTTTATAATATTTAATGAAAATATCTCTAATTTACTTTAAAGGAAAGATAATCACAAAAACAAAGGAAGAAACATGGAATGGAATACGAAACACAAAATATCTATTTTGTAGCCACTTCTTTTCGTACCAAGTAGCATTTCTCTTTAACCACGCAATTAAATGAAAAATATATATGAAATAATAACATTAAATATGTCAAAAATAACTAAGTTTTGCTAATTATAAATAGGCCAAAAGTTCAATCATCTTTTTTACTTATAATAAAAACAAGAGGAAGTAGTTAAAAATATCACAAGTCTTTAAGAGATAAAAAAAATTCCAATTTTACATGTAAATAAAATTAGAGAGAGTAAAAATAAATAGTATTTCAATCTGTATAAAAATAATAAGTTAAATAAAAAATATTAAGATAAAATGTTTAGCAACAACACTATTTATTTATTTTTTACCAAAAAAAAAAGTTATGTCATTTCATTCTTAATCAAAAATATAAAACAAATTGAAATGCAATTGCAATCAAAAATATGAAAATTAGCACAAAACCTTAATGCTGGAGTTAAAGTGTAAGCCACAATGGAGTATTTATGAATAGTGCAATTTCATTTAATTTCATAAAATAAATACATACTGTACCTATACTCTGACATTTTATTTTTTTAAATATAAAAAAAGAGGTGACAGACAGTAACTTATTGACTTGTACCTGTCCCTCCCTCCCTCCCTCCCAATAACCAGAGCAGGAAGCAAACTAGCAAAGCACAGAAAGGAGGAGGACGTAAGCACCACCAGGCCCCTCTGATTGAAACAGAGAAGACCGTTCTCTCTTTTCAGAAGGAAAATAATAAAAAGCAAACAAACAAGATCATAAATTTTAATCATAAAATACTATAGCCTTTTACATGTTTTTAATAATAGATTAAGCTTTTCGGTCAAAAAAATAATAGATTAAGCTTTTCCTTAACACTAGTATTTTACATTTATTTATTTATTTATTTGATTAAGGTATATTAATCAGAGATTTTCTGAAGAAAAACAAAAGCAATGACATCACCACCTCACACTTTTATTTTTGATATAGACATCACCTTAAAATTAGATTCTTATTATGCTTTTGTGTTACCGGTAAATTAACTCCCTTTCCCTCCCAAAAAACACAATCAGAAGAACTATGGTTAATTAAGATTTCTAAAGAAATAGTAATAGTAATAAAGAATGAAATAAAGTTGTTTTGTACTTACTGGTCAAGGTTGATTATTCTTTCTCTGCCTTCAGGATGTTCTGTAAGAGTAGTAGAATTAGCATAAGAGGAAGAAGCTAAACGTGATTTGTGGATAATATTCCCTTCTTTTCTAGATTCAGCATCACCCTTCTTGAAGTAGAATCTGTAGTTGTTGTTGTTGTTGTTGCTTTCTTCACTCTCATGACACACCATTCTGAGGATCAAACTAACATTCAAAGCCAGTGACAAAACCAGTAAGTGTCTCAACGAGAACATAACTGGAAGATTCGCCATCTTCAAACAGAGAACAAAACACAAACACCTTGTGAGAAAAGAAAAACAGCTTGGTAGCCTAAAAGTATTTGAAGTAAAAGCTGCTTAAACATGCTTTTATAGTTGGGAGTATTTTTCAAAAGCGGTCAACAAATTAATTGCTTACCCCTGCCAACGATAATAATATAAAATGAAGTAACTTTTTTTTTTTGACCAATAAAATGAAGTAACTTTTGCGTTTACAGGTTTAAGGCTTCCAGTCTTTCCACTTCCTCTGCAATGAAACAAATTATATTCTAATTACTAATATAAAATCAAATTAGTACTACTAATTAACGTTTTGGAGGATTATTCGGAATTCTTATCACTTTTGCGAGAGGATATATAGATAAGATATAACAACTATCAGCAAATATATCTACAAAGTTTCAAAAGAAAATACTAGTACTTGGTTTCGGTGGGAATTTGTTGTGAGAAATGTTCAACGGGGTTTCTTTCTAAACTTTCCATGGACATTAGTGGCAATGGACAAAGAATAAAATATTTTATTTATGGAACAAAACGCAATAAAGATTTTTGCTTTAAATATTCAAATCTCAATTATCCAAGGAAATTAGATTATAAAAAAATAATGTAATAAAGAGAAGTAAAATTAGATTTTGTTGACTAATAATGTTTTTTTGTCTTAAATACGCTTTTACCCTCTGTAAATAGGGGTGTTTTGCTTTTACCCCTGCAAAAAAAATATTAAAAAATTACTTGCAAAAACAACTTTTTTGGTTTTAGTCTTTCTGTTAGAGAGACGTTACAAAAAACGTCTATGTAGCATATTTAAATACGTTTTTACCCCCTGCAAATAGGGGGTGTTTTGCTTTTACCCCCTGGGGAGAGGATAATGGAAAATTTTGCAGAGGATAAAAGCAAATCACCCCATATTTGCAGGGGTAAAAACATATTTAAGCCTTTTTTTTATGGACACACATCTATTAATGACTAAAAAATGATTTTGTTGCTAAAAGTGCTTGGTTATGCGGTGGCGAAAATTAATTTGCAGATTTGATTTAATTAAAAGTGAGTTGAGCATGACGTGAATTGTGTTTGGATATTTTACATAAAAAATGATTTTTATCAATTCATGTTGTTGTTGTTGTTTTTTGGTCAAAAAAAATCAATTCATGTTGTTTAGATATTTTAGATCAAAATTACTTTTGAATGTGCAATTACCAAAAGGGACTTGAACGTAAAATAACATTAAAATATTAAAATTTGATAAAATCTAATCTAATATTTATATATATAAAAACATCACTATTGAACTTTCAAAATTAGCTCTCACCATTAATTGACACATGTACTACCTAACACAAGGTCAAAAGGTATTAATGTCATTTTATGGACCAAACTTTTCACTTTTTCTAACTTTTCACTCTTCCCAACTTTTCACTTTTCCCAATTTCACTTTTCCCAACTCCTTTTCTATTTCTCTTTTCCTCCACCTCTAATTTAAATTCAAACTCCCTAACAAATTTATTATCATTATTATCTATCTAATCTAATATTAATATCTGCTAATATCTATCTACTTATACTAATAAACTACACTTAAAATTCCAATTAAAATTTTAATTTTTTTTTGACCAAAAATTTTTAAATCTTTTTCACAGACATCCATACTCACTAAATAATAGAAGGACAATTATTTTTTGTCAATAAAAATTATAAAATTAGACAACTACTATAAAAAAATTAGTGACAAATATTTGGTTCCATATTTTTTTAAGACTACTATAAACCTACTATATAAAAAATACGGGATTAATGTTTGTCATTAATAAACCAACTATTTAAAAAACAACAAGGCTTCTGTCAAAACAAAAAACAAGAAGGCTTAATGACTATTTAAACTATTGATTAATATTTAAAATAAATATTTTTTATTGATAATCTACTATCTGTATTTTACTATCTGCTATAATCTATTAATCAAATAAAATAATCAATTGAAACTATGAAATAACTGCAATGATATATATAAGAAAACACATGACAACCGCACTGATATATAAAAAAATACATGATTAATATTTCTCATCGAAAATTATAATTTTTGAATACTACTATAAACCTACTATCTAAAAAACAAGAAGATTTAATGAGAATTTAAACTACTGATTAATATTTAAAACAAATATTTCTTATTGATAATTTACTATCTCTCTTTTACTATCTACTATAATCTACTAATCAACTAAAATAATCAATTGAAACTACTGAGAGATAACAACATTGATGATATATATATATATATATATATATATATATATATATATATATATATATATATATATATATATATATATATATATATATATATATATATATATATATATATATATTGAAGAATCAGAGTAGCACCAACAAAGTTACAAGAATAGTAATGCAAGCTTCATGAAGACATATTATTTTTACTATTACAATGTGTGGGACTAGGAAATTCACAAAGAGAAAAGAGAAGACATTAGGCAATCAAAGTAAATGCAAATCATCTAAGTGAATTCTTATCAAGAGAGTCCTAATAACCTAATGACTAGATGGATCAAAGGTTTCTACAAGTCTCTACAAAGGAGATTCTCATAGTCATTAATCAGGTTATATTCTACCAATGCTCTCTTACTCAAAGGTTCAAAAGCTTATCAAGAAGCATATCAAAGAGCAAGACTAAAACATGCAAAAAGTCAAGGGTAGAAATAAACATAAGAAGGTTCAATAGTTAAAGAAGGTTAAAATAGTTGGAGAAGGTTCAAAGATAAGAAGGTTCAAATAAACAAGCAACCTACTCTAGGAAACTTCAACAACTAAAGAACAATCACTCTCATTGATGAACTGAAGAAGAGGTACTCAATGATTCTTCCTAAAAGCATCAAAGTTTATTGGGTTGAGGAATAATCATTTGAGAAAGTTTGCTTAAGTCAACAGAACATTTGACCAAGTTAAGAAAAGGTATTAAATGAAGAAGAGGTAAATCAATGATTCTTCCTAGGAGCATCAAAGTTCATTCAAGTAAGGAATAATCATTTGAGAATGCTTGACCAAGTCAAATAAGAAGGTTTTACCAAGCCAATACTTTTCATAGAAGATAAATAACTGAGAGTGTTAAAACTCTAGAAGGTTCAGACTACAGAAGGTTTGACCATGGCAAAAGAAGGTTAAACCAAGCCAAAGACTTAGCAAACTAAGGCTCTACAATGGTCTACAATATTGGTATATTATAAAGGTAGAAAAGCCTTGAGAAGGTTAACTCTTGAGAAGCTTAAAAAATAAAGTCAACAGAAGGTTTGACCTTTCTATAGAAGGTTGACTAAAAGTCAACATAAGGTTGACCAATAGTCAACGGAAAGTTTGATTGAAGTCAACAGAATGTTGACCTATTCCATAAAGAGGTACAGAAGGTTGTTTTGGTAAAGAAGGTTAAAAGAAGGTTGAAAGAAATCAAGCTTCTGTTTTCTGGAAATCATATCAAAATTATCCCAAACACATTAACTCTTCTTGAATGATCTTAAGGTGAATTAAATGAAGATTCCAAGTCCTAAAATGTGCTGAAAGTTTGAATATAAAAGGAGGTAATGAATGATTATTCATATGGCACATTTGAGGTGTTTATTCATGCTAGGAAGCTTCAGAAAGTTGATTCAAATTAATTCCAGGCTGTCCAACGGATATAACTGAAGCATGGTTGTAGAGTAGACTACTAGAGGAGTACAATGTCAGAAGAAGAAGGTTGAATGTGTCAGTTAAAGCATAAAGACAGACTTCAGAAGGTTCAAAAGCTGTCAACTTTTGTACCTTACTTAAAGTCACTCCTATGGACCAAAGGATACTCCAAAAAGTTCCATTCAAGTTTCTAACGGCTCTATTCAACTCCATTCAAATTTCTAACAGCTATATTCAGTCTCCATGGCTATTTAAAGGCTGGAATTCGAAAGTTCAAGGTATGAGTTTGGGTTGGAACCTCTCATCCAACCTTCTCATCCCACACTCCAAGCTTCTAATGTAAAATTCTGGGATTCTTTTAGTGAGTGTGTGTTAGCTTGATGAGCATCATTGTATACACTTTGTGTAATTTATTCTCAAGCTCTTAAACATCCCAAAACCCCAAAACCCTTATTGTAAACATTATCTTGTAAATATCTCACCAAACTACCTAGAAAGAAAGGTGAGTGTTAATGAGAAAATACAACATGTGTAGTGTTCTATCAAGCTACCTAAGGAGTAGGTGAGTTTTGATGAGAAACTACAATGTGTGTGTTGTTCTATTAAGATACCTAGGATAGGTGAGTGTTGGTGGTGATTATACTTGATAAGGTGATTCTTAGGTAACTAGTGGAGAGTTTCTAAGAGAGTGGAAACAACTAGGCGTAGCTGTGTAAGAGTGCACTAGGCTGTTGTGTGTGATCAAAGCTAGTGGTGGTGAAGTCTTTTGTGTGTTGATCAAAAGCAAGTGTAATGACTATTTGGAAAATAGTGGAAATATTCACGTGGACGTGGGGAGAGGAGTAGTCAGGTTTGGGTGAACCTCTATAACTCTACTGTGTTATTTACTAGCTTTCCTTACTATCTTCTAACATGCTATAACATATTCACCATTGTCCAAACTATGAGAAGGTTGATTTATTCAACCTTCTGAAAACGGTTTTTAACTAAGAACTTATAATCTATGATTAAATCTCAAAGTTAAAACCAACATATCTCTTACAAGCTATTATTCATGACTATCCCTCATCATTAAGAAGTTAGTATCTTATATTGATTATCTATTATTACTAACCTTCTTCATTGAGTAGTTAGTGTTTTATATTGACCATCTATTGTTACTAACCTACTCATGTATTTTATGCATAAATCATATACTGTTTTAAAAACATTTATAGAAGCTTCAATCTGAAATGATTTCATTCTCATAAGCTTCTCTACATTAAAGAGTTTATCCTTCACATATATATGTCTTGGTAATATGTTCCTCAAGTTATCAAACACTGAATTACCATGTTCAACAAAAGGATAAAATTCATTTGATGAACAAAATGTTTCTATGCATAAATACAACACAAGACTCATTATGAATTGAACTTACTTAACTAGAGAAGGTTCAATACCTGAAACCTACTCAAGAAGAGTACTATGTCTTGTGAAATTGTTTTAAGCTAACTATCTCATCTCCAAGTATCAACTTGAGAGGACATTTTCTAAGTTGCAGGATATAAATTTCAAAGGGTCACAATTCAACCCCCCTTCTTGTGACTCTATATGCCACTTCAAAAACACGGGATTAATATATGTCATTGATAATTAATGTTTTTGAATACTATTACAAACCTACTATCTAAAAACAACAAAGACTTAATTACTATTTAAACTACTGATTAGTATTTAAAACAAATATTTCTTATTGATAATCTACTATCTGCTATAATCTACTAATCAACTAAAATAATCAATTGAAACTATGAGATAACTACAATGATATATAAGAAAACACATGATAACCGAACTGATATATAAAAAATCCATGATTAATATTTCTCATTGAAAATTATAATTTTTGAAGACTACTAGAAACCTACTATCAAAAAAACAAGAAGATTTAATGAGAATTTAAACTACTGATTAATATTTAAAACAAATATTTCTTATTGATAATTTACTATCTCCCTTTTACTATCTACTATAATCTACTAATCAACTAAAATAATCAATTGAAACTAAGAGATAACAACACTAATATATAAAAAACACGGGATAACTGCATTGATATATAAAAAAATACAGGATTAATATTTATCATTGATAATTAATGTTTTTGAATACTACAAACATACTATCTAAAAACAATAAGAAGACTTAATTACTATTTTAACTGATTAATATTTAAAACAAATATTTCTTATTGATAATCTACTATCTATCTTTTACTATCTACTATAATCTACTAATGAACTAAAATAATCAAATGAAACTACGAGATAACTGCACTGATATATAAAAAAACACGGGATAGCTGCACTGATATATAAAAACACAAGATTAATATTTGCCTTTGCTAATTATAAGGTTTGAAGACTACTATAAACCTACTATCTAAAAAAACAAGAAGACTTAATGACTATTTAAACTACTGATTAATATTTAAAACACACGTGACAAATGTTTGTCACTAATACCTAAAAAAGAACAAATAATTGTCACTAACATATTAAAAATACAGGATAAATATTTTTTATTGATGATCTACTATCTATTATAATATACTAATAAACTAAAATAATCAATGAAACTATGACATAACTGCACTGATATATAAAAAAAACACGGGATAACTTCACTGATATATAAAAAATACGGGATAACTGCAATGATGCACTGATATATAAAAAACACTGGATAGCAACATTGATATATAAAAAAACACGGGATAAATGTACTGATTGTTTTTAAATGATACTTTTACATTTTTAGATTTTAATATTTATCTATTTTTTATTTGAGACTCCTTTTTTATCTCCTTAAATTTGTCTTTATTTTCACGAAGTAATGTTCTGACTATTTAAATTCTGTCTAACTTCATTCATAAAAGAATACGCCAAAGATCGTATGTATGCAGTATCCTACTAGTAAACAACATAAACACCAAAATTGTTCAAATATATGTTTATACTATTAATCAGTATTAAATATATAGCTATCAAATATTTTAGAACATTTTCTAAAAAATGTTATAAATCCTTCGTTTCAAAGTAAGAAAAGCTACTAAATAAATCAATTAATAAAAGTGTTGACTTCGATTTTAACTATATATTTAACTTTAGGCCTAAAAGAGTCTAAACTACAAGCTCATAAAACATGTAGCTCCAAGCCCATCATCCTCTTCTCTAAGCTACCAACATAGGGTTGCCACTACAAAATAAAACAATGCTTACTTTAAAATAATGAAATTATACCAGTAATATGTAAATTTTACCCGTTGAAACTCAAAAACAATATATAATAAATAATTTTTTTCGACAATATCTAGTATTTTCTCGTCAGACTCAAAATCAAAACAATAATGTATAAAAAAATAATTATATAATTATAAAGAGTAAAGATATTTATAAACTTAAAGTACCAAATAGTTATATCAATAATATGTAATTGTTTCTCGTTGAGACTCAAAAGTAAAATAATTATTTAAAAAAACTAGAGATATTTGAGAAAATAATATTTCGACAAATATGTAATGTTTCACCAAAGTAATGAAATTTAACAACGTCAAATGTTTTCTCGTTGGAACTCAAAAGAAAAATATAAGAAAATTACTCTCACAAAATTTAGTATTTTCTTGTCGAGACTCAAAAATAAAATATTCATTTATATAAAAGATAAAGCATTCATGAAAACAAAATGGAAAAAATGATTATATCGACAACGTGTTACTTTTTCTCTAAGAAGTCTAAAGTAATTATGAACTTATACCGACAACATGTAATTTTGAAAAGGAGATTTAAATTTTGATAAGTGAGAGAACGAAAAGATGAATTGAGAGTTATTATTTTTTCTTGAAAGTTGATGATGTGTTAAATATCTAGGAATGACTAGTATGATTTTTTTAAGATAGATTTTTTTTTTGCAAAAGAAAAGGGATATGGAGTCTCATTAAAACCTTCTAATGCAAAACTCTCCTTAGAGAAAATAAACATCAAGAAGGAAAAGGAGTACTACCCATAAATTTTATTGATAAAAAAAGGGAAAATGCACAAAAACATGGGGGGACCGGACCAAAACACATGAGCCAAAACAGGATCACAGCCTAAAGGAATTAAGTACAATCCTATGGTATCCAAAAAATATCACTATAATGACTCTCATCCTAACCAGGTTGGCACCAAATCTATTACCAATCATTTGCAGCACACCAAAAAAAGGAAGTAAAATGAAAACTCAATCCATCGAAAGGAAGAACAAAGAACCCAAGAAGGAGATTAGCAAAGTCTGTAGCTAGGCAAACCCAACCTATTACTGAATAAATCTTCAGCAATAAAAATAGGAATAAGATATCCTACCAAACAAAATCACTTAAGTTAGTTTCATGACCTGCAAGCTTATCGGAGTAAGCATTACACTCTCTATAAATATGAGTGCAAACAAAATTAATTTGTCTAGTCAAGTGTAATTAAACAGTTATTCCATCTATTTCCATAGCCAACCCTGGGCCTGGGTTGTCTGTACTACCGTACAGGACCCCGACCTAACACCATTTTTTAGGGCCCAAAATTAATCACAAAATATGTATATGTAGTTGTTATTTGAATTATTATTGTTAGTTTCACCTTGGATCAGTGGTAAAGTTGCACAGGGCCCCTACAAGTTGTATTTTTGGCCCTACCATTCAACCATTGCTTGCTAATTGTATAATTTGGCAAGTGAAATATATATATATATATATATATATATATATATATATATATATATATATATATATATATATATATATATATATATATATATTTCATGTCTCTACTGATTGTTGATTGTATGTTTTCTTAAAAATTATTTTTCAAAGAAGAAAATTGTTGATAAATTTCTTATGTGGGTTTCACTTTATCTTAAAAAATTGAGTAATCTATGGAATCAATTTAATAAAAATAAAAATAGAACCCAATTAGGGCTTTAATTTTTAAAATTTGAACAGGGCCTCCATATTGTTTGGGACGATCATGTCTATTTCTAAGCTTCCAATGAATTATTTTGCAATTCTTAAAAGCAGAAACCACTAATTGATTAGATAGATAAATATAAAATAGGGGTGGGAATAGGCTAGGCCGAGCTAGGCTTTGCTTGGCCTGGGCCTGGCCTACGTTGAAAACATTAGGCCTAAGCTTGGCCATGTGGCTGCCGTAGGCCCATTTTCTAGGCTCCGACTGGCCTTTCAAAGCTCCGACAAGGCCTGAAAGTCTGTTTAAAAGTCTATTTGACAATTTTCTTAAGAAGACCTACAACATTTCAATGGTGTAAGCCACTTAAATAGACCAACAAGCTAATAGGTCAATAAGATTAAGTTCTAATTGGAATCTAAAAAAATCATTTAGGAAAATATCTTTATATGACATCCTATTAAAATTCTATTTTATAATAATAACTTCAACTATGTCAAAAATTGATGTTGGTTAAAATGTTTAAACTAACAAAAAATGTTAGCCAAGTTATGACTTAACACAAAATACCAAATTCAATACAAAATAATATTAGTAATTAAAAAAATTAGTTATATTCATTAAAGTAGGCCGGCCTAAAAGGCTTTTTCGATGACATATGGCCTGGCCTATTTAGCTAAATAGGTTTTTGAAAAAGCTTTGGCCTTATCTGTTTTCAAAAAAAGTCTGGCCTGGCCTGTCGTAGGCTGGGCCGTAGGCCTCTGTTAGGCGGCTCGGCCTATTCCCACCCCTAATAAAAAATAGCAAAATAAAGAAAATAGAGATTTTGTTTGTGTGTGTTTTGATTAGATATTTAGTAGATAGATTAAAAAAATGATATGTGAAGAGGGGAAGAGAGAATAGAATGAATCAAAATTGAAAAATGAGAGAAAATAATTTTTTTTTGTGAATGTACGATGACCCCCCATAAAAAGGAGAATACTGATCTTATAAATAAACAGTTTTAACCTCAAATATGGTGATGTGGTAAAAAAGTAGCAAATAGTAAAATAGAGATTTTGGCAGTGAGTTATTTAAAAAGAGATAGTAGATTTCAAAAAATTCTATTTAAAATATTTTTTGATCAGTGTCTGTATTTATAATATGTTGCTACATTGTTTAATACTAACTAGCATATATTCAATCAACAGGGTTGGTCCGAGTGGTATTTGGACTCGGGTCCTATCTAAAAGTTTCGGGTTCAAATCTTGGGTGTGACAAAGCTCACTGGGGGAAGAACCACACAAAACCAATTTGGGACTAGCCACTCATATATACTTGAATTCTCAACCTTCTTCTCCCAAGTGTGAGTCACCCACCGCTAGCCTTGATCCAACTCAAGAGCTCCCGCTGCGCACCATATGACCACTGGCGGATCTATATATATTTGAGGGGGTTCAAGTGAAACCCCTCAAATAAAAAAATTAGCACCGAGACCTTAGGGGAAAATGTTTTTGCATCTCCTGAAAAATATGTTTTGCACCTAAGTTCTTAGTTTTGCACTAAAGTTTCTAATTTGGCACCACTCAAATGCATCACACTCATCACACAATCACTCACACTCTTATATTTTTTTTTTAAAAAATTATTGTCTCTCTATCTTCTTGGATCCGTTCTTGTTCTTATTATCCAAATTTTGAATTTGTTAGTACTATTTAGTTTGTATTTTGTGTTAGTGCTTTATTTAATTTGAATTTTTTTTTACCAAATGGTGATCCGAGTGGTAACTTGGATCTCATCGCAATGTCTCATATTCAAATTTTGGGTGTAATGGCTCGGTTGGAATTTTGGGTGTGGTAACTTGACACTTTTTTCGAGAAGTCTGGATCCGCCAAAGGTGCATATGACATGGTAAAAAAAAAAGTAGCATATATTCAATTTAAGTCCAAATATCTCACATAAATGAGTTCTCTTCTTCCATTTCATAATACGTTGCTACATTGTTTAATACTTTTATTTTTTTTCTGAAAGGTAATACTTTTTTAGGGATACATTGATTAATACTTTTAATTAACATCTCTTAATTATATTGTTAAGATAGGATAGTTCATTAAATGAGATATCAACGCAAAACTATATGTTGTAAAAATGAGAGATATCAAAATGAAAATTCAACATGTAACCTATTGTGACAAAGGATTTGAGTCTATCCTAATGTCATTAATACAAGATATATCAAATCTAAACAAATGTTGCATAAAGTTTGAGCAATTTATTACTCACCAAAAACATTCAGAATATTTTAGCAAGTTGTGGAAGTTGGCCCAGTGAGGTCCAGCTTTGGGCATCAAATGGGAGACTCATGCTTTTGCTGTCACTTTAATCCACCATCCTTTCTCCCTCCAGAGAATTATGATGAAAGGGATAACACAACTGCATTCCTAAAGAACAAAGGGCCTGGACCTATGGCAGATTTAGGGCCCACGAAATCAGCCCATTGAAAACGCACTATAACACTACAAGAAAAACAATTATTAAAAATTGTTCGAAATATCAAAAAGTCGTCGACATTTTCGGCGGATTACAAACTGTCACAATTCTGTCAGAAAACACTATAGATAACGATTAGTAATGTCTCAAAGTGCTCAAAAATTTTTGTCGACTTGGGTACGTCAATAATTACTAGCGGTTAGGGTTCATATATACCTCACCGGAGGTTAACGATGGCTAGGTCCTCGATAACTACCATTTTAACTATAATTGAAATTGAAATGTAATAAATAATAAAAATATTCACATAATAATAATTAAATACAAAATCTAAACCTAAATCCAATACAAATCCATTTTAATGGAGGCATACGGCCCCGGGACCAATTTGATTGTGGCCACGGATGAATATTGCAATGCAGGCTCAGCTCAATGAACAATTTTGTGGCACGAATTTTGAATCAAACCCTCTGTTTATTTGAAGTTAGTTAAGTCTCTTTCTGCAACAAAAAAGCGTCACTATCTAATGGATAACAATACTTAAAACAGAACATTGACATGCCCTCCTATTGGGTGTTTCTTTTAACGATTATCGGGCTTCTTCTCAATTTCCACATGCTTTTATCAAGTTGAGTAAATCTATCTCTCTCTCTCTCTCTCTCTCTCTCTCTCTCTCTCTCACCTAGCAGATCCACCTAATCAGTGGCGTCAATAAATATGTCAAGACCAATTAAATCCACTCAGCGTGTTATTTCAAATATATCAAAAAAGGTTGTTGAAAACGAACCCATTCCCCACATAATCGTCACCTCCTAACGCCGACCATTGAAATTACCACAATTTCACGTATTCTTAAAGATATTACATAATGTTTATCCTATTATTTCTTTTATTGCAAAACTTTTTACCTACTTTTTATATCTATTTATTATTTATTTTGATACATGTATATTTGTTATTATATATTACATTTATATATTATATTTATTTACCATCTAATATTTTGTATCACATTCCATATATTTTATTCTATATATTTACTAACTAGAATATTATTAAATATGAGTATTTTTTTTAACAAACTGATGATTGCCTGATTTTATTAATAAAAAAAAAAAAAACAGAGAAAAGCGAAGGGGACTAGACCAAAATCTTGCCAATAGACAAGATCAATATTAAATATGAGTAATTTTATCCATTTCAACCTTTTTAATTCTCATCTTATAAATAATGTTATATATTAAAAATGTTTGTCACATATTTTTGTATTCACTTGATGATGCACATACAATTAGAATCAATATACAACTTTGATCGATCAAGTATATTTGTAGTTTATAACGTTTGTGCTTAATATTCTTCTATTCACTACGCCGCACTTAGAAAACAAGTAGAGAGAATAAACAAGATGACAGAGAACATTGATCCTACGGTTTGTCAACGCCAATCAACTTAGTCAAAAGCAATTTACATGTTCTTATGCAAAGGTATATTTGCTATATATTTGTAAGTTACTATTTACTAATACTATTTTAGACCGTATAATATTTATAAGTAATTCTGTTGTAATAACATCTCAATATGAAAATACCCTCAAATCATATACACTGCGGTTGTCATTACTAAAGTATTATTTGATTAGTACTTATGTAGTTTTTAAAGTATTTTTATTTATGGGTTGTCACTACTAAAGTATTATTTGATTTCACGGGATCTCAAAATTATAATATATATATATATATATATATATATATATATATATATATATATATATATATATATATATATATATATATAAATCTAAATTTAATTTCCTACTATTATACAAATATTTAAAATAGTTGAAGTAATTATCTTATTGTGTCTTTTTTTTTGGTATAAACCGGGTATCCTCTCATACAAGCAATTGCAGAGACTAATCCCTCGAGCGGGTAGGACCACAATTGGCGGCAAAGCTCTCCTCAAGAGATTTAACATCGCATTTGCATGCCCAAGGTGGATTCGATCCCGTGACCTTGGTTGTTTTGGAAGAGACCCTTACCATCTCATCCAAGTCTGGATTCGATCCAAGGACCTTGGTTATGTATTACTATTTAGAGTTTTAGATATTAATCTTTATATAATCTTAAAGATTTTTATATAAACATTGCATCTACGAATAAGACTAGATTTTTCATATTCTAATAATCCCCTGAAGTGTTAGTTTGATATTTCCCGTTTATAGTTTCTTTATAGGAATATACAAAATACCATAAGGGTTCTTTCGCAATATATGTACATATATTAAATCAAAATTAACATTTAAATAGTCAAATAGTATATAAAATATTCACTATATATAAAAAAATAAATAAATGTATAAACATATATATATATATATATATATATATATATATATATATATATATATCATAATGAATTGATAAAAGCTCGGTGTACAAAGAAATCGACGTGTCATATAACACACGAAAAATACAACTGCATTTTTAAAGGTGCCAAAAATAATTTAAAATTTTATGCAAAATGAGATGTATACCCGTATTCTTTATAACAATAAAATCAATTCCTACTGAGTTCACACGCTTAGAGAAAACAAATTATGAATGATATATTACAAAATAAATGTTCCTTTTCGCCATTGTTAATAGTAATGTGCTTTTCGATATACTCATTCGAATACATTAGATGATAATCATATTTTCATCGGTTTCAATTTTCGTTTGAGTACTTTGTTTGAATACTTTTATATTAATTTTCCTTCATTTAATTATTACGTAACATTATAAGACAAGAAACAAAATCATTTTTCTGACAAAACCCCACATCCCAATTGAAATTGTAATATATAATTTTATTTTATATATATATATATATAAATCTAAATTTAATTTCCTACTATTATATAAATATTTAAAATAGTTGAAGTAATTACCTTCATCGTGTCTAAACAAAATGAATTTTGACCGCATGCTTGCATGATATAAATTATACTATATATATATATATATATATATATATATATATATATATATATATATATATATATATATATATATATATATATATATATATATATATATATATATTAGTTTTCATGAATTTGTTCCTAATTTTTAACTATACTTTTGGTTTTAGAAAAGGAGGATTCTATTATATCCATTGAGTTTTATTGGATATGATACCAAGTAGGCAAAATTAGTATAATATTTAAATCTATTTTAAAAACTTAATATAAAAAAATGACATATCATTAAGTGATTGAATGTTGAGTATCATACTAGAGGTGTCAAAATGATCCATTTACCAATTTGATATCCAATCCATCCATAGTAAAATCCATCTAATCCATCCGTTACAAAAAAATATATTAATGAATTGGATTTGATCCATCCATTTGATTTTGTGGATGGTTATCATCAATCCATTATATTTTTAGATCCATTGGATCCATTGTAATCCTCCAATAACTAAAAACCAATATCCATTGGATAGATATAAAAATATTTTTTACCAAAAAACTTTTAAAAAATTCAGTAAAAAATGTGTTTAGTTACAAAAAAATCCAATTTTTTAAAAAAATCAGAAATCAGATTTTAATATATATATATATATATATATATATATATATATATATATATATATATATATATATATATAACATAATATAATTATATAATATATTTAAGCCACCATGGGCCATTTGGCACCACCGCGAACCACTTTGACCGTGGCCATGGACCATCAGTGACCGCCGAGCACCGCCCGCGTCGGAACCACCGCGGTGACCGGATGATGTGAGCCCAAATGCATGCATGGCCTATTCATGGAGCTTGGATGAAGGTCACAAAGATAAAGACCAAAAAGAGATTCAACACTTGAAGGGAATATACTTTAGTGTGTCCACATTGATAATTGACAAGGATACACTAAAGGTGACCAAGAATACTTTGGGGGAATTCTAGAATACCCAAACTCTAGTGCTCCCTATTTCTTTGTAATTGTTTTTCACTAAATTTAGCAATTAATTTCTAGTTGTAATTTGTATTTGGATTTGGGTCTTGTTGGTCATTTAGTTTAGGCCTTGGGCCTTAGTTCTTTTCTTAGTGGGCTTGAGAGTGTTGGACTTAGGATCCAATAGTCCAACCTATATATAGTTTTCCTCTCCATGTAATAGTTAGAATTTTGATGATGAATGAAATCACTTTTCACATTTGAGCAATTGTTGAGAGAGAGCCATTAGACTTAAGAGAGAGGTGAGAGGCTAGACTCCATTGCTAGTGTGGTGAGGTTCATCATAGATTCTCCAAGGTTTCTTGAGATGAGAACCTTGAGCACACAACCTTGAGGAAGAAGTGTTGTCCTTATCATCTTCCCAAGGAAGAAGTGGTGGGCTTCCTTCTCCATTTCCATTCCTATCTTCTCCACATTTGGTATTTCTTCTCCTTTTCAAGTAAGTTTGTGTATTTTCCTTTTGTGTTGTTGAATTTTGTTCATCTTTTTTGTTGAGTTTGTTGTGAGAAATTGTTGTTTTGCCAATTTTCTAGATCCTAAATCTTAAAGATCATGTTAGATCTCATCACTGAGCTCGCTGTCACGCCGCTCCAAGCCGCTATAGGCTCCGCCGCCACCGCCACTACTACACACCACCAAATATAATATATATATATATATATATATATATATATATATATATATATATATATATATATATATATATATAAATTTATATTTATTTTTGACCAAATAAATTTAAAAATTATGTTTAAATAAATTATTAATTTATATATAAATTTATATAATTATAAATATAAAAAAAATATAATTGTTAAGTGTATTAAAAAATATATGTTTTTTTTTCTAAAAATGTTATTTATGAAAAGGTATTTTTATGTTTTAAAGGTATTAGTGGATGGATCGGATATCCATCCATAAAAAAGTTGTTAATGGATGGATTGGATGGACTTTTTTAGTTAATGGATGGATTTGATTGGATTTTTTTTACAATCCTAATGGATTTTAATTTTTAAATAGATTTCTCCAATCCATCCATTATAATCCAAATCCATATCCCTCCAATCCATCCATTTTGACACCTCTATATTATACCCAACAAAATTTATGAGTATCAGAGTGTTCACTTATAAAAAATCATGGATTTTGAAGAAAAAAAAGAGTGATTAAAAGCACAAAAATTCACAATTTTTGAAAAAGAAAATGTGCAACTAAAAAAATATGAATATGAAACTCATGAAAATAAAAAGCTGTATACTTTTTTTTGACAAACAAAAAGCATGTTTACTAAATGTGTGAAAAATATATAATTAGACAAAATTGAGAATTTGAATAAAGTATATCACAACCTTAGCTACTCCTTTCTCTCCAATTCTTCTCCTTCTTCCTACCCAACTTTAATTGAGAATTTGAATAAACTTATAAAGTATGTCACAACTTTATGTGGTAGCCACTTAAAGTATATTATTAACTTGGATGTTGTGAGTTGTGAGTTGTGAGTTTGCTTACAGATTCATCATTTTCAATTTTAATAATGTTGAATTTGTATCTTTTTAATGTATTCTCCAAATTTTGAATAAATGAATATTGTTTTAGTCAAAAAATTACGAAGCAAGTCAATTGTAAAAAAAGAAATAAAGTATGTCAAAAATGTCCGATTAAGCAAAATGACTTTGACAGCTGCTTAACACTTGAAGGAATTGAATGGTAAAGGACAAAAAAATGTGAATTAAAATATAATAAAATAAATCTATAATTTATTATTTGGATATTATATTATAGAAACTGAACTTTATGTCATACTTTTTAATAAGAGGGAAAAATATTGCTTCCTTCGTTCCTAATATTGAATTTTCTCTATCATCTTTGTAAAGCAATGCCTATGCTTTGCAGTGTCGAGCATTATGCGCCAACATCCACCGGGAATCGAAGAAACAAAGAATGGAAGCTTATAAAGAATAACACACCAATGATTGATTACCTCCGGGGCCGCCACTCAAGCTTACATCTGTGACTTGCAAAAGCAAGATCCAACTGTATTGAGTATGGTGAAGAAACTGAGCTGTTACAGTGTGTACAATCGCTTACAAACCGAGATGCCCAACCGAAGCTCCACCTAGACCTAGATGACCCCTAGATCTTGA